>JAVJGG010000074.1:8616654-8643764 GCA_035590195.1 Aviceda cuculoides | reverse complement strand
GCGGCGGTTGGGGCTCAGGGCGCCTGGCGGGCGCGGGCCGGGCCCGCGGAGGCCGCGCGGGAGCCCTCGGGCCTGTCTGGTTACCCCCTGTCAGAAAGTCACCTCAGAAGGGGTGGCCGGAGCTGGCCGCGGCCCGGCCCGCACGGAGGGGTGCCCTTGCCGTGAGCAGCGCTTGCTGTGGCATCTCTGCCTCGTGTGACGCAGGGTAGCGATAGCGCGGCTTTCGGGAGACGGGCAGGAGGGTATGGCCGTGCTGTAGGAACCGAGGCGTGACCTGGGTACGGCGAGTTTGGCAAAGTCAGGGCGCCGGTGTCTGTCCCAGGGCCTTCGCTCCCTTGCGGTGGTGTTGGACCTGCTGGCACAGGTTCTGCCTGCGGGCGTGCAAGGTCATGGAGCTCAGACAGCTCTTAGTCTGCTGTTAGGTGCCAGGACCAGAGAGCCTGCCGGTGATCCAGTAGCTCCTCTGTGTCGCCGCTGGGAAAAAATTGCTGTCTCTTAGCAATTGGATTTCATTCCGTTTATGGTTTTCACTCTCCCTGTAGTTGATGTTTCTAGCTCTTTCTGGCCCTGGAAAGGTGTATGCATTTTTCACCTGTGTTTCAAGTCAGCCTTTTTTGTTACCTTCGGTGCAAATGTATTTTGGAAGGTACGACTACCACTTTCTGTCCATGCAGAAAAACTGCTTCCTAATTAGCGTTATTCTGGTTGTATATAATAGTGGATTTGGAAGGCACGCTCTTTGCCACTCTTGTGGTGCGTGCCTATGGATACATTATGAGGAGGTTATGGGCTTTATTGCTGAGGGTGGAGTTCCTGCTTAGTTATAAGAAGATTGTCAATATTTCCCCAGTAATACACTTAAAACACCCGAGATGTCCATATGAAATATGGATGCAGGCTGCTAAAAGCACATGTTTTGTGCGTTTATCTGCAAAGTGAAATGGTGTTTATATGTTGTTGCAGTTGCAAGTTGCTTCTTTCTATTTGGTCATACTTCTTGCATTCTGTCAAACAGAATACATCAATGATGAAACAACATACACTGATGAATTTTCTGTTGATGAAGTGTTAAAAGTGTGTGTGTCAAAAGCCATCAAAGGAGCAGTGGTCGAAACTGCTGTATTCTATACAAACCCAGGATGATGCTAGCTAGGTGTTTACAGATAGTTTAGGAAAATCTTTTCAGTCTGGATTAACACTTCCATGATGGTGTGGAGAAGGTACTCTCCCATCACCAGAATGTAGGCCATAGGAAGTAGTGCCTCTCAGAGGCGAATAGCCAGTATCTGGTAAGAAGAGGGTCTGGACTGTGGGAATGAGAATTTGCACAAGAGATCTGATTCAGACACGGGTGGTAGTGCATGGTATGGTGGGAAAGTCTGTTAAGTTCTGGTTCAGTTCTCTACCTCAGAAGTAGCTCTAAGCTGCCTTTTGAAGCCATGGTAGCTGCAGGTGTTTCTTTTTTAGCACAACAGCCAACTTGTTCACAGAATGCACTATTTCCCTTCCTTTTGTAGCCTTGAATGATAGAAGAACTATTTTATAAATAAAAAAGTGTAGATAGGTAAAATAGTTAGGGATTTCATATATCGTAAATTAATTTTACATTATCTCTTTACGAAATCCTTGGATGCATAACTGTCTTTCATAGAGGATGGCAAAGAGAAAAAGTAGTGACTTCTTTGTTTGATTTATATTTCAGATTTCTGGATTGGGCACAAAAAGGAGAACATCAACAGAAAGCAATGAACCCTGTGAAAAGAAGACCAAGGCACGACAGATTACTCTAGAAGATATCTGTAACCCACTGAAGACTCAGGATAAAAGTGAGTTGACTGTAAACAAACCTTCAAGCATTTATACCAAATAAATAACTTTTAATTGTCCAGTGTAAAAAAATATGTTGGTGGGTACTTTAGGACGTGTCTCTTGACTTAAGATCCATCTCTGAAGAGCCATTGTGAGCATACTAGCTATACTGTTAAAGCACTTTTCTGTGGCTCAGAAGCTAGGTATTTTAGCCTTGTTCCAGAATTACTGTGCCAGTCCCCTTCAGCTGACTTGGCTTTAACAGGTTGTTCAGTCAGTGAAGCCAAGAGGCCCAGGCAGAAATCCTGGAACTTCCCTTTATGTGTTGATTTAACAGTTTGTCCTTTAGAGTCAGGCTGAGGCAGGAGTGACGCCTGACAGCTCTGTGGATTCTGGCCTGTGACTGGGATACCTAAAGGCTATCTCAAAGTAAATAGTTCTAATGCAGTGCTCTTAACTGTGAAATGACAGACACTTAATTACATTGAAAATGCCTGTGCTCCATCTGGCTTTGAACCAAGAATTTAACAGATTAATGGTGCTAGTAGAAAAACAAATCAGTGAATGTAAAGTTCATTACACTTAACACTTAATTGAAAAGAATTAGCCTCTATGATTTTTTTTAAAGAGGGAATTAATTATATCCAGTTTTGTAGGTATGATGGTTTGAAGACACCATCAATGAGCAATATTGTCTGCTTAAAAACCGTACTGAAAAAATACCACTCATCTTCCAATATTCTTGGCTAATTTTGTGGCTTTGCAGTTATCAGTCTAGAAGATAATTGTGCTTCTTTTCCCATGTATGAAGAAGCATGCAAGTGAGGAGTATTGATTTTCTAGGGAAGTTAACCAAGCTGATTACATGCACAATTCTGTCAGGCTGGCAGAAATATTGCAATGAGAGAGGAGAAGCAATGTAGGGGATAGAGAGACAGAGAAAAATGATTGCATTCTCTGCTTACTGATGTCATTCTAATAGACATTCTGTTTTAGAAAATAAGTTCCTAATACCTTTTTGTTGTGTATTTTTACTGAAGAACAACCTCAGAAGAGTGAAAAGCCCCGTATATGTTTGCAAACTCTAGACAGATTGAGAGAATTCTGCAGCGATTCAGATCAGCCATGTAACAGAGTCCGAGAGGATAGTTTTCGGGAGAAAGAATCTCCAAATTTGGAAAAATGTCCCAGTATTACTGGGAGAAGTTCACAATTGAAAAACACTCTTCCGTCTTGGGACACTGGCCCAAAGGTTGCTCAGAAGGTACGTAGAGCTTTGGTTCGTGCTGTGTAGATTACTTTTTATGGTTTAAAAAAGCATCCTTTCGCACAAAATTCCTTTTGTGTTTTTGTGTTCTGTCATGAAATAGTGCAGCAGTACCCAACAGACCAGTGTTTGTGTACAGATGTTTTCCTGGAACTCTTAGCGTAGTGAGCAGAATGTCTCTTATAGCTCATCAGTGGTATCGCTGAAAAAGCAGTAATAAGAGAGCAGAAACACTGGCAGTGTATCTTGTGATTGTGAATCATAGAATCATTTAGGTTGGAAAAGACCTTTAAGATCATAATGAACCTATAATATTGTAATAAAAAACGTTCAGTGTAGCCCTTTGCTCAGTGTTCTTTCGGTTCTATCAGTTTTGTATGGGCTGTACAATTCCTAACAGGCTTTCTCTGCAAAAACATGATTTAGAATTATTACCGAGATGTAGCTTAATCCAGTTGCTAATAAATGTAACTACTAAAGATATCACTGTTTTTTTCCATCTGTGGAAGACATGGGTAGCTCCCATGAAAAATTATCATTATGATACCTATGATACAAGTTGATAAGAGTGTAATAGTACTTTGCTTTGCCTTTAATTATGGGGCTAATTAACATTACTTAATTGGTTGGGTTTTGGGGTCAACTTGCGCAGTTTGAAGTATTCAGGTCCTAAGAGGCATCTCATGGCTTACTGTGGTGGTGTTGCATTGGCACTCAACTGCTCTTTAACAAAGCTTTATCTCTGGCTTTTTGAAGGAAGGAGGTTGTGTAGTTGATTTGACCTTCCCGGTCTGAAGGTCATGACCTTAAACTGGCATGTCTGCGTTGTGTGAACAGGAGATCAAAATAAGAATAGCGAAGTGAACAGCTTGTGGCAAAAGATTTCTGTTATAAGGGAATGAGATTAAGTAGGTGTGGTCAGTTGGAGAACACAGAAAACTGATTCCTTCTCTGACCCTCTTTTTCAAACTCTTGTCTGTCTGGGACTTCTTAATTTCTGACCCTTTGTCCATTGTTGTGGTTTAGCCAGCAACTAAGCACCACACAGCCACTCCCTCCCTCCCTCCTCCCCCTGCCACCTCCTGGGATGGGGAGAATAGAAAACAAGTAAAACTCGTTGGTTGAGATAAGAACAGTTTAATAATTGAAATAAAAAGAAAAATATTATAATAGTAGTTATGAAAAGGAAGATAACAAAAAGAGAGTGAAATATAACCCAAGACAGACAAGTGATGCACAATGCAATTGCTCACCACCTGCTGACCGATGTTCAGCCAGTCCCCAAGCAGTGATCTGGCCCTCCTGGCCAGTTTATATACTGGACATGAAAAAGGGTATGGAATATCCTTTTGGCCAGTTTGGGTCAGCTGTCCTGGCTGTGTCCCCTCCCAACTTCTTGTGCCCCTCCAGCCTTCTTGCTGGCTGGGGATGAGAAGCTGAAAAATCCCTGACTTGCTAAGTAATGTTTATACTAACAACTGAAAACATCACTTTATTATCAACATTCTTCTCATACTGGAGCCAAAACATAACGCTATACCAACTACTAGGAAGACAATTAACTCTATCCCAGCCAAAACCAGGACTGTCAATCCAGTTACATTGACACCAGATGCTGCCCCTGCTAGTTTAAGCTGTAAATCATCCTTCACAATTTACACATGTGAAACATGCATGGGGAGTATTTAGTGACTTTCTCTTCTGTAATACTGGAGACAGCATGTGCCTGGCGTAGGTTGTTGGTTAAAAACACGTGTGTTACAGTAACCGCAGCAGAAGTGGATGTTTGGTGAGCAAAGGCATGTGCAACTCTCCTTTCACAACGCTGTGGGCCCAAGATGGTTGTTTTTGCAGAATTCAGGTTTCTCTATCTTTGAACAGATATGTTTGTTAATCTTCATGTATTGGCTGGTGCAGTATTTCTGCCTTTCAGTTCCAAAGTTGGTTTTCAGTACACTAACACTGGTGTGCTTTTTATAGCAGTATTGCCACTGCATATTCATATACTTAGATGGTTATCGCCAAACACCACTTCAGTCCAGTCAATCACAGATTGTCTGTGAGATTATGACAGCTGTTAACTCTCCCTTCCTGGATTACAAGGAAGGTCGGCTTTAATCATGTGCAGAGAGGCGCTGCAAGCAAGATCTATGCAAAGTAAAAGTCAAGAGCAATTATTTCTTACTTAATAGACTCAGTAGATGGTGAGGACTCATGACCTACTTGACAAAGCGTTACCATCATCTTTCTCTATAAGACACCTACTGAGTCTGTGCTGGCCAGGCAGTCCAGTGGAGAAGGGCTGTCCTGCCTTCCTTGGAATGGCTCATCTTAGATTTTCATGTCTTGCCTTTTTTTAGATTTTCATGTCTTGCCTTATAACCTTTTTATGTGAGTAATTTTCTTCTAAATTCCTTGAGCTGCTAACTTACTACTGTCTCAACAATTCAACTTCCATGTGTGTTTTTACTACTTTTACTTTCTGTTGTGACCTTATTTCACATGCTTTGTCACAACAATTTTCTCTGTAAAATGAGAGGAGGTCATACTGCTGGGCTGGTGCAGACCTTGGATTGAAGACCTCTGAATCCTTGGGCTGAGGATCTTGCAGTAGAGACATCTAAGCTCCTGGGGCTATCTGAGTTCTAGGCACTTGGTACAGCATTGTTTGTGCTGTGCTATGTTGTCTGCTTGTCAGATGGGTCATCCCTTGATTGCGTGCAATTCTAGGAATTTTGCAGTTCACGGTTAACAATACAGCTAAGTGTTCTTTTTTTCCATTGCTTTCTGACTGCATTCTCTGTATGTTCCTATGACCCGAAGTATATGATTTGTACTATCTCTGTGTTTCTTCTGAGTTACCATTGCTTCTCAACAGTCTGTTGACTTTGTTCCTTGTAATCTAGATGGGACAGTTCTTAGAGATTGACATTTATGGGGTTTATTTGCAGATACAGAAATTCACAGCACAGCCTGATCAATTGTGTTTCATGTAGTCATAGGCTTTAAAAACTTGTGGAGGGTGTTGTCTTTGTATTTGCTTTTTGTAACCAGTTTATCAATACTTGGTACTGTGATATAAGTGAGGAGGAACTTTGCTGTAAGTGCAGCACACCTTATCAGCGATGTTCACGACACTTCTGAAAGACTGAATCAGTCACCCTGCTTACAGTATAGGACAAAACAAAGTATTAGAGCTGAAGTTGTTTGCCTAGCATAGGCTACATAATGTCATTGTAAATAATAAAACCCACAGAGAGTGGGCTCAAAGCCTTAACTGTTAAGGGTTTTAGAAACCGTAATATAGATTTTCTGTGTTTAAGAATAAATTATTTGTGGAGGTTTGTTGAGCTTATGTAGAAAGGGCAGACTGGGGAAGAGATACGGTTTTGGTGCTTGAGACAGTGAACTGAGACTCTTATTGAATTGTTTTATTTCTTGATATACTGTGGATTTTTTGACCATTATTAATCTCTGTGCTGCAGTTTCTCATCTGTAAATTGGAGTGGTAATTCATCCTTATTTTTACAAGTGGCTAGTTTAGACTGCCCAGTCTTTGCAGGCTGCATGTCTCTTGATCTGTGTTTTGAGAGCTCATGGTGTAACAGGGATCTGATTTCAGCTGAGATGTCTGAGAACTGTTGTAAAGCGAGTCGACTAATTGATGAAAAATCTTTGACTTTCATGACTCTTTAATTCCTTTTAATTACAAATAAACTGTTTTCTGTATATCCTACTTTAATAGTTTTGCTGTGGTTCTTGGGGCTATTTACTGCAAGAACAGTCTTTAGCTTTATTGTCAATGTGAGTCAAGGTCTGCAGGGGCGATTGATTTACTTGATGATTCCTAACCGTACTTTTCCACCTTTTATTTACAGGAGGAATTACGCTGTGATCTTAGTCAGTTTTCTGCATCTCTTAAGTCTTACGAAAATACTCAAAATACTTCAGATACAAATCTTAATAAGAGAACCAAAAGCATTTACACTCCACTAGAACTTCAATTCATAGAAATGAAGAAACAGTATAAAGATGCTGTTTTGTGTGTGGAATGTGGATACAAATATCGCTTCTTTGGAGAAGATGCAGAGGTAATTTTTACCAGGGTTATGGAAAGATACTTGCATTATGTTAGTGTTGCACTAGGTCTATGGCCACTTCCAGAAGAAAGGTTTGGGGGGGGCATAAATTTTGTGGGGTTCTTTAATATTTGAAATCAAGATGGAAAATTTCTGCATGCTTAAATTGAAGACTATCAATTATGCATATACTTCTTACCAAAATAGCATTTATTATTTTGTAATCATATGGCAGTGCTTGCTATCCTGCATGTTGAGACCTTAAGATGAGGTCCTAGAACAATTAATTCCTTGTCAGAGTTAAAGTTGAAAAACTTTCAGAGACAATTAATTCTATCCCAGCTGAAACCAGGACAGAGCTGAATTCTCTATCATGTCCCAAAACTCTGCTAGGAGTATTTCCGTTTGGAAGACAGTGGAGCAAGTGGTATGAAAGTAGATGAATATAGCTGGTATAGCCTGGCTGCAGAAAGCATCTTGGATGCATATTCAGATGTGGCACCTACACATGCCAGATCTGTAGGAACTTGAAAGTACTTTGCAATGAACATAATTTTATAGCAATGGTTCATAATGAGTTTTTTCATGATCTGTCCCCAAATCATCGCTACCAACCTTTTATCTGTGCGATTTCCACATTCGAGACCAGTGAGAAACTTTGCTTAGTTACTGGGGATTAATTTGCCTGATCACATTCATACTGTATAATTTACCTACTTCTTTGCTGGTGCATTCACAGTCCAGAAGTGGAAATATGCTATCCATGTGCACAATGCAGTGTCTGACTGCAGTTCCTGCTTAAGACCACGTTCCCTGGTCAGTGAACACCTACCTTTTTGCCAAGGGCCAAAAAAGCTAGCAGGAGTCATATGTTACAATGTCACATTTTAACAAGTGTTGTTACTCTTTTCCTGAGAAGTATTTTGTTTCCACTGCTGTTTGATATTGATTTTTCAGTGTTTTAGTTGATTAGCTAGCTTAATACCATCTTTATAACCACAATTACAATAACTCCATTCTCTCCGCGTTTTTAGTGTTGTGAAAATAATTTGACCCTTTGTTGAGCTGTGTTGTAGAATCCGTGTGCAGTGTGTAGGTGGTTTACCTCATGGTGGTAAAGATCAAGGTGCAGCGTAATAATCTGACACGTGAAGTCTGTGATACTGAAGACCCTGTTTGTGACAAGATGCCAGGACAGGAAGGTGGAGGGGCCCAGCTCTCTGGGCTTTTTCCTGTAACATTTTCCTTTTGACACTGGACTTTTTAATTGTAGTTGTGTGTGAGTGTTGTCATAGACATGAGCTCCTGTATTGCATTTTGAACTGTTGGCTAACTCTTTTTCTTGTACTTTGCAGATTGCAGCTAAAGAACTAAACATCTATTGTCATCAGGATCATAACTTTATGACTGCCAGTATACCGAGTCACAGATTGTTTGTCCATGTGCGGCGACTTGTAGCAAAAGGATATAAGGTTATCTCTGGCTTTTATTAAATGATGCTAAGTACAGAATAGCACTGAAATAACTTGCACTTACTGTACCAGATTCTTATCTCAACTAAGAAGTGGGAAACTCATTATCACCTGTTTTTGCAATTAAAATGGCTAACTTCCCTTTCTTTCATTTTCTCTATTTTGGTGAGTGTCATGAAATTTAAGTAGATTCAGCCTTCCTCTGTTTTACAGAAAAGTATCTTCATGTTTTCTAGAACAGTTCTAGAACAATTCTTTCTCTCAGTTTTTTTTATCAAGCCTTTGCATTAGATAAAGAGAGATTTAAATATCCGCTCTCCTATTCTTCCTCACATTCTTGTTTTTCTTATCCAGCCTGTATTTTTTTTTCTTTTTTCCTTCCTTTGTTGATCCCTGTAATTCTGTGGCTTTCTGTTAATACCTCTGTTTTTTTCTGCTTATGAGGAAAGGACTTGTTGAATTCAGATTGATTACAGCAACCATTCTCTGGCAAGTGGTGAACTCTAGCTAAATTGTTTCAAAACAGAACAAGAAGCACAGGGACAGAAGTTGAGAGGGCAGTTAGAAGTGGATAGTGAGTAAGGAAAAGCAGTGCCTTACAGTCTCATTAGTAGGATTGATGCTAGCCTCTGCCCTTCCTGCTCAGCTTTAATGATGTACTTGCAATTTGCACATCTTTAAAGAGCACCAAATTTGTAAAATAAAAAAACCCCAACATTTATTGTCAAAGAGCTAACTTTTTTTCTTGTCTGTCTGCCTGTAGGTTGGAGTAATAAAACAAATGGAAACTGCAGCACTGAAGGCTGCTGGAGAAAATAAAAGCTCTCTCTTCAGCCGGAAACTGACTGCTCTCTACACAAAGTCTACACTTATTGGAGAAGATATCCTTTTCAAATAAATTTCGTTTCAGACACTAATCTTTGGTGTATTGGAGGCTGTAATGCTAGTGTTATTAGAGGCTGTAGTTCTAGTATTATCACCTAGATTGAACATGAGTAGCTAGTGACTGACGTAAGAGTGGCAGCAGGAAATAAAATTCCTTTAATTTTATGTTGTGGTAAAACCGTGCTGGCTTTATAAAGAATTTAATCTCTTCAGGGCTTTAGGTTTGTTGTGAAGCAGCAGAGCTTGTGTTTACTGTAGTTGCTTTCTGAAGTCAAGAGAGTGGACTTCCCAAGTCTACAGCATTTGGTAGGTCTTGTCTTCAGCTAAGTGATTCACCAGATTAAGAATGCATAGCATTAGTGATTCAGGAAAGCGTGAATGCAGGACTGACTGTTTGGTGTCAACAGTTTGCTTTAAGTGACAAGAAGGTGATAAAATCAATGGATTGTTAAAAATCTAGCTGGGTATTTAAATCATTGTAACAAAGAAAATGTAAAAGTGAGATAGAAACAGCTCTTAACCAGTGAAGTTATTTTCTTAGTTTTTTGCCTTCCAGCTTTTCTTTTCCTATCTCCTACCTTACCTACCTCATGTTTTTTTCTATAATTTCTCAAACTAGTACTTACTTAAGGAATAGATCAGGGAAGCAGATAACACAGTCCTTAGGTTTTGTTGGAAAACTTGTAGTGTACTTACAGACTCTTGTAGCAGTTGGCAAACTCGATGACAGCAGGCTCAGCAGTATGACCCAACCTGGTGGAAGCAAGTTTTCAATGCAGCTAACCTAATGCTCCTGCTAAGATGTAGACTTTCGTTCAACTCAGGGTATTGCCTGTTTTTCAGTTGCTGCATATCTGGTGCATTTAGTTTTTTGTTAGGTGCGTGTGGTTTGTGGATATGAAGTCAAAATGACAAGGTGAAGCAGCCCACATGCAGAATCACCTGCTGGTTTAATTTTTGACATAGCTGCTCTTGCTTGATCCGGGAGACCTGCAGACATAGCCAAAGATGGCCTTTGCATGAGCTGATGAAGGCTGTGCATCATGTAACTGCCTGTTCTGTGAAGATGACCGCTGACAGTCATCTGAAGTTCACTAAAATCATAGTAGGAGTCAAACTAATATAAGTCAAATAGACCTTTAGTCTAGAAGGCCCAGCACCAAATCTGTTGAGAAGTACTTAGATCTAGAAGGACCTATGAATAATCCATGAAATGTGTGTACTATTTTATTTTTTTTAAGCATTTTTTACATGTGAACCCTTTGCTGAAGCTAGATGATTCTGTAGATGTTGAAGAGGTAACAACAGATGTCCCTGATAACTACCTCCTCTGTATCTGCGAAAATGGAGAAAACTTAAAAGACAGGAAGAAAGGTGACACTGTTATAGGCATTATGGTAAGTTAGTTTCACAAGGGAATTAGTATTTTAGGGTTTGGGCGGGGGGGAGGGTGGTGGTTGTTTTGTTGGTTTTTTTGAGAGAGGTGGATGGTTATCTTCTTAAAATCATGATTGTTCTGTCTTTTAGATTTTTGGAGGGTTTTGGTGTTTGGTTTTGGGTTTTGTTTGGGGTTTTGGTTTTGGTTTTTTTTTTTTTTTGTAAGAAGGTACAGTGCAGTTCAGGTAAGATATCATCTGTGTGTGAATTGTGATGGCTTTATACTGCAAAACTATAGAAGAGGTCTGGAGTTGATAGCTGAATATTCCCAATACTGTTTTTGCTGCTGTATCTATTGAAAACATAGCTGCGTTTTAACCAAATACAGGGAAATTGTTAGTTCAGATGCTTCGCTAACTTTAAACATTTTTAGGGTCAGTATTTTAAAGCTTGTGAGCACTTTTTTCCTCTACAAAATACTGTTTTTCAGAGGAAGAGACGCTTTTTTACTGTTTACACTTCAGATCTGTATTCTCTTTTATGGCAAAGATTAGAACCATGATTGTTTACCTGGCAAAACACAGTGATAACTGAAGCTCAGTCTGCTGGTAGTTCATTAATTTAAAAGCATCTTGATTTTGCTTGTATTTGAATGTCACACTGCAGCTGGGAGAGAACAGCAAAAGCAAGTGCTAGGATGACAGTTTTCCAGGCTGAATTGCATGTACCTTCCATAGACTTCCAATTATATAGATTTGCCTAGTAATAAAAGTTGAACAGTGATGGACTGATGATAAGAAGAACACACTTACATTTTTAAGGTATTGTTATCATTTACCAAGACAAAATTGTGGTAGTATTTTGAAGTTATTACAGTATCATAGATTTGAAAAACACAATTGTGTTTGTTGATCTGCCACTTTAAGCATGTGGGTGCTATATAATTTTGTGCTATACACCATAAATTAACTTTCTGGCTTAACAATTTGAGTCATGGAAACACTCTCTGAAAATTTAAATATTCAATGCATATATGTTTTTTTTGATTTGACAGGCAATCCAGCCAACTACCGGAGAAGTAATTTTCGACAGTTTTCGGGACTGTGCATCTCGCTTAGAATTAGAGAGTCGGGTTTTGCGCCTGCAGCCAGTTGAAATAATACTTCCATCTAGCTTGTCAAATCAATCTGAAAAGCTCATCAACAGTATAACCTCCATGAGGTATGTTCTATGGGGATTTTGTTGTTTGGGATTTTTGTCTTTTTTTTTTTTAATTACAGCATAGCTATTGATAGAGTTTAAATCCAGAAGCAAGCATAGATGTGTAGTTCTTTAAAAGCCCATTTCACAGTGACTGTAGCTTGCTGTTGGGTTGAAAATTCCCCAAGATCCCACTGAGTTCTGGGCATTCATTCTTAAATTGTATTTAGACTGAAATTCATGGCTTCTGTCTCAGGCCTATGCAAGATTTGTGCACCTGAACATTTGTTGTTTTCATTTAGATCCCACACTCCCAATCATGTTATCTGTTGGATTTATTTCAGAGCTCATGCTCTTACCTTTGGGATCTGAAGGTGGTGTTATGTGCCTCTTATTCTTGTGTGTCACAGTTGTAAGATCTCTAAAAGGCATGAAACTTTTTCTATTAATGTAGATAGGTGTAGAAAACCTTTGCAACTGATATTTCATTCTCTTTGACCTGTTACACAATCTTGAACTTGGGTACAGACTAGGAAGTATGGTGACTGATCATCTGGTTATATTTTGAGTTATCTTTGTGCATTGCAAGAGTAAATTTGTTACATAGGTTCTGTATCAGTTTTACTGTGGAATGATTGCATAGGATGTAATTTGTGGGATGATAGATAAACGTGGTGAATTTGTGAAATCTCACAGTTGCAATTTTTGTGAGAAAATACCAGTTTTTCACTGGTTTTTTTTAAACCATGCAGCTCTGGGCTGTAAAGAACTAGCTTAGAGCTTAGCATTTCTGTTTTGGATTAACTAGTCAGAAAGGATAATATTTTTCTTTTATGTGTTAACAAAACTGGAGCTAAAGAAAGTCAAAGAAAAATGAATGTATTACATAGGCAAAGTTTTGTATTGGGGAGAAGATACAAATATCATCACTCTCCCATATTGTAAAGATAGGCAAATGCATCACAGTCACATGGGTGGTAGCCTCCTGACAGTCAACCCTGTACCTTGACTACCTCACTTAAACTCTGCCCAAGTCATCATCTTGTAGCTTCCTCTAATGCTCCAGACAGCTGAGCTGCTTAATCAGTCTGCTCCACAGGAATTCCTTTCCCCACCTGCCAGTGTAATCCTTCTTTGTCCCCTTTTATTAAAAAAAATTAAAAAAATAAAAAAAATTGACATGAAGTGGTGGTTAGGCAGTCTTCTCATCAGGAAAATCTGATTTTGTGGCCCATTATAGGAACTTGCACTATCAGCTACCAAGCTTTCAAGGGCATGTGTATATGAGAGGCAAGACTGAGAGGAGAGACTGAAAACGTCTGATTTGGTGTTAGGCATCTTAAAAAACCACAGCTTGTGAAAGTGGTGTATTCATCATTATTTCTGTTCCCTCAGCTCACGTATGGACTAGAAAGCCATAAGGAGTTGAAAAGATCAACTCTAATTAGATGTTCTAAGCAAGCAATATAAATGTATTTCCTTGCAGTAAAATGGCTTGTTAAGACTTGGGCAAGTAAAATGCCAGATTAGGAAGTAACAAACCTTTTCCAGTCAACAGATGTACATTTTTGCCTTGCTAATCCTTTTACTTTTCTAACTTTCTCTTTTGCAAATAAATTCTATAGGAGTATGCCCCAAATATTTCTAAATATACCATGGTGAAGATTAACAATTTTTATTTTTGTTTTTTTGGTCTGGGTGTTTTTTGCTGGTGTTGTACACTGACAGTTTTGTGGAAGCCAGATGGGGGTAAAATGATGTAATAAACCGACAAAGCAAGTGTATTTTTCAGATACAAGTATTTCAGTTGTGTGTTAAGGTAATTCTGATGCAGTTTTGAGCAAGTGATTGTATTTTTTTCTTTTTTCTTTTTTTTGGTTGCGCACAGCTGAGAATGTTAATAAGTAACTTCTCATTTCTATTAAGAACAAAAAATACCACCCATTAGCTGGTTTTGTGAACAGATATTAGTTTGTAGGGGTTTTTTTCCCTTTCTGGTAATTTACTAGGCAGTTCTCCAGCCTAAATGTCCTTAATTACATGGGAGTGGTAAAAATAAAACACATTGCTTACGTGCACTTCGGTAGCCTTATTTCAAAACCAATTCTTCATGGATTTTCTTCTATCAAAGATTTAACCACTAGAGGGCCCCGAAGTATTTAGTATTAATTTAAGTGGATGCAGTTTGCTGCTTTCTTGTGCTTTTAACTAGGCTCCAGTTTTTATCTAATTGCTTTTATACAGGCAGTAATTTTATTTTAATGCATGTTCAGTGGTCTAAAGTATTCAACTCTTGTGTTTGTCCATTACTTGGTAATTTCATTCTTTGCTTTTTTCTAATAACTCCTGGTGAGCATAATCTGTTAGCTGAGAAAGGTTTCATTTCTATACTTTTTTGAAGACTTTTCTGATTAAAACCATGGGAACTAGATCTTGTGTTTCAAGAAGGGTCCTCATCCCTTTGTGTGTTTATAATGCAGCAGAAACCCACTGAATTTATAAAAAAAGGGAGAGAAAAATAGTCCCAGGACGTGTACAGCTTGGAGTGGATAAGAGCAAGGAGAGAAGGGTCTTTCTGCTTAGTGCATGACTATGTAACCTAAGAATTGCACCAGGGGTTGTCTGAGTAACTCGGAGGATGATTGGGTTTTGGATGTTGCATATTAGAACTTCACACTGAGTGACCAAGGTGATGTGGCCTAGGTCTCCTCCAACACAAAGAGTGTGCTGGTGGTTATTAAAAAAAAAAAGTAAAGTTTTTAGTCCAGATAAACCACTGCAGCTTTATGAAAGCAGTCATAATCTGATTCAATGCCTGGTTATATTGACAGAGTTGAAAGTATCTGTGTGCTTTCCTTCAGTTTCTATCTCTTTTTGTTTTGTTGTTTATTAAATATCCAAAGACCAAATGTGAATATTACAAACTGATATACCTGTGTCTCTGCCTTTTTTCTACAAAAATAAAACATACATAATGGATGTATTTCCTCCTTATGGAATGCTGTGCTTCACTGTCCTGTTCTCTTCTTGTTGCCACCACAGCTATGTCCAGGTTCAGCTAGGTCATTCGTACTGTTTACTGGTGCTTCTATTTTGGTATTGTGTACATTTTCACAGCCAAATTTACATCAAAGGAACACCCATCACAGAAGGCAAAAACAGCTGAGTGGCAGAGTGCTGCTGTTCTAAATTTGGTTTTATCAGAAACAAGAGCCATATAAGTCACCAGAAAGGTTTTAGTGTTTTAATCAGGTTGACCATCAGCAAGAGCTACTACTTAAGCCTAAGGAGTACTTCATTATGGTAGATATTATTTCTGTGGATTAATGTAAAATAGTTGTATAGAGTTTTGAGTCAGAAAGTGCAAATAAAATACACAATAGAGACTGGCTTAATCACTTTTTAAGTTTTACAGAGTAGTGTGGTAATGAAAAGTTTGCTTATCTTGCAGATCAGTGGAGAAAATAGTTTTGCACGTTTATATGTGGTTGTAAACAGGGTCTTGCAATAGCAAGAATGAAGCAAATTTTACAGTAAGTTAATAAATTACTGGAGCAGCAGCAAAGCTGTTTTAAGAACTAAGAGCAGCAGTTCGAGCTGTGCCCAAGAAAGCAGTTTGCAGTGTAAGTGGAAGATCTGGTCTTGGTTTTGAAATTCTCCGTGTCTAAGTTAGGCGTGGACATTAATGTACTGAGCAGTAAGCAAAGCTAAATGCTACTGTAGTAGGATGACTTGGCTGTTTTTATGATTTGTTTATACAATAGAGTTTTAATTCAGTTAGTACAAAGCCAGTTTAGTTAAATTGCATACTTGGGGGTGGGAATCCTAGCCTTAATCAGCAGGCATTTTACCACTGATTTAAGTGAAGTTAGAATCATCCATCTTTTTGTAAAGATTTTGCTTAACCATTTGGATTAAACTCTGGTGTTTGCCAACCTGAGTAAGCTTTAAAAAAATAAAAAATTTTAACTTGTGTAGATTTGTGTTACAAGTTACAAACCTTCCTCTCTAGTAATTTAAAACTCATGGAAGCAAATGTATTGAAATGTGTGGCACGGTTTCATGTTTGTTTGCTTCTAGCATGTTGCTGTTTCAGGTGGTAAATGAAATGCTCCTATTGCCAATGTTATGACAGACATTGTCCATAAAAATTAGTAACTAGAAAGTACTATTTAAGGACACTGAAACGGAGGTCAGTTTTGGTGGAGAGCCTTCCTTCAAAAGCAAAGTGTAAGTTAAAAGTAGGTTACGGGAACTGGTTCAGAACAAACTGTTCGTGGTGGGTACTGTTCTGTTCCCGAACCGTTAGTAACATCTGTTTGCAAGTGTTGGCCTGGCTGGAGGAAAATCTTTTAACACTTTTAGTTTCTTTCTTTCTAGAAAACCAAGAAAACATTCTTGCCTGGAAAAATTATATATGTTTTTACAGAAGAACACTTCGTTTTGTACTCCATGCTCTTCATAGTCAAGGGTCAATACGCATCCTCCTTAACATATCGTCTGCTTTAAAAGTTGGCCTGTACTGGTCTTCCTGAAGTTGTTTTTGAGGCTCCTTTCTCTTTTAGGTATTCTTGCTCTTATGTGCCCCTTTTTTATTTCATTGAAAAATCCAGGGCATCTTAAGAGTGCCGCAGTGCTGCTCTTTATATTTTTTCCATTTGCTCTTTTTAATGTAATCTTTTATTCTGTAGCATTCTTTGACACCATGTAAAAATACACTGATCAAAAGTACTTCACTTTCAATCCAAAACATCATTTCACCTAAGTTTGCACTGTCTTGTTTGATGTCTGGCCAACAGTCTAAAATCAGGATGATACAATATCTAACCTCTTATCTATGCCCACAGATTTTTCACTTTATTCTGTTTGCAGAGCATAATGTCTTACTCCTGTTAGCTTGTGCCTGTAATCTAGGAGGCAGTTTTGACACAACCTCCATCATGCACTTCTTTGTTTAGGCTGCGGGTAGGTGTGCTATTTGTTCCCCTGTAATATGTCTAAGATTTTTTTTTCCTTCTGGTTATGGCATTTAGGTTTCTGTTTTCGCTTGAGTACTGCAGTATTGTCTTTGGCTTGGAGTTTGCTCCCTGGAGTTCCCTTCTCTTTCAAATCCATTGAGAACTAAAATCATCCTCCCTGCTCACTGGTATGATTGAATGACTCCTGGTCCAAATCCCTCAAGCAGCTGATCCTCCATCATTACATGCAAGACAGGCCTTTCTCCTTTGTGTTTAAGGACCTCTGTAAATAACATTTCAAGCTCTTTCTGCTTACACTAAGTCAATGCAGTGCTGACACCCCCTCTGTTTTAGTAGTGACTTCTGCCTTTAACTTCATATCACTTGTGGTCTCACAGGTACCTTTTTTGCTCCACAGGTGTGTTACTCCCTAGTTCGTGTAGATCTGTCGTGATCTCTTACCAGCTCAAAGCATTAGCTGGTGGTGATTTGACTGCTGGTTGGTGGTTTCTTGTTATCCTGCCCCCTGATTGTAATTCATTAGAAATCAAGAGTAAGAGATGTCTTTTGGCTTTTTTGTTTCACTATGTGTGGTGCCGTAGTAGAATACAGCAGTCCTTTGGGTTCCTTAAAATGGGGGGGTACAACTGTCTTTATAATTAAACTTCTAAAAGGTATAGGAGTGAGCTATAGCCAATTTATTACATGCATTGGCCAATAGTGCTATTCATTGCTAATTGCCGTAATGGATAGAGTTATGGATTTACGTCATCAGTCAAGGAGCAGAAACTCAGCTGGAATTAACTCAGTGAAGATAAATGCTTTCAATTTTGTGGATCTTTATATGTGTCTGATGGTTGCTCAAATCAGAGGACGCTTTCATATAGTTAATGTTGAGGATTTTTTTCAAAATGGGGAGCAATTACATGCATGTATTTATGTAGCTCAGCTCATAATGTTTGTAGGTAAGCAAGAACGGGAAGGCTTGCAGTGGCTAAAACAAGATGCCAAATGGTTACAGCAAGAGTAAACCGCATTGCAAATGAAATTGCTGAACAGAAGAGTGAAAAGTATCTAAGGGGTTGGTAATCAGAAACAAGTGGTTTCATGGTTTATATAGCTTGTAATATTCCCATGGATTTTTAAGTGAAAGGCAAGCTGTGACAAACATCTTGAGAATGCTTTGTATAAATGGAAGCTACAAGCAGTTGAATTTGCATCAGGAAAAAAGCAAGTAAAGTACAAAAACAGTGTGTGAGCTATTTTCTGTAAATACAAAACCCAAATGCATCACTGAACAGATGTTTACTGACTAAAGAGTCTTTTTGCACTGCTAATAATCCAATTCATGGCCTGGGCAACTCAGCTGCGTGGAGATCTGCTTGAAGAATATTGGTCGTGTCATAGCTCACTTGTTTTGAGTAGATGGGGAAAAAAAGAACCCCACAACAGTATTGTCAAATCACATAATGACCTGAAAGAATTGTTGGACAGGGGTTTTTGTGATTTAGTCTTGTTGTAGTCATGCAACATGCTGTTCTCAATATTGTAGATCGTTATTGTCTTCTATGGCATTGCAGGTGAGGGAAGCATGGGGCTTAAATCTCTTCTGACAAATTGCTTATTTGTAAAGTCTACTCCTTTACAATTGGCTACTTTACTGCCCTTCACAGTTTGGGATACAACACAGGCATATGGCATCTTTTAGATGAAATTGCTGTTCCATTATGCACACAGAGCCGTCACTAGAAAAACATGGGGGGACAGTTGCAAAGCACTGTGTCTAAATGCTGTGCAGAACGTTTATTAACCTGGATGACATATTAGATAAAAAATGTTAACATTGCTTTTTACAGTAACAGCTGGCTTTGCAGGCCTTGCCCAGTCCATGTTTTTGTAAATTGCTCCAGGCAAAAGCAAAGATGTGTGCTCTGATAAGCTTTCCCAGCAGTTCCTACCTGAATCAAAGGTACAATCTTTTTCACGTGATTGCAAGCAACGTGTAAAACATGCTGTGTTCAGGAGCTGTATTTGTGGCATTTTTGCACTGATTGGTGATATGGGTTTGTTTGGTTTTTTTTTTTTCCCCCCAGTATTTGAGCCAGGAATTATTAAATGAAGAACGATTAAACTGATCTTGAAGCTTCTGCAGTTTCTTACTGTCAAAAAAATAACTTTTTAATCAGAAAAAAACCACCTTATGGAAAGAAGGAGGAAAATTAAGACTTTAAAGCATTTGTTCTCGTGTTTTGGAACTTACTTGATTTATTATTATAGGATAGATCAGAAACTGCAGGAGGTGTCATGTAAGTAATTCTACTTTTTGTTGTCCTCTCTGGTCATTATGACATTGCTTGCTTATTTGTCTCAGTATATATTTATATGCTGTTGAGTTTTAACAGCAGCTGTCAAAGTGTCTCAGCCAGGGAAGGGTGCTGAAGCTCACGATTACAAACCCAGATGGGAGCCTGGAGCTCTACACCTCTGTCTTCCAGGAGGTGGCACCACCATGCTGGGGTGCTGCTTGTCCTTGTCCTGGGGTTGGAGGGGATGAAAGCAACCAGTTTTCCCTAGATCTGAAACGAAAATAATTGTGGTGCATTAGGTGACTTGGTAGACAATCGTAATAAATTCCCAAGTTCAGTAATCCTAATTTGAAGCAACAATTCTTATTTACGTTTGAATTTTTTTAACTTGAGATAGAGGGCATCGTTCTGATAAAAAAATTTCAAATAACCCAAATACCCAATGGCATTGTTATTCTGATGTGTTTCATGTTAGTAATTTAATTTCCACTTTTCAAATAATGCAATTATCATTCAAAGAAGTGAACATTTACTAATGGATGTTTGCTTTGCTGATAAGCCAGTATAGATGTTACACATATTCAAGATTTTCATGATACAGGTGGTTATATCTGACAAGGTTGTGTAAATTGGAGGGTTGTACAATTGTCGCAACTACATACTGTACTGAGGTGAGAGGAAAGAAGGCAGGCATACGTGCAAATGCTTAAAACAGGAAGTTGTCTCAACTGTATTAAAGTACAGGTATAAATGACTTGCAAAACTTTTGAATGTCCCAGTAACTGTAACTATACAGATACTAGGGAGTGCTGAGGTCTTTATGGTAAACTGTCTGCTTCTTTATGTGCTTTGAGCAGACCAGAACAAAAGGTAAGTGGCTTTTCTTCTTAAAAATAGCCAAACCCCAAACATAACTGGCAACTTTGTTTGGAATGAAAGTGAGTTTTGGATGAAAGTAAAATCCTGTTTTGAGGGATCCAGTTACATTAGTACTTTGCTGTTGTGACTCTATACTCTAGGCTATCCTGCACTTTGGCTGGTCCATAGTAACTTAAGTGTGCATGTTCTGTGTTTTTAAATGTGAAGGTTACTTGTCTGTTTTCATTGAGATGTAATCTAACTGGAGCTTTTTAAGGGAAAACGCATGTATACAGTTTGATCTATTGTGGAGGAGCTAACATGCCATGAAGCACCATATGTATGTCTGATGCCAATTACTCTTAACAACCAGCACATCAGTTGCATGTTTTCCTTTGTTCCAGGTATCAGTGAAAATGTTGCGGTAACTAATGTTGCAGTAGCTAAAGTGCACATATTCAAATGGAGCTGGCATGCAGATTTTAAAATTTTTTTAACAGCCTGTGAATGTTTGTTGGCATATTTGTTAAAGTCCTAGCTTTTTTTTTTTTTTTTAATAATTACTTCTTTTCTGTAATTTTCTGTAATTTATTGTTCTTTGAAGTTGGCTTGGGACATAAATCTTTCCCTGTGAAACAGTGGCATCATGG
This sequence comes from Aviceda cuculoides, assembly GCA_035590195.1. Lineage (NCBI taxonomy): Eukaryota > Metazoa > Chordata > Aves > Accipitriformes > Accipitridae > Aviceda > Aviceda cuculoides. Next base: position 8,622,903 of record JAVJGG010000074.1, on the reverse strand, counting down.
ATACCTTGGATGTGTTAATTTCTCAGAGACTACTTCTTCCTACATTTCCTGCCCTCATTGTTAGTGCTAGGAGTTAGAAATTCAGCAATTTGAATCAAAACAATGTAGTGATGTGAAACGAGTATGGCAGGGAGAAAGACTGAAACCGTCTGTGTTTTTGGCTTGCAGATAGCAGTGCTGCTAGAGTGAGGAGAAGAATAATGCTCTTGTAATGGCGGTTCTCAACACCTCCTGAGTTAGAGAAGGGAGAAAGGCCGTGAATATATTTATTTTTCATAAACCAGAATATATTAGTTTTCTTAATTTTGAAGAAAATGAAACTGAAATGGGTTTTTATGTGCCATCAATCTACTGAACTGCAAAAGGGAACAAGCTTTATCTTTCAGGCTATCTTTAACAGTTTAATTTTGTGCTTGACTGGTTTACAACATTTGTCTCTTTTAACAGATGTTCTTTTTGATGTATGGTATAGGTAAAAGGGTGTCAGTAAATTGGAGTTGTGAAGAGTGTACTTTAAGCATGAACTCTTCCTCTGGGAATTTGGAATAGTAAAAATGATTGTTAGCAATTTGTACCTAAGTTTGCTTCAAAATTTACATGGATATTTTCTGAGTTCTTAATAAAGAATTTGAAATCATTGCTATGGTAGTTAACTCTTCCAGTACAAAGCTTAGTAATACAGTATTTTTTAATGTAAAAAGGTTTCATGTATGTATATTTGCTTTCCATTTACGTGAAAGAATCTTTCTGCGGAGGCAGATGGATGTACTTAAAAACAATTTCTAGCAAATATACTTGAATCTATTCCTCTTCCTATTTTATGTTGTGGCTGTCTCTTGCTTCTTGTCAGGTGGAAGATAACTGTCCTTCCATCCCTTCTGTCTATTCTTCTACTGCTATGCTACCTGCTTTCTTGAGTCTTCGCCACCTCTTCATGTCTCTGCCCTTTTGTTTCCTCTATCTAGGGTGCCCTTGTCCCCACCTCCAGCAGGATTTCAAGCTCTCCTTGCAACAGACTGCTTGGCACTGTTCTTTTTCTCTACATACCCCTATACAAAGTCATGGCTGGCAGGGACCTTAAGATGGAGAGAGAAGCAGCAGCTCCCCAGATAGCTTCCTAGGGAGGACATAAGTCAGACCCTTCTACCTTTCTTCACCTTTCACATATGCTGGTGAAGTGCAGGCTTCTGAGAAGGAAGGATAACTTTCCTGGGCAGCTTCACCAGTTTTTTTTTTGTACTTCATGCCATCTCACTGCAAGTCTTATACTGCTTTTGGGCTATGTGTTTCCCTTTTTACTGAACACCTCTTGGTAGGGCATGAGGAAGATCCAAGAGGACTCTGAAGAGCAAGGTAGTATTCGCAGAATCATAGAATGGTTTGGGTTGGAAGGGACCTTTAAAGGTCATCTAGTCCAACGCCCCCTACCGTGGGCATGGAAATCTTTCACTAGATCATTTTGCTCAAAGCCCCGTCCAGCCTGACCAAGGATCAGGGACATCTTCCAAGGATGGGACATCCACAAGTTCTCTGGCAACCTGTTTCCGTGTCTCACCACACTCATCATAGACGCTAATCATAGAAATTTCTTCCTTATAACTAGTCTAAATATATCTGCTTTCAGTTGAAAACCATTGCACGTTGTCCTGTCGCTACAGGCCCTGGTAAAAAGTCTCTCAATCTTTATTATAAGCCCCCTTTATATATTGAAAGGCCACAATAAGTTCTCCCTGGAGCCTTCTGTTCTCCAGGCTGAACAACCCCAACTCTCTCAGCCTTTCCTCACAGGTGAGTTGTTCCATCCCTCTGATCATTTTCGTGGCCCCTGTCTGGACCTGCTCGAACAGGTCCATGTCCTTCTTATGTTGGGGGTCCAAGAGCTGAACACAGTACTGCAGGTGGGGTTGCATGAGAGTAGAGTAGAGGGGCAGAAACGCCTCCCTTGACCTGCTGGTCACAATTCTTGTGATGCAGCCCAGGATACAGTTGGCTTTCTGGGCTGTGAGTGCATAATGTCGGCTCATGCCCGGCTTTTCATCCACCAGTTCTCCAAGTCTATCCCCGCAGGGTTGCTCTCAATTCCTTCGTCTCCCAGCCCATATTGATAGGGGGGTTGGTCTGACCCAGGTGCAGGACCTTGCACTTGGCCTCATTGAACCTCATGAGGTTCACATGGGCCCACTTCTCAAGCTTGTCCAGGTCCCTCTGGATGGCATCCCTTCCCTCAGGTGTGTCAACCACATTGCTCAGCTTGGTGTCATCTGCAAACTTGCTGAGGGTGCACTTGATTCCCCTGTCTATGTCACTGATGAAGATATGAAACAGTACTGGTCCCAGTATGGGCTGCCGAGGGACTCCACTTGTCACTGACCTCCATCCGGACATTGAGCTGTTGACCACTACCCTCTGGATGTGACCATCCAAGCAATTCCTCATGCACTGAATAGTCCATCCATCAAATCCATTCACAGGGCAGTGTTGCATTTGCTATACAAAAAAATATATTCTTGATGCACCTGAGAGAAAGGGAAGTAGGAAGAGGGAAAGAGTGAAAAAAGCAGCCTTTAATTTATGGGAAACAGTTGTGTAGCTGTCAAAAATCCTTACTTACAGTATTAATTGATGTGTTAAACTCTTTTAATTATCTGAAAAGATAGCATGTGGATTTGCATCTCAAAGTGGAGAAGTTAAGCCTCACCATGAAGCATTCTGTATATATTGCAAATACAGTGTACTTGTTATTCCTCATGGCCTTGACAAAAAAATACTTCATTTGTCTCTGAAATTTAATTAAAGAATATGTGCTTTAAGTCAATGTAGGTGAAAGTATACACATATGTAATACAGCAGTTATCTGTATGTGAATGAGCTGTACAGGTTTTTGTAAACTCTTTGCCCATAAAAAACCCTTTGTTTCATGAAGGATTCTTAGCTGTAAAAAGAAAAACTGCCCAGCCAATATGATTTGGCTTACAGACGGCTTAAAAAAAATCTTTAACTAAGGAAAACTGTAAACTGATGACTGGATTTCATTTTTTAACTGAATTTGAAGGAACATCCATTTTCCTAGACAAGCTTTTTAATGCATTTTTTGGTAAAGTTTAATGTTTCCATCAAAGCTCATACAAGATCTTTCTGTGTGCAGCAGCATTATCAAGACAGTGGAGAAAACTTGCATTTAAACTGGGCCAAAGAAAATCATTAGTTGGGTGAGAAGATGCTATAGATCACTTACTCCCCCTTTGAGCAGGTATTTTAAAACCAGGTTCACCTGATGACTGTCTGCTTAGGCCAGCCTTGGAGTTTGAAGAGCAGGAATCGAATGTAGTATAGGGAGCTGTGCAGCCAATACAAGCCAAGGATGCTGCTCCTTTCTGATAAGAGTTCTCACGCAGGTTTGCAGAGTGAACAGTCCTTCTGAGCTGCTAGGGAATGCATAATGCTCACTGACTGAAAGTGTACAGAGGTATCAAGATGTAGAAAACATTCTTGAAGCTAAGCTGAAAAGGACTGAGAATATATAACATTGTAGTAAACATTTAGTTATCTGTCTGCATGTGAGAAATTAAATGTGGCCCAGGTTTCAGACACGGCAAGATTCAGACCACAGCCTTGATCTGGCATAAGAATTTGCGTGCTAATGCCTTTGGGTTGCCTAAGTAAAGAAATGCTTTCATAACTGTCATAATTGAATGCAGTTATGATTAACTTACATAAAATTATTTTTTGGAATGCATATTTTGGACTCTGTTTGCTATTCATTACTCAAAATCATAATGTAATTTTGTGAGACATGTCAGAGTAGAAACTACCAGCTCTATCAAATAAAAAAGTCATAATCCTGAGGAGTGGAGCCAGCTGTTGGTTAAGATCCCTGGTTTTATGCTGTCTTATATAGCACAGTTTTCTTGATTAGATAGAATAAATACATCTCTCTTACTTGGTCCAGGCATGCTGTGCCTGAGTATGCACATAATGTATGAATCTGCATCTACACTTTGTCAGAGCCCTGCATTTCATACAGTCCATTATACAGGTACTGGGTTTGAAGTGGTGACTTTGGTGGTAATATGGAAGATGGGCAGAAGAGAGCTCGGTAACTCAGTGTGAGTGTAAGGCCTTTGAAATATGATGGGTCATCTTGAACACAAAAATGCTATGAAAAGCATAGGTAAGGACCGTGATGAGACAAACCACCTCAGCTCTGATGTGAAAGGACTAATCATTACATTTCTAATACCACTACATATACTTCTAGAATTGTTCTAGCCTGCTCATATTGTAGATTCAAAGATACTGTATGTGTGTGAGAGTTATTTCCAGTGGTGTTATGCCCCAAAATGAAGGGGAAGGACTGAGGTGAAAGCAATAATTGTAAGAGAAGGATCCCATGGCTACTCAGTCAAGGTGCATACATCTGTTTTAGGAGTCTACTAGGCAAATAAATGGGTACTGATCACAGAGGAGTTATATTTGACTCTTGGTATTATGTCTCTGAAAGGGTTTAAAGGAAAAGCTGGGACTTCAGCCAAACTAACAAATAATTGTTGCACAGCTTTTTGATGTTATGAAAGTGATTTGAAATTCACATGGCAGTTTAATCATCCTGTGATATAGAATTGTCATATTATCAAATGTTATTAATTAAGAAAACAATAGGTTTGATTTTTAACATACTGTGGAAAGGAGCCTCAGAATGGAGTTTCATCAATTACTTTTCAGTCGTACTGGTGGGTTAAGCAATCATTTCTGGTCTCCCATGGCCCTTTGCATGTGTTCAGTACTGAAGTTTTTGTGGCTTCATGGTGAACAGCAACAGGTAACTGGGACAGGTGAAGAATCACTATGGTCATTTGTTCTTTCTGGGTAAATTTTTGACTTGTTAGGATTCTTGTCTCAGTTCACTACGTGGTTGTCCAAGATTTTATGCAAGTGCAAAAGGAAGGTGCTAAGAATGAAGATGTTGGGAATGGCAGAACTGTTGTGTTTGGTGGCTGTGTTAATCTATGTCAGTTTGAATTGATGGTCAGGCTGTACTCTTGGTTCTGTGAATGCTACGCTCTAAACAGGATCTGTGATGTGATAAATTAAAAGAAAAAAGAAAAAAAAAATCTTTTAATATAATCCCTTTTAAAAAAAAAATTGTCTTGAAGCAGGGCCATGTTGACAGTTGTACAATTTCAGGGTGGCTGTTGAGAGGGGACTTAGCATGGAACTAAAGCCCTCTTTTTGCAGTCTGTATGCATATAGTATTTCAGATGCAAATAATAACATCTATTTCTTAATTAATAGGGATGTCTTTTCAGATGCTTCTGTCTCATCATTTACTATGAGTACAACGTAGACTAGTACCTTGTACCTTTTATATTAAGCTGGATAAAGGGGATTCTTCTGGTTTTGTTAGGAACATTCTTTATAGACAGATTTCAGTATGATATGCCAGCAACTTCGTGTATTTTAAAATACAAGAACTGAACAGAAAGAAGGTAGTGTGTCCTGTGTGCAAAAATGCTTCATCTGACAAAAATAAAGTTTCCCTTAGTAGCTTTATCCCTCTATTCCCTCTAGCACTGTGTTTCATTTGTTGGTAATAATAGAAATTTTATTCTTCAGTTTCCTTAAATTTTGTCTTACAAAATCTAATATGTTATAGTAAAGTTGCCAGTAGAATTAAGATACTATTTTTTTCTTCAATTTTTGTCTTATTTAAAAAAAATAAAAAGACAAAACTCTGTCACTTCTGTGTTCAGTTCTGCGAAGATGGTGTGCAGTCTTGTTGTGTTGAAAATCATATTTGGGGCTGAACCATTGCCAGAGAGAGCATTTACTCAAATCAAGGCCTCCAAAGTGTAAACATGAGAGAAATTGAGCTTCAGTTTTGAATCCTCATTTGCTTTTTCATTTTTTTCTTAAGTAACATACCATTAAGCCTACGCTGCCTTCATATGTTCCCTTCAAATGTGTTTTCCATTTGTAAAATTATTTAACTACCTTTTGCTGTTGGCTCATGGATCATAAATCCTAGCAAAGCGGTAGTATGAAAATATGTAGTGTACAGTATCTGTATGTTACGTACTAAATTAAGCCATGGGAAAGATGACTTCACTGCTTTTTCAGTTGTATTAACTTTTCATAGAATGTGAAATCAAGGTAAGTAGCCATTTGTGGTTAAAATGTGCTGCTCTTAATTACAGGAACATGGCAGTAAGAAGAAGGTTTTGTATATAGAGGGCATAATTATTAATGCAT
>JAVJGG010000074.1:8600886-8616554 GCA_035590195.1 Aviceda cuculoides | reverse complement strand
GGAGATAAAGCTGCTGTGCATTGCAGATTATGATATTATGCTGATATGCAAATGTCACTGTGTTTAAGCATCTTTGTACATCTCACAGGAAAGCCTGAAATAATTTGTTGAAAAGTTAACAGGTTTGTTTCATCACATTTAATGGATTCTTAAATCTGTATCAGCTTATCAAAGGAAACATTAATTAAAAGTGTAATTGACTAACCAGCTGTTTCCTGTTTTCTGTCCAGCAGCCTTTATTAAAAACATTACAAAACCTGTAAAGCTCTTTATCTGAGGGAGACGAGAAGTTCCCTGTGCCAAATTCTGCTCAAGCAGTGAGCTTTAAATGATAGTTTCGTAGTTCAATGCATGTTGGGTGACCAGTGTCTGTAGGCATGTACTACTTCATATGGAGGCAGGCTATGTTACCAATTGGCAGAGAAACCCCTTTTAAAACATGACATAGATGGTTAGCGCGCCAGAACGCTTTGTTTCCAGAGGGAAGCACTGCATGACTAAAGCTGAACGTGTGATTGCATTTGACTCACTACTCGCAAGAAAAGAAAACCTCTAATGGCAGTGCAGTTCTCAGGCTGGGCTTGTATATTAAGAGCAGTAAGTGGACACGTACTGAAGAGCTCTACCTTGCTGAATTGGCATACTTCAACAACATAAAATGTACAAGTCTTTTATGCATGGGTAGAATATGTTTTGTCCCTTAGGTTTCCAGTGTTCATTCCCAAGCTTAGAAATTATTCTCCCCAGGTATAAGAAGGGCCTCATGGAACCATTCTGTATTTCACTTTTCCTTTTGTGATATGGTTTGGAACTGCAAAGGTTCCCTTGATTATGGAGAATCTCTGTCACTCTTTTGGACATCCCCAGTGGGGATGTTAACTACCCTACTTTTATGTTGATACTACACTTTCCATTGGGCCAGTGCAAGACAAATCATGACCTAACTCAGCAGCTGTCTTTTTCTTTCCAGAAATCAGAGTTTGGCCTTCCTGGGGATTAACACAAAATTCTTGGGGTCTGAAGACTTCTTTGAATGTTTGTCTACCATTTGCAGGGTTTTTTTAATGTACGAAAGCCAAATTTCTGTTTGAGTTAGAATAATTTGAAATAAAAATCCCATTTGCCTTTAGCACACATGACCAAAACCCCAAAGCCTCTTTTGGTTTTGGTGTGGAGAATGAATGCAATATTTGTTCTCAAATTAAGACCTGTAACAGTAAAGGTTCCTGCTCCTTTTTTGCTTTCATTCAAATTACTTCCTTGGGGACTTCTTGCTCACTCCATGCTTGGATTTGTCATATTCAGCTCCCTCCTCCCCATCTTAAATGTCATCCTGTTTTCACTGGGTGACTGAAAGATCAAGTCAGAAAGTTTTGTTCCAGAGTGCAGGACAAGTGTCAGTCTCAGTGGGGAGAGGTAGAATGGAGCAGAAACCATGGTGCTGTCGTGGCTTGACAGCAGTGAAGGAGAATAACTCCAGTAACAGCAAAGAAAAAAGGAGTGGGCATAGAGCAGAACTTTGCCTATAGAGTTTAGATTTCAAGGTAGTGTCTCACTGGATATCTTTGTGAGTTTGGAGTTGGAGTCTCTTTCTTTAGTCATAGCTGGAGAGCCCAGATGGAGTCATTTTTGGAAGAAAATCGAGGATAATAGAGTTTTCCAGCCATACTAGATTGTAGGATCATTATGAAAAATGCATTGTAGCAACACACAGCTGGATCTTCCTTGAGAAAAGATAAAAAGGCTTGCAAGGTATATAGGTCATGTGCCAAATCAAAACTCAGTTTGATTACTGAAGCTTCTACAAAACAGAGTAGACTTGATTTTTGGGGTGGAGATGCTTAATAGTTTTTCTTGTGGTCTCTAAGTACATCAGCAGTTACAAATGCTGACAGCTGCAAGTTCTTGTTGTGGTTTAGTATTTTTATTTCTGTAGTGTAGAGGCGACTTGAATGTGTTAGGTGTCCCAAACATTGATCCTCCAAATGGAGGAGATAAAAGGAAAAAACCTAGTAGACTGAGTAGTTACATAATCTATCATGTCCTTTCAGTTGGAGTTGGTTCAAGTGATGCTGTCAGAGGCATGTGAGGAGAATGAAATGTGAACAGCAAGTTATGCATGTCAGAAATAAAAAAATAAGAGACTTTGTGCCACAGTCTCAGCTGAAAAATATGGTTAGATAATCAGATTAAATAGTATGTCCTGTCCTTCCTGTTGCATGTGAAGTTTGACCATAGAAAAGGGAAGACCATATCTCTTCATCTCCTAGCTACTGGGTGGTTGAAGTCTTCTACATGAAGACATATTAAGAGAACTCCTGCATGGAAAATTCCTTAGTCTTCCAGGGAGCGTCCACTGCTCAGAGCACAGATCTTGAGTTTGAGATGTGTGAGAAAGACTTTGTGGAAGCAGATCACCTGAGGCCATGATGTGGTCAACAAACCAACTCTGGCACCATAATTATTCCAGTGTCAGATCCATTTCTGATCTCATTAGTAGATCATTGTAAACGGTAAATTAAATGTTTTATGCTTATCTCTTCTACAGCACTGAAGAAAATGCTTGGTAAAACAATGCTGTAAGGCAAGAAAGAGTATGCAGCCACTCTGTATATTCTTGTTTTTATTGGTGCAATTAAGCTACAGCTGGTTTATATTGTATTTAATAACTTTCATAGTTTCTTAGAATCATTTGTTTCTCAGAATCTTGGAAAAATTTGGCTTGGATGGGATTTCTGGAGGTCGTGTTGTTTAACCTCTTGCTCAAAGCGGGGGGCTGTCTTCAATGTTAGATGAGGTTTCATGCAGTTTTGCCCAGTTGGGAAAATCCTCAAGGGAGGGAAATCACCAGCTTCTCTATACCACCTGCTTACATGCTTAACTGGTGGGGAAGAATTTATTTTCCTAAAGTCTGTGCAGAAATTTGAACAAGTTGCAACTTGCAGCTGCTTGGTTTTGTCCTTTCATTGTGCGCCTCCGACAAGAATCTGCTCCAGGCTTTTCTAAATGCCCTTTAGATAGAAGATGCCCCCTTAGCTTTCTCCATACCAAATAAGTTCAGTTTCTTTAGTCTGTCCTCATTTACTGTATGCTTTAGCCCCCTACTTGTCTTAGAGGCCCTCCAGGTTTCCCTCCAGTTTGTTGATAGTTGTCTTGTACTGGAGGCCCAAACTGGACTCAGTACTCCAGATTGGGTCTTATGAATACCAAGTAGAGTGGAATAATCACTTCTCCTGATGTCACTGTCCTTGCACCACTGTGGCCCAGTATTGGTTAGCCTTCACTGCCACAGGAATGATTTGCCTTCCTGGTACTCAAATTACTTTATCCTGGTATGTTTCTGTGGTTTTTCTTGGCGCAAAATTCATACCAATATCCCTAGTGCCCTTCTTGTATGGGAAAATCAAGTCTAAGTGACAAGAATAATTGAGGTGTGATTGTAAAGGAAATAGGCAAATGAGTACCAGTTTGTTAGCACTGATACCAGTAGCTCTGAAGCTTTGTGCTTTGTATTACTCTCTTACCTCTGCTAGCTGGATTACAATTAGTACAGTGTAGCTTAGGTGTGTTGTTCTGCCAGATGGGTCATGTAGACCTATTTAATGTTACTCTGAGTATGGAGCCCTTTGTGGTATATAAACACCATGCTGCTGGTTTTCTTTTCTTCCGCAGCTTGGATGAATGTACTTCCCACCTTTTTTTAATGATGGATAATACCTGGAGGAATGGCTGCCCAAAAGCTTCAGGTCTGGATATAGATCAGATACTTATTTTGCAGATAGTTAATAATAAGAAAATATTAAGAATATCAAGTTTTGTGCAAAAATATCTGGATAAATTCATGCAAATTTTGAAGACCTATTTTGGAATTTTTCTCCTTTTTGTTCGCAAAACGATTGCAGGTTTTCTGCTTGAGTGCCAGGTGTAATGACCTGTCAGCATAGTTTGAAAACACAATAATGTGTATACTTTCCTTTCAAATTTAAATTAAAGTGAGATGTCATGGGCTTAATTTTGATATTTTTTTTCTGCTTAATTTTTTTAAGTTGGTAAAGGGTCATGCAAAGTATTTACGAAGAGAATTCAGCAGTTCTACTTTTGGGGAGGGGATTTTTTCAGATATGTGTAGCTAGTTGACATCTGCCACTTTGAGAACCAGTGAGTTTCTTCTGACAGGACTTGACTGAGGAATGCATGGGAGAAAGGTTAGGCCATTGTTTCTGATCTGCACTCCTGGTAAACTGAAGGAAGAAAATTTCCAGTTTCCACTAGTTTATTTGGAGTTTCAGGTGTTCTCCAGCTGTGAACACAAATCTATGGATCAGAGAGCAGAATTAGTTACATGTAGCTAATTTTGACTGCTGATCAGTTTCCAGACAGGGTCAAAATATTACTTTCTCTAATGCAGACAAGGCATAGATAGATTCTTCCTGGAGGCCTTTCAGCTCTTCCTTTCCCACACGACATCTGTGTGGAAAGTACAACCATCTGCTCCCTGGCCTTCTCCCTCCTTCAGGCTATCCCTGCGGGACCTCCACATTTTCTCTCTTCCTCTGGTACAGCAGTCCAGCTCAACAAAACAGCTACACTGTCTTCTCATACAAGTTCCCTTTTGCTCTATTGTTAGTATATAGGTAAGTGTTTATTTATTATAAAAGGCTCTGAGCTTCCCTTACACACAAAGTTGAAACTGAGCAGTGGGCATACCATGTTTTTGCAAACCTCAGGCAGGTGTGTAAGAGCCTGAACAGGAGCTAGATCTCTTCTTCAGAGCCATTAACTTAAATGGTATCAGTGCAGTGATGGGTAGAAAATCCAGGTATGACCTTCCTGCTTGCAGAAGCAATATGCTTTCTTAGTGTGGTCTGTATGGGATGTTCAGCACACCTAGTAAATTTCCACAGCAATTCTCAGACTCATTAAAGAACAGGATTTATGTTTTTGACAGTTCTTGGCAGGTAGAGTTGTGGTAGCAGTGTGGGAGGTTAGTTCATATTGATTTCTAACAGATACATGGATGGACTCTCTTTGTCACCATCTCCATTATTTCTTATATAATCATTGGGAACTAGGTTTCATAAGCCGATGATGGCTTCCATTCAACTTCCTATTTATGCTGTCTATCTATGCTAGTAGAATATCCTTTTATCCATCACCTGGGCAAATGCATTGTTCATGCTTCAGCAGCAGTCCTCGGAACCACTGTGGTTTTTCTGTGGCTGATACATTCTGCAGCATTCAGCTTTGATTTGGGGTTTTCTTTAATCCTGTGAAGAAGTCACAAACTTGAATTCAAGATTCTTTTCAGAACTATGTTGTATGGTAACCATCTGCTTCTAATTTTTACTTATTTTAACAGCCTCACCTAGGAAACACTTTCCTTTCTTGGACAAAGCACTAGATGTTTTGCATGTGTATGTATAGGATCCAGATAACTTTGAATGTTTTGAGGGCCAGTGGTATTTCAAATATATTAAATGAAGAATGCCTAAGAGATTTTTGCTCAGACACTGCACAAGGGAAAGGGAGATAATTAAAATGGGTGGGAAGCATTGTTAAGCCTTGAGCTTGACTATGTTCAAACTGAATCTGAGCTGTTACTTCTGCTGCGAAGGAAGATGTGTCTTTGAATAAGAGATACTCTACTGAATTTCTCCATCAGCTTGATCCTAGAATGGGGTTGTAATGGTGAGGTTTAATGACAGTAGGCAGTGATTTGACAGAAGCACAATGTTTATGACTTCACTGCAAGATCTGGTAGGTGGGAAGAGTTTCCAAAAAGATTAGAAGAGAAACAAAGAAATGTGCTTGGTGCTCAAAAGTTTTTGCTGTTCAAAAGCAAAAGTTCAAAGTGGGAAAGTTTCATGTTCCTGTCAATCAACACAAGTATGATCAGACAACATGTGACCTTGTGAAGCAAGGAGCAATACCTTCACTTCTGAAAGATGTGTAACACAGTGAAGGAGGTGTGGGGTTGTGAGCAGGATAGTAGAAAAGCTGCCATTTAGGACAAGGTGATAGTCCAAAATTCACCATACACATTTGTATTCAAGTTTCAAAACTCATTTTATTTTCAGGTTGTTCTGTCATCTTTTCCTTCATTCTGCCTGTCCAGAATTTTTTGGTGTCTTTTAGCTATAGTGACTCTTCCTATTATTTAATGTATTGCTAATGTTTATGAAGCACTTGAAGGGTTTTTTTAATGATGCAAGGTAAGGTTGTAATATTTCTAGTCATATATGTAATAACAGAGCTCAACTTTTCTGTCTGCCATCCTATTGTCTTGTGGTGTAGACATTCTTTTACAAGTCCTTTTTAGTAAAAAAGCATGGTAATTTAGGGGGAGTTTTGAGAATCAGTTATCACTATATTAGATGATAATTTAAAATAGTATTAGCTGGTTGATGTAGGTCTTATGGTCAAGTATGAAATTATCTGAAGTATTTCTTTATATAAGCAGATTCAACAGTTTTGCAGTAGGGCATCGTCTTTGTAAAAACAAGTATTTCAGGATGGACTATAGCTGGCTTGTGGGGAAAATATATCAAAAGCAGATTAAAATGATGATATAGTTCCTGGATTACATTTCTGCTTTCTTTTCCAAATAGCTGTATAGACGGGACTCTTCATTTTGACCCTGACATTGCTTCTCTAAGTTAAATCTCTTTTCCCTAAAGATCAGTTTTATTGTACTTTCCAGAGAACAGCAGTTCTCTGTGTGTTTCTAGTGCGTGTCACGTACTGGAAAATTTTGGCACTCGGCTCCTTGCCATGGTTTCAGTAAGGAGCAGTTATAACTGTTTTGCTTTTCGTGCTGCACCGTTTCCTTTTAGCGTGCAGCCGTATTAGTGGGTAGATGTGCCCTTGTCCTGTGCTGTTTGCTGGGGGAGCTCAGGGTGTGATTCCTGCAGCTGTGGCTGCTCCATCCCACAGTCTTCATTTTTGGGTTACATTTTAAAATTCACTTTGGTCTGACCTTGGCCTTGCTCTTACAACCTGCTTCTCATTTCTGTCAGCTCCTTTGTTGTACCAGTGACAGATGCTTATACAGTTCAGTGAAATCATCTATCTGATGTTGGCAATGGTCCGGCTTCAAGTGGAGGGCTGGACAACACGACCTCCAGAGGTCCCTCAGTGATTTGTGCAGTTTTAGAGGTGGGATACGCGGTTCTACTCCGCTCACTGTGATAACTGCTGACATTCAAAATCAAATTGTTAAGCAATGAAAATAGGAAAATGTGGAGGTGGAGGGGATGGAAGGGTCAGGTAGTGAAAATCTCTAAGGGGTGAGTCTTCTTGCTCACCAACTGCAAATAGTGAAATAAGCTTCTGGCCCTATGGAGGATTGAAGAGGACTGTGATACAAGCCTGAGACAATAGCCAGTGCTCCTAAAGCTTTCTGGTGGCAAGCTTTTGCCACAGTTTCCCTTAGAAATAGTGATCAGAGCTGGGTGCTTTGGTCCTGTCACCATCACCGTCTTGTCACTTCATTGTTGCTGAGCCATTTAACCATGCTAAGCCAGCAAAAAGCTATTTTTTTTCCCTTCCCCTCACCGTGAATTTTTTCTGTCATAGCATCCTCCAAGTGCTTGATGCAGAGTCAGAAAAGCTCTACACCCATTGCGGAGGAAGCAGTGGGAGTAAGCATCCCAGGATGGGGTGGGGAGAGTGGTACCATGGCAGTCACTAGCTACATTGATGGAGATATGCACAGAACTGCAGCTGCAAAGTAGTTGAGAACAGACACGATAATAAGAGCTAGTGCTGAGGTAAATGAGTATTCATCCCCTTGCTATAAAATATGCTTGTCCAGCTGTATGTTATTGTATGAAGTTTGAGACCGCACATGAGAAGAAAATACAGATTACCCTGTCTGATGGGCAAGAACACAGATAATTAACATTTTAGTTAGTACTCAGCAAAAACTTAGGCAATACAGAGAAAGGAGATGATCCATTCTTGAGGAAAAAAGGGGGAGAGAGGAGTTCAGAATTTGAAAATGATCCCAAAAGCACAATTTGGTGCTTAGGTGTTTCATGGCCTGTCACCTAGGTGCAGAGAAAGAGATATTGAGAGGAGTCTTCCACATCTGATTTTAGGATATATAGCATAAATGTGAAGTTTCCTTCATTTCTGTTGCCTGTGCATTTTTCACCTTTGTAACTGTATTGCCTGTTTGGGGTTTGAGAAATATTTGCATTTGCTTTTATATTACCTGTCCTTCCTCCTCCCCTAGTTAGTTATCATTGGCTTGAAGCTAAGCAGCAAGCATCAAAACACCCCATTCCTTCGCAATCCAGCACACTGGGTTGCTCTGCCAGTATGCAGCAGTTTATCACGTTCTTCTGTATCATAAAAAGATGTTACAAGCTTTATGGGTCATGTTAGGGTCATGTTAGTGGTGTTCTTTTGGAGAAACTTCTGGTAACTATTAGCTGGTAAACTCTTTGGCATACTGCTATGTGCTTGAACCCTGAGTGTTTCAAGGAGTGCAGAATAATAGCATGCATCTAGAATTTGTTGAACTGTTCTCTGACAGAAAGGCACCACAGTGAAATCATCTTTCTTAAAAAAAAAAAAAAAAGTGTGCTAATTCTGCTGGAAACTTCCAAGCTTAAATTTGTATAACTAATCTCAGAAAATTCAGGGCAGAAATAGCCACAGACCAGTTAAACAAGGCCACAAAATATGCCCTGCTGCGGGGGACTTGATGGTGTGCAGAAAGAGGCAAGCCACAGGGGTGATCCCAAGCCATCATGAGCGAATGACTGGATCTACATCTTCACTCTCTCCTTCACACTTTGATTCAGAAAGAGGTATTTTCCATGGTGGGGGTGTAACTGGGGGAGCATTATTTCACTGATGTTAATGTAATATGGCAGATATTAGGCAGGGTGTTCCTATATTTTGTTTTGTTGTGGTGGTGTTGCTTTGGGGGTTTTTTGTTTAGTTTGTTTGAAACTGCAAGAAGAGAGATTTTTGCTGGTTGGCATAGTCCTGAATAGAGGAATAGTGGTGCCAGTGGTGATTCTAGGGACAAACTGGCGCAGCTGGTTTATGAAGCTGTCTCTAGCATGTCACTGTTGGGTGCAGGTGGAGGGTAACAGTAGAATAAGCACATGGCAGATCAGTCCAGTGTGATCTCAGTCTCCTGATGAGACCAAATCAGAGTGAGCTGCATCCTTGCAGTTTCATGTTTTATATAGCACCTGCGAAACACAGAGGGAAATACTGCTGGAAGCATGGAGAAGATACTGTGCTGACTTCTGACGAGCAATTGTATGAGCTGATACACAACTGCATGAGGCACTGAAGATCACTCTAAATAGTGCTGTTCATTGGATATAAACTTCTCTGTGTTGTCATTTCACAGGTAAACTATATGGGCTTTGGATGTTTAATGGAAAGAACTACTACGTTGGAAGTTAGAGCTTCTACTCATTTATTGCCCCTTCTACTTATGTGTGTCGTTTATTCACAGACATACATGATGGAGAGAACTTGTATTTTTTAGATAATTTCTCCACCATGTTTTGAATTCAAGTCTGGTTTTCTAACATTCTTTGCAGTCACTTCAAATTCATACCCTTTCAAGTTGACTGGAGTTGTCCTCTGTTTCACTGTCCAAGTGATAACTGAAGTATTGAGTGCTACCAGATGCCGTATTGAGCTTTATGGAACTCTGGAAAACATGTTCTTTCATTTTGACAGTGAACTCCTGATACCATTCTGAGTATTGTTTTCCAGACAGTGTTGTACCCATTCTGCAATAAGTACTTTCATATAAATCATGCTTCCATACATCAGTTATGAGAACGTTGTGTGAAATGGTGTAAAATAACCTCACTGAAGTCAAATATGTAGAAAATCATCTGCTTCCTCTCTGTCCACAGAATCTGTTCCTCTGGCATTGAAGGAAATTAAATTGATTTGATGGGATTTTCTTTTTCTTGAGAAATCTATGCTGGCTATTACTCATCTTACTTTCTTCTAGGTACTTAGAAATAGCTTTCTAGCAGTTCTTGAGCTTTTCTACTAGGTTTCCATGAAATGAGCGTGGTGTGTCTCATCCCATTCTTCAGATAGGCAGATGGAAGGAGCCTGAAAAAGATTTGTGTCTGTTTGCAGATGCAGTATCTGCTGGAGTACAACTCTGTGTGTCTTTTGTCCTGTAGTACCTAACTCTGTTCTCACAGAAGGCATAGTGTCGTACAGTGCCTGCACAACCCTCTGCCCTTTGCTTTTCTGGTAGCCTCCTTGCTCTACTTCCTCGACAGCTCCTGTCTCTGAGCTCCTAAAGCTAGAAGAATGTTTTCTCAAATTCCTTGGATCCAGATTCTTGGCTTGTTGATATGGTTGGAGGTCTTTTCAGCTGTAGTTCTGCTATGGTGACTAGAGGGAAATCGGCGTGTACGTGTTGAGAAATGTTGATAGTTTGGATAGTAAAAGGGAAGCAAGGAGTTTTCCCCAAGTTTTTCTGTATGTGTGTATATATATGTAAAATGTGTGTGCGTGTGTGTATGTATTTATGTATGTGTGTATATATAATAAAGTGTGTTGGAGTTGCTTCTAGGCTTCTCAGCAGCTTCTAGCATAAATGAGGGGTTTGGGATGGGACGTTTGAGAAGCTGGAGGTCTTGTTGGGTAATGTGTTGTATGTAGTATATTGATAGCATATATGTGGTAATTACTGTGTGGTTATTACAGACAGCAGTGATTTATATCATTCTGAGAGTGGCAGATACTCAGAGAAGGTGACTGTGCTGTCATTTTCCTTGCAACAACATTGTCTCTGTCTCTGGTATCTGAAAGTTGTTCATAGCAAATGTAGGAAAGTAATTTTACTCTGGTAGGAGAAAAAAGCTGTGCTTTAAAAAATGTATGCACTCAGTGCCAAAAGAACAACTGCTTGGAAATGTCATTGAGGCTTTGCCAGAGAAGCTACTGCAGCTCCACGCCAAGATTTGCCAAAAGAGGAAGGATGATTGTTCTTCAGTTCTCACAGACAAGTTCAAACTTATAGCCCCTGAGCAAGAAGCAGTTGTATAACAAAGGTAACACAATGATGACAAATAAAGGAAATGCAATTTCTGCTAAGCATGTTAATAAGGGAGGATGACATGGTATTCTTGGATTTCTGAAAGGATTAATGCATTCAGGTTACCTTGCTCTCCTGGGCAGCATGGGCTTTTTTTCCCTACAGTGACACACTGGTCATCCTAGCAGAGTGCACTAAGTGCAGAGAAAATAGCAGTTTGAATAAAGTGGATAGGAAAAATTGAATAACAGTTATTTGCACTTTATATATCTGTGCTTAGCATCAGAAATAAAAACTTCTTACTAAATTTTAGGAGCAAAGATCTCCCCTCCTAAGTTCTGCATCGTTTATGAACTTGTGTTGTGATACATGGATGTGCAGTAAAGTATTGGTGCCTGCACCCCTGCATTTGAATATTCCTAAAGCAGAATGGGCAGGACAGGATAGCAGTTGGAAGGTAAAATTCTGCAGTTATTTGCTTTCTTTAGGAAGGCTTCCTGAGCTTTAAGAAAACTTCGTTTGGAGGTGTTTGTTTTTCAGGAGGTTTTTATGCACTTTATGCCTGTTTAATTGTGAATTGCAGATGAATAATGGAAGTGACTCCTGTTTTATTCACCACACTGCAGTGAGCTCTTGTGCTTATATGCAAGCTCATTCTTACAAGAAAATATTTTATTATTTTTTTAAATATCTTGAGTCAGTTTCTGTAAATTAGTTTTAATGTCGTTTTATGTTCTTCTAGCTTCTAGCATTCTTTTTTAGTCTTTTTCTTAAGAGATTTTTTCCCCCTAAAATTTATTGATCTCTTTTTAACATTTTTCCTGCAGCACTTGATAAGCAATGAATCTTTAAGTGGATGTATTGGACTGCCAGATAAATAGAGGGATAAAACCTAGCAATGTTGGTCCTTTTTAATTTTCATTTTTAGGGTTACAGATAAATTAGTTCCAGTAGTAACAGAATGGTAGAACAGCATAGGTTGGAATGGACTTATTATAATACATTATATACACAAAAGTGTGTGTGTGCTTATGTAAATCTGTGTCTTTTAGGATCCCATCCTTTATGCATCTATTTATGGACACATAGGTTTCATATTCATAACTGTGGCTGATGACCATCTCTTGAAGCAACTTCCATAACTTATCTTGTGAGGAAAGACTGTTCTGCATCAAATCCCAGTGCGTTTAGGGAGTGGGGGATTTTAATAAGGGGCACTGTAGGTTCATTCGTACCACCAGTTGACAGTTTGAAACCCTGAAACCTCTCCGTTTGCTCAATATCCACTTCAGGGTGGTAGCAGAAGAAGTTGTGCAAAGAAAGTAAAAAACCTTTAAAAGTTGAGTTTCATCATTGATTAACTCTATCACTGTCATGGGACTATGAGGATTGCTTGTTTTCAGAAGTACTGGAAAAGATATCTGTAAAACACTGGATGAGTTGCACAGTCATTCATTGTAGATATTCTGACAAGAATGATGTTTACAAAAGTTGATGGCAAATTGACTTCTGATTGAAATAGGCATTGGTAACTGGAGAGATAAAGCATCAACATAAGCATCAACATATCATTCTGGCTATAATCAGAAAAATGGCCTGTGGGTGATCATCTGGCTAAGCAAAGAACAGATGTGAAAACCTGCAGCAAATTTTGTTTTCATACATCTTGATAAAAATTCAGTTTTTTCTGTACATTCAATAGTTATCTATAACCTTCTGGGTTTTTTTACTTAATCTAGAATATCAAATGCATATTTTCAGATAGATAAAGTGTCAGGTATTTGTTTGATGATGCCATATCTAGAATATAAGTGTTAAAATATGTGAAGATCTTTACAAATCACTGAGTTGTCTAATTCTAATTTGAACTATTTCCTATCAGTATAGTTGATGATCAAAAGTACTGCTATAAGAAGTCACTCAAGTTATTTTGATTGTAACTGTCATTTGACAAAGTTTATGCTAAGGAGTTGGATAAATTTGGTTATGAAATGAAAGAAAATCACAAATGCATTAACGAAAAGGACAACAATTTTTAACCATTACTGTAAAAACAAGCAGGTGTGGCATGAATCATCCAGTGAATTACCCCCCAAAGCCTCCTGTTTTGACTTTGGTTCTAAAAATTATCTCTGCAGACCTTGCTAAGCCTTGCTTTTCTGAAGCTGGCGTTACGAAAGCATGAGAAGTAGAAATGAAAAATAAAATCCTGTTTAAAGTAAGTCCCTACTCACACCTGGTCAACAGAAAAGCCCTGCTGCCTTGCAGGACTGATTCAAAGGCTTGTACTCTGCTAACCTCCAGATACCATGCAACACATTTTAAAAAGTTTAATGCTGAAGTGGTATTCTTGCAAAAGGCTGTAGTGAGTATACCTGCTAATTTAGCAAGATGGATGGAAGTGTTAGAGCAGATTATTAGTGCAGGTTGGAGCAAGTGAAAAACACAAGGAAGAAAATAGCTGATAGTTATTGGAGGTTGAAGAGCACAGACTGTCTTTTACAGAAATCTGTTTGCTTTAAAAATGTTTGCTCATTCTGAGTAGGATTGGGGCAGAGGGGAATCCCAGAGGGTATAGAGGCTGAAAACTTAATTGGATCAGTCAGTGAAAACTAAGGCACTTGAAGCAAGCAAAGGATCATCTAGGATGTGCTGAGAAAAGGCAGACCTCAAAGACTCAGTTAGTTGGACATGTACTATAGGAAAATAACCCTCATTTTTAGGAGTTGAGCCTCAGAAACATTGATCCTTTCAGGTGGGAATATGTACAATGTAATGCAGAAAACCTGTCTGCTTGTTTTTTCCTGTGAAGTTGAAAAGCGCTGTGAAAAGGGTATTGATTAATTTCCTTCCTATAATACCTACACAATCCCTCTCATTGGCATAATTCCAATGTGCTAGAAGTGTTTGGTTAATTCATGTCCCATGGTAGTATGAGACTGGGTACTCTGAGGCCAGGTAGGTTATCTCTAATAATATCCTTGACAACCTGGACTGCAAAAAGACTGAAAGAAATCAAGCCCTTTTAGCAAAAGGTAGAGAAAAGTCTTCAAATAGTTGTGAAATAAAGGATGGGAATACTTTTTTTCAGCTGCATATAGGAAAAGATGCAACAGCAGGGTAGTGTTGCACAAGTTGTACATCATAGAACAAAGCCTTTAAAGATAAAGGATAATTAAATATGGTAATAGCATAGGAGAATTGCTTCACTGTTTAATCATTATAAGTCTTTAAGAACAGGTAAGGCAAATATTTGTTATGATTGATGGAAACTTACTTACATCTACCTTGCAGGTATAGTAGAGAACCCCTTGAATTCTCTTTTGGGCTTGCTTGCTGTTGCTGTTTGGGTTTTATTTATTTGCACTTCTACAGTGGAAAGAAGAAATGTTTAAAAAAAACCCACCACACTTAGAAATGGTCTCAACCCACTGCAGTAGCTCATCTCTTCATTCTTTATCCATTCAATTCTTAACAAAGGAAGGATGAAAGAAAGTACACCTTTGTAACCTCCTTAAGTGTTCTTCATGAAGGGAGCATAAATACTGAAAGTCAATTATTTTTTCTTTGCAGGTTACGGGATGACAGAATTAGGATAGAAAGGATGGAAAACCTCCATTTTGAATACAGCCATGCTTTCCAGCTGATTACTGATTTTTATGCAAAAGAAGTGCCTGAAACTACGGGTATGTCATTCAGAATGTCTTTGAAGCATGCATCCTGTTAGCTTTTACATAGATAAAGGAATACATGTGGGTGCATCCCATCAGGTCTCATGGACTTGACTATGTCCAATTTGTTTAAGGAGGGATCTAACTTGATCCTCCTCTGTTAAGGAGAAATCTTCACTGGTCCAGAATTTCCCACTGGTCTGAGAGGCCTCGGATTCCTCAAGGCACATCGTACCAGTAGAGACCAAGACAAAGTTCCTCAGCCTCTTCCATATCCTTTGTCACCAGACCTGCTGCCCCATTGAGCAGTGGCTCCACCTTTTCCCTGGTCTTACTTTTGCTGCTGATGTACTTGTAGAAGCTCTTGTTGCCTTTCATGTACCTTGCCAGTCTCAACTCCAGGTGGGCTCTCGTTTTCCTAACCCCATCCCTGCAAGCTCGAACAATGTGTCTATATTCTTCCTGCATCACCTGTCCCAGCTTCCACCTGTCATATTCCTCCTTTTTTATGTTTGAGTTAATCAAGAGTATCTTTGTCATCCATGCAAGCCTTTTGCCACCTTTGCTTAATTTTCTGCACATTGGGATCTTTTTTGAGCTTGGAGGAAGTGAACCTTGAAAGTGTATATTATTTAAATAGAAATGAATACAGGACTAGCATGCTAGCACACCCCCCTTTTTTTTTTTTCATAGCTAGAAGATGTGTGTTTAGACAGATTAAAATTCACACATACATAGCAACTGAGGGAAATTATTCACCATCTGAAATGCTTCTTCAAGTTCTTGTATGTGTTAACACTCTTAAGAACAGAAGAACAGCTTTAAAAAACATCTCTGAAAAAACTTAACTAAATAGGGTTTTAAAAAAATACCAATTGTGATGGGTTGACCCTGGCTGGATGCCAGGTGCCCACCAAAGCCATTTTATCACTCCCCCCTCCTCAGCTGGACAGGGGAGA
>JAVJGG010000074.1:8573832-8600786 GCA_035590195.1 Aviceda cuculoides | reverse complement strand
TAGAGCCGGCTGGTATTGGCTCTGTCGAACACAGGGGAAGCTTCCAGCAGCTTCTCACAGAAGCCACCCCTGTAACCTCCCCGTTACCAAAACCTTGCCACACAAAGCCAATACACCAATTTATGTTGAGATATCATGGAGTGAACTTTCCTATTGTTGCAACTGGAACAGGGACTGTAGTAGAGAACTGTTGAGAAACACTATCAAATGCAAATAGCTGTCTCACAAAGATGGAACCATATTCTGCAGACTGGCCGAGGCTGATAAATCATCACATGTGCCAAGGCCTGTTCATTCCTTTTAACTTGCACAGATATTGCCTGAAGTAATGGAGGTTTCGGAATTCGATTGTTAGTTTGTATATTTAGAAATTTCTTATGCCGAGAGTTAGTAATTTTTATGAAGAAAAACCTGTGGGGTCAAATGTTTTGTGTTTCATAATGTGTTTACATTATTGTGATGTTCTACACTCTTTGGAACCATAACTGTTATTTTTGGAACCTCACTTTATCTTGATTTATAGATACCATAGAACACTTTACATATATTACAGATTTCTATTTAATTAAATTGAAAAATAGATTATGCTTTTTCTAAAATACGTAAGTAGTAAACAGTGAGTTAACAAGAAAAAACTTTTTTTTTTTAGGTCCTCAAAAACTATCTGTAATACTAAGCTTAGATAAGCCTGTTATTTGCTCTCTGGCAGCAGTAATTACATACCTCAAAGAATTTAGTTTGGAAAGGATGCTTTACAATCCAAGGTAAGTTGCCTTATATAAACTTCCAATTCAAAGCAGCAGCACATGTACCAGTGTTATCTTGTAAGTTTTAGCAGACAACTTCCCTTTACTGTAATGAACCCACCTGCTAGAGTGATAAACATAGTCTTTGCAAAAATTATACCTTACATTTGAGCTCCTAATCAGGAGTGAAAGAATCAAGTGATTTCTTAAGTGGCGTTTCATGAAAGTCTTTATGAAGTGTGTTTGTCTAGACATTACTATCAGTAATGTAAATGAACGTGTACTGCTACTAAGTGTTATTGAAAACAAACAAGGTGCAAAAACTGGTAGATACTAGGGGGGAATTTTAAAGTTTGTTAATATCAGCCATCATATCTCAACCTCAGTTTTATTTTGTGAACAAAATTTGGGGCATTTTTGGCAGATTTAAAAAAAAAAAAAAAAGCTGTAATTTAGCTTTGCAGATGTCGTTTTATTTTGCCAGAGCTGTGTAAATAATTTTCTCTTTCTATAGCTCTGGAAGCATGTATAAATGCTAATGTGTATTAATGTTTAGACAGTACTCAGCAAGTCTGTTTGAGTTAGTGAATCTAGCTATCAATTATAAAGAAAACAGACGTTCAACACATCCTGGCTTTCTGAAAAATCCCTTGAGTTGGCTCAGTGGTTACTAGGAGTGGGGGAACAGTCATACAGAAAGTTGTTGATAGACTGTCACCATTTGTGCAAAGTTACTACAAAAACACACAGACGTGGAGATAATTTTGTCTTCCCTTAAGTAGTCCCAACACTTAGGTTTAGTAGGTATTCTCAAATGAGTAGTCAAAATTTGTAACAGGATTGTGCAGGTGAAATCAAATGAAAATGGAGAGATATTGCCACTCAAGCACCTTTTTATCCGTCTTGCACAAGTATAAAAGATTGCTATCCTACCTGGTTTAGGTTTGAAAATGTCATTGAGGCTTATTAAATGCTTTATTAAAACATCTTTATCTGTCATGGATCCTGTGCAAAATGTTTTCTCGGTTGTGTCAGTATTCCTTTCTTGTGTAAGCAGGCAGGATTTAACAAAGTGAGTCTGGCTGTGAACTGGAAACTTAGAAATATGTCATGTCAGTTGTAGATCATTCACATGTTGTATGAGATTCTTAAAGTTTCAATCCTTATTTTGAAGGGCTGCCTACATTACCAGTTTTTTAAAAATGCAGCTGCATTTAAAAAATTGACTGCAGATGTCAGCTTTAAACATTTTTCAGCTATCTACTAAAATATTTGGAAGTTCTATATACCTGGGTTTTCTGGATTTTGGAATAGTTTTTCTTCCTTAAGTTGCTGTTCCTCTCTCCAAGTACTATTAAAATGTTAACAGAAAGTTTGCTGGGCTTACAGGCCTAATGAAGAAGATGCTACAGGAATTCTTTCTAAGTCAGCTACCCTGCCTCATCCATCAAGGAGCACTCTGATCTGTGGTGTTCTAGCGCCATGGTGTTCCCGATTGTCTTTGGTTAGCTTTTGTTTTGGTTTGGCATTTTTTTGTTCGTTTCTGTTGTCATTTTTTGTTTTGTTTTTTATGTTTCTGGTTTTGTTTTGTTTGTTTTGATTTGTTTGAAAATGCTTGGATAGCCGGAGAAATCTTGTGAAGATTTCTGAAGAAGGAAGTGAACTCCAAGGAAATGCCATTCCATGGTCACACTTGTAGATCTCTGTTGTCACAATGCCCTATGTGCAATCACACATATGGTGAATGTTCTTTCAGATGGGGGAAATACAAAATCCATCTTTTATGTAGAAGTAATTCAGTAGCAGAGGAGAAACATTATTATGTGAAGGCTTATCGAGGAGCAGTCAGTCACATTTGTAATAGCTACATCTTAAAATCAAGTATAATTATAGACTGGAAGGAAAAGCGCTAAATCTTAGAGTTGACGTTTCCATGCTGAAGGTTGCTCTCTAATGGACTTTATGTGAATGTATGAGCATCTGAGTGGAAAGGCAATGAACTATTTGATATCTTTGTGATATGCTATGAAGAAATAAAATACATTCTTTGAGATAACTTTGTTCCTGTGCTCAGGAGGTTGGATTCTACTGTATTTCGTTCTAAACCATTTACTGCTTTGACTACCTGATACTGAATTCTTCTTGCTGTATTTAGTGTGTCACATCTATTGAAATTGTGAGCTAAATCTAGGCAAACTCAATTTCAATATTATTCCTAAAGCCAGTGAAATACTATCTAAATACTGAAAAGGGAAAGCCTTTTAAGCAACGGATGTCAGGCTCAGGGATCTTCTGTGATTATGCAGGAAACAGAGGAGAAATACTTCCATTGCACTGTCAAGCAACTTAAATTCCTAGGAGAATTCAGGTCAGTGAGCATATACTGGTGAGTCAGTGAGCATGAAGTCAGAGTTGTGAGATAGTTTTCAGTTTATTAATGTAAGTGACACAGATCCACAGATCTGGATGAAAAAGACCTATTTGATAGGAAGAATGACAAAAAAATTCCTTACACCTCTGTACCTTCTTTGGATAAAGACACTTCTCCCAGCTGAAAAAAATTCCAGCTCAATTTGATAGTAGGAGTCATGAAACATTATGTAAATGATGAAGGATCCTCTTTAGTTGGAGGGGAAACAAGTTTTGGTTTAATATTTAGATGAAGCTTTTGAATCCACTGTTAAGATCCTAAATAAAGCAAGATGTTAAAAAGAAAAAAAGATTTCTGCCACAGCAGGACCTTGGGATATGGCTAGACTGTATTACAGCTCTAGCAGCAAGTAAGAACAGATTTAATAACGACACAAGCTTTTTTTTAATCAATGTGTTCTAATACCTTTACATACTGAGAGACCTTTATTGGCTTTTGAGAAGAAGTTGGTACACATCTAGGAGAGGTTTTCAAATACAACTAAGTACCCAGTTTTGCTTGAAAAATAATTTGCATAATAGTTGCTGGGGAAATGTGTCTTTGTGTACTTTAATTTTACATACGTGTTTTCCAGCATATTGGAGATGGAAGAGAGAGACTGTAGTTCTCAGATTTTGAACAGTGAAGAAATGCAGGGAATGGAAGAGCCAGGTATCTTTCTGAAGGAGGGGAGTAGCTTTGGGATTGGAGAACTACCAGCAGTGAAGATAGAAGATGCAGGCAGAAATGAAAGAGAAGGGAGGGTTAAAATGTCTTTGAGAGAGAAGGGGAAAGAGAAAGAATTCAAGAAGAGGAGAAATGTTTGATTGTACCTCGTAGTAGGGCTGGAAGGGAGTTGTCAAGATGAAATTAAGAGAGAGGTCAAAATATAAGTTCTTCAGCTTAAAATAGTGAACATCCTTGAATTTTAAAGGGAAATGTCATAGAAATCAAGGGAATGATGTTCTTAAGGTTTTCATATCTCTCAGGTGCTGATGGTGTCAGAAACATCATGTATACAAGACAATGCACCGGTTTATTTACCCACTCTCACTATGTGAAGGGGAGTACTGAAACGATTTTGGGAGGTTTCACAGTCAGCCTAGGAGCATGAGGGGCTGAAAAAGGAAAGGCATGGTTTTCAGACACTAAGAAGAAGTGCTTAGCAAAGGATTTGCCATCTCTTTTGAGACCACAGAAGAAGGGCAGGAGGTGGGACCTCCTGCACTCTGGACGTTTGGAGCTTGTAGGAGTGCTGTGGCTGTGTGCAAGGAAAGTGGCCTGAGAGAGTGCAGACATCTGGGTAGAACAAGGTTGCAGGCCCGCTCCTTGGGGTGAGTTCAGTGGAGGAAAAGAAGACTAATTCAGAGTAAAAATGATGGAGTCTTTTTGTTTCTCTTAATCCTTCTCAGGTTCTCTCATTTCTGTTTTTGTTATTTGTTTTGTATTTCTCAGTTTTGCTTTGTATGTGTTTGTTTGTTTTATTTTGTTACTGGCTTAGCCAGAACTTTCGGGACTCCTAACACATTAGGAATCCAGATCAGAAGTTCTAGCCCTGTGGCAATATTTGCTAATGAATTTAAAACTGGTTAACTAAATACAAAACATAGGTCTGGGCTTGATGTCCTTCACTGCTTAGACTGTGGTAAACGTCTTTCATACCTAAAGCAAGCTAATGCTTCTGAGAAATTGAGAGGCTTGTTTTTACTTCTTAAAGCTAAACAGGGATTCCTGTAACTCTTGTCTAAATATATAGGTTTGTACTGTGGTTTATTCACCCTTAGAAACCTCAAAGACATGGGCTCTAGAGGTTTGTAAAAGGTAATTGAGCAAAGAAAATCTGCTTCTTAGTAGGCTTTCAATACAGTGCCTTGCAGCTTCACTGGAAAATTTTTACAGATTTGCAAAATTAAAGTAGTTGAAAACTACTGATCTGAATAACATGCATTCACTTAGGCTGGGTTACGGAGTACAAAATTAGACATACTATCTCCTGTGGAGAGAATAATGAATAAAGCATAAAAAGTGCCCTTCACTGCAAGCTTCTCAGAATGACCAAGAAGATCCAATTTCACAGGTAACATATAAGAATAGAAGTCTAAGGTTGTAGTTTACTGTCCTACAGCAATCACAGTAACCCTTTAATACTCATCATCAAGTGTGGTTCCACTCTGAAAAGTCATTTTGTGAGAAAGCACCTCTTGCTTGTGAGTATTCCCCAAAAGTTTCCTAAATCATGGTAGCAGCTTGTGTTTCGTTTCCTCTTTTCATTTTTCTCAGCCCAGGTGGCATGATCCTACCTTGCCTTGCTCCTCAGTGATGGACTTGCCAGCGATTTCCATCATTCGTGTTTTGTGCTGTTTAAGTACTTGAGATGGTTGCAAGTCTGTTTCTTCAAACTCAGGTCACACTGTCACAGAAGGAATTATGGCACTGTGATCCAGTTGAAGTGATTTTGGAGGGTCATTTATACTGTTGCAGGAGGTGGCTGATAGCAGCACATTAGAATTTCTCACAAGTAATGTGTTGACAACCTTGCTGCAAAACCGGCATTGACTTAATATTAGTTTACAACCTTCTTCTTATGCCATTTGGTCCCTAAATTCCCTACAAAGAGTCTGTCTTTGTTCACATTTTTATGAAGTTCTGATCCCAAGCTGAAGGAAGATGAGGGGGTGGAAGCGAAACACATTCTGTGCTGTGACATCTGGAATTGTTGGTTGGGCATATACTGCAGTTGATCTTGGCTATTATTCATATACTCTAAGCTCTCAATTACCCACCTTAATAGCAGGGTGGAGTAACTCAGATAAAGCAAACACCTGGATATTATAAAGCACACATAATTTGTGCTGTGAGAACAACTTTAGCATATCTGATTCTGAAAGAATAGTAAATATACTCTGCAGTGGAGCAGGGTTAGTTGTCTTTAAATGCTACCAGAGAGCAAGCTTGCTGTGAACAGAATCCACTGTATTAAGTGCTCTGAAGCCAGGTGAAGTGGGGAAACACTAGAACCAGTAAATCCACCATCTTGAAACTCATGTACAGGTGAGTGAACGTTGACAGAAAGAGCCGAAAGTTTTGCTTTTGGGAAGAGATGGAAAGGCATGGTTCTTAACGCAGCTGGGTTTAAGAGATCACAGGCTTGAGTAGTGGCAAATTGAAATGCAGCAAATTGGGAAACTGCAGTTTAGCTAAGTCCTAGATGCAGAAGAGGTGCCTTTGGAAGAGTGGGTAAGATTTGCTGTTGATCATAGGGACTGGGAGCCAAGCAGAAAGCATTCCTGTTTTATTTTTGCCAGCATCAGCAGTTGTGACTGAAGATAGTAAAAGAAAGTATTGTTTTGTTGCTTACACTGTCATGTGCTTTGGAAAGTGCTGCTGCTTTTGCCTCCAAGGTTTTGTTTTGCTAGTCAGCTTTGTTGGTTGCTGGGGTAGCACACTAGAGCAGGGTAATTATGATTATGGGTACAGTTCTGAGTCAGCTGTACTTCCAAACTATTACTGAACTTCTTGAGAGCGCTCAATTGAATCTAGGTTTTTGGGTGTTTTTTTAGTTCTGTGGAAAATACCTGTAATTTGACCCATTATTTAAGAACAAATTTGCTAGCAGGCCCAAACAGCTGCATACAACATAAATATACAATGTTAGTCTCTGAATATTTCATGTTTCTGAAAGTTTTAGTGCTGGGGTTTTTTTAATATAGCAATAATGCTGCTGTGTGCCTATCAGAAAAGTTAGAGCATTTGAGTGCTCCCCCAGAGAGTTTAAAATTGAATGCACTGAAAAAAAATTTGTGAAAAGTCAAGAAAGCAGTTTTAAATCCTACCCAGCAAGTAATTCAGTTTAGTCTAAGACAATAAAGAGTGTCCTAGATTTTGTGCAAAGGGCAGTCAGCAGTATGATTAACCTAGACAATCATGACTTGATTTGTCAGAAGCATTTAGTGAGGAACTTGCACTTCATGGTTGTGACTACCACATGGGTATGTCTGAGGCTGAAATAATTTTCATAGCTAATACGATTACACATCTAATACAATTATTTTATTAATGTTGATTCTAAACCAACACAACCTTTGGGTTGGTCTCATTCAGTTCTGTTAGGGAGTGTCAAAAATTAAGTAATTTTGGTCATGGTTATTTCATAGTAAAAATAAAATCCAGTAGTTTAAATACACCCTATTTTATTTTCCTACATAATTAAACTAACAGCCTGTTGAAATTTGTAATAGAAGGAAAAAATAAGAATATGTATTTTGATATGATGTTTTGATGATGAGTTGCGTTAAAAGTCTGTTCTACTCTTCAAGTATTAATTCTTAGTCCTATCCCTGCCCCTAATCCTACAGTGGTCATAACAGAACACTGACAGAAGCACATACTACTTCAGTTTCATCATAGACTGAAGAAGGGGTACTTCCTTAACCATTTAGTGGATCAGGATTAGGTAATGAGAGAACTGGATTTTATTCTGAGCTTTCTCAGAGTCATTTAGGAAACTGGGAAGTGAGTCATAACTCTTGTTTTCCCAAGCAGTAAATTACGAGAAGTTATTAGTTTTCAGTTCTTTTATTTATTTGAAAAGATTTTAATTTCTTCTTGACTTTTTTTATTTTGCATAACTAATGTATTCTCTAATGTGAGAAACTTGACAGTGTTTCACCGTTATGTCTGTGCCTGAACTTAAAATGTATGAAAATCCTCTCCCCAGCAATTTCAAACGGTTGTCAAGTGAAACTGAATACATGACAGTTAATGGGACAACAATGAAAAATCTCGAAATTTTACAGAATCAGGTAAGAACAAATGTAATGTTGTTTTAATAAATGCTGAGATTTTCAGAGCTGTTTGACATACTGTTCCCAATAAAGTTAGTTAATTGGTTTGCATATCTTACCCAGAAGGTTTAAATTATTTTAAATGGGATCAAACTGAAGGAAGATTATGTTTTCAGAAGCATAAATGAAAGTTAATCTGTGATGGCTTTTAGTCTGTGAGTTAGGAACCTTATTGCACTTGACTAGCAAAGAACTTTCTTGAAGTTTGAGTTCTTGAGCAACTGCAGTCAAGTGATATGACTGCAGTAGGGTTTGTTTTTTCTTTTGTGCTACTGCACAGACCTTTATACATGGACTTAATGTAACTTCTTTAATTTATTCCAGTCATTTTCTAAAAAGATTTTCCGGCTAAAGGAAAAATATGCTTAAGTATCTTATGACTGGAGGTACTTTATGTAAGGCATTGTTGGTGAACAAGATCAGTAAATGAACATGCAGTTGCCATATCTTAAAAGCCTAAACAGAATCATAGAATGGTTTGGGTTGGAAGAGACCTTAAAGATCATCTAGTTCCAAACTCCTGCCACAGAGAGGAACACCTTCCACAAGACTTGCTCAAAGCCCCATCCAACCTGGCCTTGAACACTTCCAGGGAGGGGGTGTCCACAGCCTCTCTGGGCAACCTGTTCCACTGCCTCACCACCCTCCATGTAGAGAATTTCTTCCTTACATCTAATCTAAATCTACCCTCTTTCAGTTTAAAGCCATTACTCCTTGTCCTACTGCTATATGCCCTTGTAAAAAGTCCCTCTCCAGCTTTCTTGTAGGCCCTCCTTTAGGTACTGGGAGGCTGCTATAACACGTCCCTGGAGTCTTCTCTTCTCCAGGCTGAACAACGCCACCTCTCTCAGCCTGTCCTCATACGAGAGGTGCTCAGCCCCCTGATCATCTTCATGGCCCTCCTCTGGACTTGCTCCAACAGGTCCATGTGCTTCTTATGCTGGGGGCTCCAGAGCTGAAGGCAGTACTGCAGGTGGGGTCTCATGAGAGCGGAGTTGAGGGGCAGAACCACCTCCCTCCCTCAGCCTGCTGGTTACACTTCGTTTGATGCAGCCCAGGATACAGCTGGCTTTCTGGGCTGCATATGCACGTTGCTGGGTCATGCTGAGCTTCTTGTCAACCAACAGCCCCAAGTCCTTCTCTTCAGGGCTGCTCTCAATCCACTCATCACCCTGCCCGTATTTATACTTGGGATTGTCCCAGTGTGCAGGACCTTGCACTTGGCCTTGATGAACTTCATGAGGTTCACACGGGCCCACCTCTCAAGCCTGTCAAGGTCCCTCTGGATGGCATCCCTTCCCTCCAGCCTGTCAACCACACCACACAGCTTGGTGTGGTCTGCAAACTTGCTGAAGGTGCACTCAATCCCACTGTCCATGTCATCAAAAGAGATGTTAAACAGGGCTGCTCCCAATACCCACCCCTGAGGGATGTCACTTGTCACTGATCTCCACTTGGACATCAAGCTGTTGACCAAAACGCTTTGAGTGTGACCAGCCAGCCAATTCCTTATCCACAAAGTGGTCCATCCGTCAAACCCATGTCTCTCCAATTTAGAGATGAGGATGTCATGCAGGACAACATCACATGCTTTGCACAAATCTAGGTAGATGACGTCCATTGCTCTCCCCTTATCCTCCAACACTGTAACCCCATCGTAAAAGGCCACTGAATTTATCAGGCATGATTTGCCCTTAGTGAAGGCCTGTTGGCTGTCACCAATCACCTTCTTATTTTCCATGTGCCTTAGCATAGTTTCTAGGAGGATCTGCTCCATGATCTTGCTGGACACAGAGGTGAGACTGACAGGCCTGTAGTTCCCCACGTCTTCCTTTTTTCCCTTTTTAAAAATGGGGGTTATGTTTCCCCTTCTCCAGTCAGTGGGAACTTTATGGGACTGCCAGGACTTTTCAAATATGATGGATAGTGGCTTAGCCACTTCATCTTCCAGTTACTTCAGGACCCATGTATGCATCTCATCAGGTCCCATGGACTTGTGCACCTTCAGGTTCCTTAGATGGTCTCGAACCTGATCTTCTCCTATGATGGTTGGTTCTTCATTCTCCCAGTCCCTGCCTTGGCCTTCTGTGACTTGGGTGGTGTGGTGGAGCACTTGCCAGAGAAGACTGATGCAAAAATTCTTTGAGTACTTCAGTCTTCTCTATGTCCTGGGTTACCAGTCTCCCATTTCCTTCCAGAGAGGGGCCATGTTTTCTCTAGTCTTCCTTTTATCACCAAAGTACCTATAGAAGCTTTTTTTGTTGCCCTTGATGTCTGTGGCCATATTTAATTCTATCAGGGCTTTAGTTTTCCTAACCTCATCCCTGGCTGCTTGGGCAATGTCTCTGTATTCCTCCCAGGCTACCTGTCCTTGCTTCCACAATCTGTAGGCTTCCATTTTGTGTTTGAGTTTGTCCAGGAGTTCCTTGTTCATCCATGCAGGCCTCCTGGTGGTTCTGCCTGACTTCCTCTTTGTTGGGATGCTTGGAGATGTTAGCCTTGAATATTCACCAGCTTTCTTCGGCCCCTCTTCCCTCCAGGGCTGTATCCCATGGTACTCTACCAAGCAGATCCCTGAAGAGGCCAAAGTCTGCTCTCCTGAAGTCCAGAGTAGTGAGCTTGATGTGCGCCCTCCTTGCTGGCTTAAGGATCTTGAACTCCACCATTTGATGGTCACTGCAGCCAAGGCTGCCTTTGAGCTTCACGTTCCCCACCAGCCCCTCCTTGTTAGTGAGAACAAGGTCCGGCATAGCTCCTCTCCAGATTGGCTTTTCTGTCACTTGGAGAAGGAAGTTGTCATCAACACATTCCAGGAACCTCCTGGATTGCTATGTCCTGCTGTGTTGTCCTTCCAACAGATATTGGGGTGCTTGAAGTCCCCCATGAGGACCAGGGCTTGTGACCATGAGGCTGTTCCTATCCATTCTATAGAGGGCCTCATCCACTTGGTCTTCCTGGTCAGGTGGCCTGTAGCAGACCCCCACTATAATGTTGCCTGTGCCTGCCCTCCCTTTAATCCTGACCCACAGGCTCTCTGTTGGTTCTTCATGCGTCCCCCGGCAGAGCTCCATGCACTCCATCTGGTTATTGACATAGAGATCCCTCCTTGCCTCCCTGCTTGTCCTTCCTAAAGAGCCTGTATCCTTCCTAAAGAGCCTGTATCCTTCCATCCTAACGCTCCAGTCATAGAAGGCATCCCAGCACGTCTCCATCAGACCAGTAAGATCATAGCCGTGCAGGCATGTGCACATCTCTAACTCCTCTTGTTTATTCCCTATGCTATATGTGTTTGCAAAGAGGCATTTAAGTTGGGCCCCCAATGAAGCTGACACTGTCTGGAGTGGCTGGAATTCCTCTGTGCTGCTTTTAAGCACCATAGTGTGGTGATGATCTTTTCACTACATCACTGATTGTTCAGTTAGAAATAATTATGGTTTTTTTATTATTTTAGACTGATATGAAAACAAAAGGAAGCCTACTGTGGGTCTTGGATCATACTAAAACGTCCTTTGGACGTCGAAGATTGAAGAAATGGGTAACCCAGCCCCTCATGAAATCCAGGTGAGATAGTTCTTTATCTTGGGCTAAATCTACATTTTATAGTTACCATGTTGAGCATGCCCAGTGTATTTATTTTTCCTGAAAACCTGAGATCCATAGTAGAGTTTACATAGGAAATTATATGATAGAAGATGTAGATGTTACATATAGGTTCGAAAGAGTTGTTCTGTGCTCAAACAGAGCAGTTTATCTGAGTGGTTCAGAGGAGTAGGTTTGGAGCAAATTAGAAATTCTTATGCAGAAATCAGATTGGATACCGTTCTAATTCAGTATCCTTTTTCAGGCAATGGAGGAATATTACCTGCTGTTGGAGGATGTTTTATTCCTAAACTTGGCAATTAATATTTGATGTCTTTCTTGCTTCACAAGTATTTACATCCTTAATGTCTTTAATTTGTTCTAAAGTAGCTGTGGATGTTTCTGTTATCCCTGTACACAATGTATTGCATATGAAAGTATTTCTTTTTATTAGTTCTGAAATGTCATGATTGTTTGGGCATTTTTATATTTTGAGCTATGCTTTATTTTATAATAGTATCTTGCTTGGTTTTACTTGTCTGTCTTGAAATGGACTCCCATCTTTTCTGATTTCTCTTTGCAGGCTTTATTGGAGTGTTGTACTTGAAAATGTAGTAAATAACAGTATTGAGTCAATGGAATGTTTGTTGCCTGCATTTTAAGTTTTTGGATCTATTCCTTTGAATGTGTATTCCATGAGCATTGTCAATGTAGAGTTTACTCAGTTGTCACTTTGTTCACTTCGGCTACAGCATACAGAAAATCCTTTTGGTTTGGTTATCTAAAATAATTTTTCCCTCTGTTTTACCTTTGTAAGTATATTAAACAGGTTTATTTTTTTATTAATTTTTAATAGTTTTAAATAGTGAGGTATACCAATGTTTTAGCGTCTTGCTGTTGTTGGTAATTTACAAATGTTTCTACAAATGCATTTTTCTTCCTTCACCAAATTTAATATATTAAAGTACTATACTTCTGAAGCGTCACTGCTGAATTTTCTTATTAGCCTTTTTGTAAGGATCTTTTCTCAGTAGTGTAAGAAAAGCACTTAACTATTTTTTCCCTCCTATTTTGTTAGTTTAGCATATTAGAGACTCTTTTCAATTGTAGGAGCCATACTAGTTTAACTGTTTCACACTGCAGTTTCTGACAGGGATTTAATAAGTTGACTTCAGTATGTCATCGGTTTTTTTTTTTTTTTTAAATTCTTGTGATAATTTCCTTTATATATCTTACCCACTTCAAAAAGGCTTTTGATGTCACCATCCTAAATAGTATTAGACTTTATGGAAGTTGATTATGTGTTCCCTTAAAAGCATATACATAAAATTTTTGGGCCACTTTACAGGAATAAATTGAAATAAATTAGTTTATTTCTTTTACTTCCCTTGAGGCACCTTACTACCTTTTGGGAATTGTTTGTAAAGTTGTCAGTGGGGGGAGCCAGAGCACAGGCCTTGGACTGGTGTGGTGGCAGCACTGAGGATGGGGACCTGAAAGGGAGCGCCTCTAGCCATTTTGCTCCCAAATGACCACATATGTGATGCAGCAGGTGAAATACCATTCAACAGTAAAATAGACAGGGTTCTAATCTGGACACAGAGAATAGAAAAATGCTTGCCTGGGGACTTCAGGTCTTTTTTCTTAACCAGTAAATTTAGTTTAGATTCTCCCTTGTCTCAGTGCAGAACCAGCTTTACGAGTGTGCAGTTTGGGTTTCCTTTCTTTCTCCTCCGCTCTTCGCTACTTCTAGAGATTGTTACTTCCCTTTTTCAGCCTTCTTTCTCAGTATGGAAGGAAGTTCATGGCTGGAGATGACAGTACTCCTCAGTTGAAGCTAAAAAAGCTATTTCGTTTCTGTGTATTTCTCCCTTTCTGACTCTTAAGTTGTAATTTCACGTACTTAGTGCATCAGACATTTGGCAGTATTGTTTCCAGTAATGCGCACAAATGCACTTAGAGAACATTCTGTAATTGTAATTCACCTGTGCCTCCTGGAGTGACATTTTCAGAGGAAGTAAGATTTCTGTACTGCATCTTTTCTAGTCAGTGGGTAGGTGCATTTCCCTTGGTGTATCAAAAAGTGAGAGGGTGTAATTACTGCTTTATGCCTTGTAGTTGAAAATCACTTGGGATGATGACTAAATTTCCAGGGGAGAAACCATACACTAGGTTGAATAAAGGTAGAATGTGTGCAGACAGCTCATTTGGGCAAACTTGAAGATATCCATTAGATTATTGATGATGTAATACATTTAGAGACTTACAAGAAAAGGTTTTAAGCATTAGACATGTGTGATCACTTATTCACCTAGGTATACAAAGATGATGAGATAGGAATGTATGAGTCATTGAGGACTGATCTTTTTAGGAGAAATCAGGAAAGTCATTGTTTTTTGTAGGTGTTACATCTTTGTGGATTATAGAAGCATTACCTCACCTTGCCTATCATGCCTTTGAAATGTAAGTTCCATCCAATGCCTTTCTCCCCTAACTTCTGTAAGGTGAGTAGAAAGAAAAGGAAATGGAAAGCTGAGTTGGTTAGAACATTTTTGACTGAATGAAACATGCTGTTTCCCTGTTGGGCAATGGAGTTTCAGCAGGAGGAGTAGAGCTGTGTGTCATCGTAGTTGACAGCAAAAAGGCTAACAACTGGTCTCAGGATACAGTGTTGTAACACAATGTGGTCTTTATGTCTTCGTGTGTATGCAGCATTTAAAAATAATTTCTTTCCTAATGCAACATTAATCTCAGAACCTCTGATGTTGATGTGAAACAGTTATGGCTTTTTCAACAGCTACAGGAAGACAAGAAAGATAAGCTTAACACAGGCCTGGTTAAGCAAATGTGGATCTGGTTTGCATCTTTCTTTTGTTGTTGTTGTTGTTGTATATTATGGTTATGTTGTCCTATGGTGATAGTATAAAAGAAGGTGCAAGGAAGTTGTTGCCCTGCACGTCGACAATATAAAGCCTCATCTCTGCAAAATGTGCCTTTCCTTGTCTTTCTGTTGTATCCATGGTCACTCCCTCCCACCGTCATCTTTGCATCTCCCTTTCCTGTTCACTGAGTGTTACGACTGGCTCCGAGCTATAGCAATGCTGCTTGCCCAGTCTGGAGTCCAAACAGAACAGACAACTGTGGAACAAATACTGCATCCTTTTCCTCGTTGAGTATTGATTTGTGTCTGTGCCTTGCTCAGCTGTTCATTCTTGCACAATTTGTAGGAAATTTCTTTCCTTGAGATCAAACAAACACCTTCATCGACCTTGTCAAGGTTGGCTGGAATTGAACAGAGTTCAAAACTGAAAAAGGCAAATGTGTAGCACAATTATATGGACATTTATTATTTCCATATTAGATCAGGCTGTTAAGTTAATAAAGCTGTGACTAGGTGCTTAAAGTAGAACTTGAGATAGAGGATAGATGTATCATACTGAGCAATTTGTAGCCACTGTAGGGGAATATGTGTAGAATTCCATTCCTGTGCAGAGAACTGTGGCCCGTAAGTACAGAAAGCATTGCTTAAGAGAAATTGTGGTTTTCCTCCTAGTCTATTCCTGGAGAGGTAAAATATCTTTTAAATACCAGTGGGTGGACATCATGAAGTGTCGTTTCTAGTGCTGTAGCCAGGGAGAAGGTAGAGACTTTGCTATCTAAGTGAAGGATAACCTGGAAAATGCTAGTGTTTGCCTTTGTTGCCAGAGTGCTTAGTTTATGAGTTAGAAGAGTTATCTACTGCAAAATTTTACAAGCTTATGTGTGGGGGGTGGATAACTGGAAGTGATAAAATGTTTGTTGTGTGTGTGACATGAACATATTACTTTGTACAATGCTCTTTCCCTCATCAGGGTGATATCTACCATTTTTTGAGGGTGTTTGTGGTTTGAAGTAACTTAAACAGACTGAATGATCCACAAGTACCTAAACTGAATTTCTTTAATATTATGTTGACTCTCTTAATTTTTTAATATGTTATGTATGATGTGCAGAAGCTAATGTAATGAGGTTAATGATA
This sequence comes from Aviceda cuculoides, assembly GCA_035590195.1. Classification (NCBI taxonomy): domain Eukaryota; kingdom Metazoa; phylum Chordata; class Aves; order Accipitriformes; family Accipitridae; genus Aviceda; species Aviceda cuculoides. The sequence goes on along the minus strand of JAVJGG010000074.1, from coordinate 8,585,189 downwards.
AGATTATGGAGAGCAGAATGCCCTAAACGTAGAGTTCAGAAGTCATGCAACTTCCAGCATGGAAAGCTTGCTCAAGCCTTTGGGGTGAATAGGCTTTGCCCTTGTCAGCCTGTGTTAAACAGGAAAAAAAACAAGCCTCACCCACACACACAACATCACGTCTATGTTTTGGGGGTACACATGTCAGTTCTGGCGTACTGCAAGCCATAGAATATATTTAGTGTACTGGAGTAAATATAGAGCAAAAAATTAAAAGCTTCGAAGGTAACATAGTGTGCCACGGGAAAAGAATGGTGATCAAAGGTTTCATTAACGTTTTGGGCCTCTGCCGTAACAGAGAACTTGCGAGATAAAAGTGGGCAATGCCCACCCCACCTGGAGGCCCAAGGTCCCTCTCCCTGCTTTCTGTGTGGACCCTGAGCTGGGGGCAAGGTATAGCCAGAACAAAGCTCAGTGTTTTGTCAGTGCTCCCAGTGCACTGCCCCAACCAGCACCCTGCTGGTATCTCTGGTGTCGGTGTGGTGGAATAAGGCTGGGGACAGAGAATTCTCTCTTAATTCTTCCAGACCATTAGTATAAGTTCAGAAGCATGGAATTAATTAGTTAAAAACTGTTCCAGACCACATCAAATACATAGTGACAAAGCCTCTTTTTGGGTGCCACAAGGGGTATCAGCAAATCAAACACTTCTGGATGAGATGATGCTTTTATTGAGACTGAATTGAAGCCATGTAGGATAGTATTAGTAGCTACTATTAGTTTGAATAGACTTCTGCCTGCAGGAGCGTAAAATGATTGTAGCTTTAGCAAATTCAGAACTGCACAATTCAGAACTGCAGACAGTTCCTTATGTACCACTAAAGAAGAGAAAGAGTGTAAACTCGTATTACTACTGCAACATAAATTTCATTTGAAGGATATGTACTGTAGAACTGAGAAGAAGAAGGTCCCTTTATAGTGATGTTGGCAATGACATGTCTTTCCTAATATAAAAATAGCTTGTTCTAAATCCTCTCCTTTGAATGTATTGAGTGCTGGTTTATTTATACTTCTATACACAGAAGTACAGTCCTAAAGGAGAGTCTTTCAAGTTTGACTTTATCCTTGTTCCCATAATTAAAGAGATGTGGGCAGTAAACCAAACTACCTAAAGGTCTTTAATGAAACCCATCTTACTTCAGAGTTAAACTGGTTGCCATTTGATAACACCATCATCTAGAGCAGGATTAGAATCTTCTTTTGCAGCAGTGACTTACGAATAAAATCCATCTATCCTGTGGCAGAATTTAAGGGCTAAATTTTCCTCCTAAGAATAAAGATTTTATAGCGTCAGTGCCAGTATAAAATGCACAAACGCAGGTTACAGCATATGCCTGAGATCGCAAAACTGTTGTAGTAAAGAAAAAGATTGCACCATCATCACATGCATTCATTCATTTTTGCTAGCTATGTTTTGGTACCATTGAATGCTGTGTCTGACTCCTTATAAATGTAGTAATCAGGCATTCATTCATGTTGGCTATAGTAGCTAACAGTTCCCTTTTTTGGCACAAATAGCTGAAATATATTGTGTGTGAACATAAACAAAAGTGTTTGATTACCAATTGCATATTTTATACATTCTTTTAACAGATGTGAAGACAAAGTTTATAGTACTTGTATATTGCTGTTAAGTATTTGAGATCCATTCAGGAATATTGTCTTCTCATGGCTGTATCTTTATTTAGGGGAACGTTAGACCTCTCTGGAGGGGTATGACATGAGGAGTTTTGAGAGTAAATTACCCTATTTCTCCTGCACATGGAAAAACAAGTGAACAGATCCAGAAATATGTTAAATTTTTTTAGGTTTCACTTAAATTTCACTGTAGTAAATATGATACAATTACCCTTGTTTGTACTTTTTCATTGTTGCTAATGCATAAAATTACAGCGGTCACAGCACAATTTAACAATTCAGAATTTATCCCATAAAGTTAGCCAAATTGTATCTTAGCCACTTAAGTAAAAAAGCCAGTGATAGACTGGGGTTTTTGTTTGTTTGTTCTTTAAAAAGACATATGCAGTTTATTGATTGCGTAATGGTAATTCTACCACAGCTTTGGGTTTTGATGGCAGTAATTACTTGTTATGAAAGAGAATGGTCTAAAGCAGGAAGACTGTACTATGTAACATGATCTTTAACCTGAACAACTCAAAGTTTATCTTTGTAAACTGTGTTCTGAAGGAAGGTCAAGAAAAATCAAAATGTGTAAGTTAGGCAAAATATAAAGCAACCAAAGTCAGAACAGCCTTCACCTTGTCATGTGTTTGAAAGTAGCCAGTACCAGAGGAGAGTATAAGAACAGGGCAAATGGGTGATGTTACCTTCCCAGAGCAGTCTCCCTGCTTCCACCAGTTTGTGGTTTAGGGACTTCCTCAGGCACCGTTGATATCAATGTGTATCTTGCATTTCCCAATGTTTAAGTAATACTTTTTCTTTCTTTGAAATGCTGTAGTTAAGCAGGAGGCTGCTAGGCTTTGATCTAGATAATATAGTTCATGGAGAGCAACATTTGTTGTTTCATACCCTTCATTACATTTTTTTCAGGTGTTGAATTCTTGTAACTGGTAGTTTTACATATTGCTGTGGTCTCTAAACAGATTTAATAAAATTAATTTCAGTTTTATACACTCACTGTACTTAAGCTATGTCCTTACCGTGATGAATGAACTCATACTTTGTGCATTTATCATATGTTAAGAGATTAAGTTAAGAGCTTTCTGATAAATTTGTATTTATTTACGTTGTATAAAAATAAATCCTCATATGACTGAAAATTTTCTGCAGTTCTTATATAGCAGTTATATTATCAATTTCACTCTGCTTTAAATGTAGTGATATATCATCACATCTGAAAATGTTAGGTTTGTTTCACTGTATGAGAGATCAGCAGATCTGTTAGCACATTAGCAACCAGCAGTCCTATTTAGATTGTTAAGATGTTCAGATGTTAATTCAGTGTAGTGCTTTTGTATCTGCAGCCTTCTGCTTTGTCAAAGTAATTTTTAGATCAGGATTCAAATATTTTTGTATTTGCTAATTTTCTGTATTGTTCACATCTCTGGCAGCAGAATAATACAGGGGAGTATCTCATGATTTAATTTCAAGTAGTTCTTTTAAATGACTAGAATAAAAAATTCTGTAGTTAGATTTTGTTATGTTTAAATACATTGCAAAGTGATTTTAGTATTGTATTAATGATGCTATTCTTAGATGGAGAGTTCGGCAGAAGTAAGCGTATTGCTTTTAGTCAACTGACTTATGTTACATTATTTCACAGAAGATTATTTGGAAAATTGGATAGAGCTCAGATTGCTGACGCGGTTTATACAGATGGGAAAGAATAGGCTAATATTGGACCTAAATAGAGAATGTAGTAGTAGCCAGTTTATAAAATGTGAGACAGTTTCTTAGCATAAGCTGTTGAGTTTCTTTGTATAATGTTAGATTCAAATTTTCTAGTAGTGGAATTTTTTTCCAGATCATGGAGAGCTTAGAAACTCCAAACTGTACATCAAATATGCTGAATAACTGTGCAGTACAGAACAACTTTCTTTTGAGGTGGTTTAACAACTGATCAATATAACATATTGATCCTCAACAAAATGTTTATTAGTTTAAGTAAAAATATTTGAAGTTTAAAAGCATACTTTGAAATTCATCATCTGGCTGTTTTTATCATCTCTCTTCCCTGTCCTTCCTTCCTCATACTTGTGGAGTTCTACATAATACTTCACTGTACTTTCTGGCTTTAGAAATAGGAATCCCATTATGTTTTGTTTACAGGTGGAAAAAATGGGTCATTTGATACTGGATGCCATTTTTCTGACCCTTTCTTATTTGTAGGATTAAAGCAGAAAAACTGTATGAATGCTTAGTTTTAGATTACTGGAGCTACAGTAACATAGCCATATGTGAGGATGATTAAAGTGCAGATTAAGCTTTGAAGAGAGGAATTTTTTTAATGTCTGCATCTATTTTACATATTATTGTATGTTTTCAATTGGCCACATAGATGTAATCATGCCGTTTAAATTAAGTGACAGTGTTCTGGAACAGCACTCTGCTGCTTACATGTGCTTTTTATAACAAAAATACAGATTATTTTCTTCTTTAAGGTACATGTGTTTATAATTTAACATTTCAATACTTTTTCATGCAGAGGAGTGTTCCAGGGTCTCAAGCACTGCGAATTTTAATAATTCTCCATGAAAATGTAATTGTGACTGATGATACTGACCTTTCATAATTTCAGTGTAAGCGTTTGCTAGCTTCAAAGCTGCGTACACAGGGTATTTTATTACTTTGTCACTGATACTAACACTTCTCAATTTTCTTTCTATTATCCAGCTGTAGTTTAGAGTGTCTCACTAATTAATGTACAAAGCTTAAATCTCTGCTGTCTTGAATACACTGTGAGCATGCCAACAGCTTGCTCTTTGGTTATTTGGTTGCGTAACTTTTAGTAACCCTGCCAGTCTACACCAGATACGTGATTGTGGCTCTCGAGGATCGGATTTAAAGCTCGGATATGTTCTCTGCTGAAACAGCCCCTACGGGTCTGAGCAGTTGCACAGATGGTAGCTGCTGTCTGCTGCTGTTGCTTGCAGGTTGCCTGGCCACCCAGAGGAATGGGAGAAATGTTTAACTTTGTGGATTTGGCACTGCTGGGGGAGTTAAACAGTGATGGGGAAGAAGGTATTCTTGTGACCTGCAACAGGGCTGCTAAGCAGAGCCTGCAAAGTCTGAAAGCAGTCTTTTATGATAGTGGAATATTTGGGTCCTGAAGTGTGATTGCAGTCTGCTGCCCAATTCAGAGACAACAGAGTGAGTTCCCAAGGTCAAGACAGAGGAGAGTCTGTCCCCAGTTCATACAGTGGCTGTGGAGGAGTGCATCCATCTGCGCTCCAGGTAGATGGTGGCAGGTGGGGCACTACAAATTTTGGTGATGTACAGCGAGGCTGCTCTGGGAATGAATATGTCACTTGTGGCAGAGGAGGGAATGGTTTTACTGTTCTAGTATAAAGCAGTATGTCACTGAAAAAATCTTGGTACTTAAATGCTGTTAGATTTACGTGTATCTGAGTGCACATCCAGTCATGATGTTCTCCCTTTCACATGCAGTGTAATAAAATTTCAAGGGCTCATAGCTTTAGCTGTCTTCAGGGGCAGAAGCCTCTGGCTGTCAGTCTGTTGTAATGTCTGCAACCTGTGGAGCTGCCTAATTTTCTTGATTTCCTCATGGATAGTATTTGTTAGCAGCTACAGTGCCAAGTGGCATGGCAGTTCTGCAATAAAAGCCACAGGCAAGACAAGCAGTCTTCCCTGAAATCTTATATTTTAATTGCATCCTTACTTTTCATCCTTCTGTGCTGGCTGAGCTCTGAGCATCTCACTGGTCCATGAGAACAGATATGGGCTGGGCTGTATTTGCCTTGCACACTCTTGGCTGCTATATGAAGTGTTGGTATCAGAAGACTGCTTTCCTCTTAACCTGGAAGGGTGGATGGACATACACATAGCAGCATGGGGATTTTTGAACTTTCTTGTCTCAGGAGGAGAATGTTGTGATAAGGCTTAGTTGTTGTTCTGGGAGAAAACACAAGGATCTTAAAATAAGCACTGGGATGTCTTGAGGATTTTTAGCGTTTCTTGGAACATTATGTTCCAGATTCAGCCTTACTTACTGGAAACTTTCTGAATGCTGGCTAAAGCCTTCCCATGCACTGGTACCCGCAGAGTGTGCCTGGTGGCACGTCGGTGGGGGACTCTGGGGAAACACACCTGGAACAGATATTTTTTGTTGTGAAACCTCAGCAAATCTTAGCGCAGCTTTCACCTCGTTGACTCTATTTTTTGTAGTGCACACAGTTACCTCAGAGATAAAGCCTGAACATGGAAAAGCTGCATTCAGAGGAATCATGCTGTTTAGCTTTGACACGTCTTTTTCACTGCTGTCTTACAGTGAGCTAGCTACATTTTCTGTATTTCCTTTGGGCTGCAAGCACTGACAGTGCTTTGGTTCACTAGCTCGTGAAGATAAACTCCTAACCTCTATGTTTTAGATACGCGCATGTACCCCTAATCTCAGTCTTTTCCTAGAAAGAAGCATTGAGGCAATTTGGTTGCACAAACAGCAGAAATGGAGTTTAACTCTGCTATCTACAGCCAGTTCATGGATATACTGGAAGTTGTAGCTATGCCATTAGCAGCAGTGTGGCTCTAGGAGAACCTTGACAGTACGTTGTCCATTTTAAAGCTCTTTTCTGACAGCGGCTGGAAGAACATGATTACAGGGAGGGTGCAAATAACTATAGAATTGTTTCTTCACATAAAAAGTGTTTTCTAATTGATTGCTTCAGTCCTAAATATGGAGATTAATGTTACAGGGTTTAAAAAAAAAAAAGAAAGAAAGAAAGAAACCAAAAACCCAACATGGTTCTGATTTGTGTAATTACCAATTGCTGGTCTGGATCAGAAGTAGAGGGGCAAAATGGTAACCAATATCTATACCCTGCTGGAATAAAGTATGCTACATAGAGTTCAAATGTAGACTCCCCCTGCCCCTTCCCCAGGTACTTGTCTGCAAATTTGGGGTTGGATATTCAGGAGTCAGTATTGCTTGTATTATGTACCACTAGATGAATGTGTAGACATGGGCACTGAAGTGTATATCTGGCTGTTTTGAGCATAGAGAGGGGTCCGGGATCTTGCTTGCATCTTGAATCAAAGCCCAAGTTTCTCTGCATTTCTTAATTCTTCTACTTACCTACTCATGAGAATGTGGCCTTAGTCAAAGTTTAAAAAAAACCACAACAAAACCAAAGCAAACTAAAGGGAAAAGTTCACTAGGTATATGCCTTCCCCTCAGAGAAACACAAGTTTTATTTATTCATCTTATGATTATTCTTTTACAGTGAAATAAATGCCCGGCTTGATGCTGTGTCTGAAATTCTACTGTCAGAGTCCAGTGTGTTTGGTCAGATTCGAAATCTTCTTTGCAAGCTGCCAGATATAGAGAGAGGCCTCTGCAGTGTTTTCCATAAAAAGGTATACCATTAATTACCCTAATTTATTGTTTTCTAAATGGTGTCATTCTATCTGAATGTACTTCCATAGTTTTCACATGTTTGTTTAAAAATATTTTCTTCTTAGCAAAACTGAGGCTGACATAATAAAGGGATGCAGGTTTATAAAAATTATTTTTGCCTTATGGTAGAATCTTATTTTATTTGTTATCAGTGATATGTTGATAGAAGAAACATATTGGGTACTCTAGAACCCGAGTAGGGTTCTAGAATACATATATTGTATTGCTAATGCTAACAAGAAAAACATCTATGGTACTCATGATTTAGTGTCTGGTTTCAGTGAGAGGGGATGGTGCAATAGGTCCTTGTGCCATAAATTATTTCCCTTTAAAACAAAGTATTGCATTCTGTATGCTTATCTAAAATCACACTTGCAAGTAAAACCACTTGGTTGTAGTTAGCTGTTTTCAAATGAATGTTAATTTGTTTATAAATTCTGTAATTTGGATCTCACTTGCACATTTTAATAAGAATTACTTGTAATGAGACACTGACATTTCTTAGTTGAAGCCGATTAATGTTCTAATAGCACCTGTGCAGTACTTCATGTTCTTTTATTTCACTGTTATATTTAGAGGTTCTGACAGTTTGGATTAGATAAAGGAATGGGTGGGTAGAGGGAGAGCAAAGTTGTAGTTTCTTTGGATGGTACAGCACAAAGGTTTCCTCTCTGAAAATCTGAAACTCATATAATTCTAACAGTTCTCATATAATTTTGAAAGCCCTGATGTGTTGCAGCATTAGACACATGGAAGGACTTGCATATTTCAATGAATGGATACAGAGGTCCAGACATAATGAACTTCATGAAAAGAGGGAGTATGCACCAACTTCCCCATCCTCTAAAATGATTCCACATGATACAATTATTTCTTCAGAACAACTGTCCAGAAATTACATAGTTCACTTTTTGATGGTTTAACTCATTTCAGGTTGAATGTAACTCAGTAATAAGGTTTGAAGGGATACATCTGTATTTCACAACATTCTGGCAGTCCTCCACTGCTAACATGTGCTTCCTTTTTTTTTTTTTTTTTTTTTTTTTTTTTTGGTACTAATCTGTATCCATTTTTTCAGGTGTCCCTTCCTGTTGTAGGACTGCTTACCTTTCTCATCTTTAAAGGTGGCATTTTAGTGGAGCCATTCAGAGACCCTGGATTTTCATACGATATTTGGAATGAGCTGACAATGTAGTTTATGTTAACAACAGCCACTGTGGCATGATGATACGTGTGTGAGTCATATGTTGGAAAGAAGTTGCAGGAGAGAAGTGCTCCAGCAGAATCCTTAGGAAGGGTAAATAAGGGGGGAAAGCTCCAAGCATACACTTTTCCTGTGATGAATTAGCTTCACTTGGTAAAAATCTAGTTTGTCATCCATTGCAGAACACTGTGGAGAGTACCCAATGCACTGAGTAATCCCTGAAGATCTTTAGGACTTTGAGGAGATGACAGTGTCCCTGAACAACAGGGTCTGTTTTGAATAAAGAATCAAAAGCAGACTCTGGGAAACAGATTCTGCAGTCTAGACAGACAGTGAATAGAGTCTGAAGAAAGGTCCCTGCAAAGCAGATACATACTCGAGAGCGTTAACTGGTTTTCTTGAATTTTTTTTTTTTCAGAATATCCAGTCAATGCTGCCATTTCAGTTCCCACTATAGGAGCCTTTCCAGTTCTGTTAATTCCAGATGTCCATCTGCACATGCTCAACATGAGTTTCCCTGCAATTTCATTCCCATTAAGGGATACAAAACTCTGAGTGGAGTGCACTGGTGGCTTAACTAAAGGAACGTGCTTGTTAATTCAGTGTTAACTGTGGCAAAAACAGGTCAATGTGACAAGTATTTCATCCTTCAGGCCCTTTAGATTTCAGTGACGTTAGTATTTGAGGAGGTATGTTTCATGGAGGGAGACCTCTTAAGTGTACAGAGACAGCTGGGTTGTCTCAGTTGTTTCAAACATCTTTCATTCAGATCAGCCACTGCAGAACTCTTATTGTGCAATGCACTTTGCACCAGTAACCTCTATAGGAGACAGAAAAAAATTTAAGGCAAAACAATGCTCTGGTTTGGGACAGACTTTACAAGGCAAAGCATTCTTATGGGAACTCTTCTGGTAAATGACATAATTGTATATTTTCCTGGTCTGACTGTTAATTTTTTTTTTTTTTAACTAAGTCTGCTAGTGATTCTTATCTGATAGCATCATTCAAATTGGCAATTGTTAATCTGACCCTCAACAAGTTCTCCTTACTCCAAACCCAGACCACCAAAAGCAATTGCTGATCTACCCCCAGGTATGAGCAATCTGGAATTAGAACAGCATTCTTGTAGTAGGAACTAGGTATTACCTTGGGGGTCATATTACCAACTCCAAGTTTGCTCCAGCCTGAAAAAGGACTATGGGAATAGTTAAGGAGGCAAGAGCAATGTTACTGTTGCTATGGAGAGTGGAATTAATACAAGGACCGGTTGTTCTTCTCAGTTCCTGCAGCTCCACCACCTGACATCTTGCCAGGCAGAAAGACTGGCAACAGCAGAATGGCCTCTCCCTTCTCTATGGCAAGAGAAGGATGGCTGGAAATGAACTGTTTGAAGAGTTCCTGGTAGCACTGAGAAGTTGACTTCAAAGGGAAACTGAGAGACAGGGAATTGTCAAGAGTTTTGTCTAAATAGTGCCTGGAGCTGATGCAGAATTAGATCTTGCTGGAAGACACATTGGCTTAATGTTTTCCGTAACCAGTTCAGCTATGCCCTCTAGCCCCTGGAGAGACTCACCAAATAATGAAACAAAAGTTAGGCCACATGCATTTCTTTTTGTGATCTCCATCTCAGGGCAGTGGGTAATATGAATGGCAGGACCCTACTTTTTTTGTCTCAGTTGAAGTGATGACTGCTTAGCCTTGCCTTGGAGTGCACAGAATGACAAGAGAGCAGTCAGAGACCTATGCTTGAGTCGCTCTGAAAACCAGGACAGAGTAAACATGTCATCAGTACTTTTAGAAATGTGTCCTACAGGGCCATCCTGATGTTGCTTGCTGGTTTCATGCCTGGTTTCATGCAGTGTGTTTCAGAAGATAAATATTTATACAGGATTGATGCATAAATGTTTATCTTATTTGTACCCTTTGCTCAATAATAATTATTTTTTGACTAAAGCTCAGTCACCAAAGTGGACAGGACTCATAACAAATGGTCATTGAATTTGCAGAACACATTAAAGTGAAGCTGTTTCACTGAATTCCTACAGAAGGAGCGAGGTCAATAGTCAAACCATACCAGGGCATGTAGTAAAATGTCATTTCAGTTTGTTCTGCTCTTAACTTCAACTGTAGGCTCTCCCTCGTTTGGAGCTCCTCACAAGTTGCCGCAGTTGGGAAAACCTGTTCAGTTCTCAGTCAGTGTCTAAAACTTTGCTGCCCACTTACCAGGCTGCTCACCTGTGCAAAATAAAGCAGGCAGTTGCTGCAAGTTGGGGTATTTGCTGCTTCACTGCCTACAGCCTCCCTGTGTGATTTGCCTTTCAGTTTTCCAGTATGTCACTACTTCACTGTCATGCTCAGACTCCTCAGGGGAGAAGGGTGCTGCTCAGCTGGGTGCTAAGTGTTTAAAATCTTTCACATAAGCTTGTCAACCAGAATGATGCTGAAAATGTGCCCTTCCCTGGAAGGTACATTTGGTACTTCATTGAAGATGGTATGATTTTCAGAAGATTCAGAGAAAATTGTTGTACTTGTGATTTTTTTCTCTTATTAAAGCAATACCTGTTATATGTGCCCAGGAAATTATTGTTTGTATAGAATGATTAAAATAAATTCTCCCCATAGCATAATATATTGTTGACTTCAGCTAACACTAACACATATCTTATTTTTTTTACATTTTTTTTCTTCTAAGGTTAGCAGTATGCACATCTCGTATATACTGTACTTTTAATCTGTTAAAGAATTTGCATCACAGATATTTTTAGATTTGCAATACTAAATGCTGATTTGAGCAAATTGTTCCCTGCTAAGCTGATTAATATAAATAATGTCATAACAAGGGTACATAGTAACGTTAAAATTAAATACCTCATTTTTCCTAAACCAAAAATAGTATGCTCACTATACTAAAAACATAAAGGTAGCTGTTAAAAGTTTGAAAGGAGTGATAAATCTATGCTGCATTTCCTCGGGGGGGGGGGGGGGGGGGGGGGGGGGGGGGGGGGGGGGGGGGGGGGGGGG
>JAVJGG010000074.1:8560042-8573822 GCA_035590195.1 Aviceda cuculoides | reverse complement strand
ATCTATGCTGCATTTCAACTCCCCCCCCCCCTTTTTTTTTTTTTTTTAATTTGAAATGCTTTTGAGTGGTCAATGGCTGTCACCTGTTGGGTCTCTGTGGCTCCCTTACAGATCTGTTGGAAACAATGTCACAAATGCAAACAGGGCTAAATTGCTTTCAGTATTGTTGAAAGGCTGTTACATCTGGCATACTGCTGTGGATCTTTCATGCATTCTTCTCAGTGGCAGCCATACTATTTTCAATACAGTTTGATAAACTGCTGGTTGAAACTATTGTTTGGCCTCACTGTCAACTCTGAGGTTATTTTTCTAGCGCCAGAGAAGCTGTAGCTATCATTGACAGCATTTCAAAATGAGACTTCAAAAATAGCATTGAATAAGCTTGTGAGAATCTTCTGTGAGTGCAAGACTATTAATCCTGCTTTATGTAAACCATTTTTACTGTATTTTAAATACTCCTAATTTATAACACAGTTATATATCTTTTGTAATGTTACTTAGGATTTAAGTAGAATCAGTCCCACTTTAAGGGAGCCCAGCTTTCCAGAGTTACTTTCACGCATCTGTTCCAAGTTATCTGTATGCTTAGTAAATAATTTCTGCAGTGGAGCCATTATATTTTAGATGCAAAGTCCTGCAGTGTTACTAAAATCAAGCCAGGGGAAACAGTAATACTCTGAACAAGCACAAAAGGGGTATGTTCACCCACTTTCTTGGGAATTTTTTAACAAAGTGTTTAACAAAGTTGGTTGCAGTAAAGCATGTTGAATTTCCCATTCTCCAAAGGTACTGTAGCTCACAGTAGAATCAAATTGGTTTTAACTCATTAGATGACTGTTATGGTGTGTAGGCTATCAGAGTTGCTGTGAGAATCTTCAGCATGTTCATTAAGCATCCTTTGAGAAATCTCATGATAACTTTCAGGGTTGTTTACAGTGTCTTGTACATGACCAAGGTTGGTTGGGTTCCCCCCCCCCCCCGCCAATTCCTTTATAGGTGACACTGCCTTGAAATCTAGCTTCCTCCCCTTACTGAAGCCTCACCTTCTCCAGCCTCACCACCCTTACTGAAGAACACCTCAGACAGGTGTTCATATGTATTCTTCAAATCTTTTCCTTTTCCCACCCTCATATAGTGTACTAATTAAGTCCCTATTTGGTTCCTATTTTTCAAGAACAGTTAAAAAAACCAAACAACCAAAGACCACCTGTTCAACTAATGTATTTTATAGTGTTCATATTTGCTTATTCTTTTTTGGACATTGTTCTTCTATGAATCAGTTGATGCTGTCTGTCAGGGACCTGCTTTGCAAGTTTACGTGGCAAGGCTTTCAGCCTTTGCCACCTTGAGTGCATTTTGTAGTCAAGGGAAGTCTTGCAGAATTTTATCCTTTATCTGCATCAAGGTTGATGATGATGATGCAGTCAGTCATACTGTATTTTACTTCGACTTTGAGTCCAAGCCTGGATTTATCATTTGTTTAGTCTTTCAGAGCTTTCCTTTGTGTTTTGACTTCAAATGCCGTTGACAGATTTACTGCTTTATTGTTTTATTTTGTTGTCAGAGCTTTTACAAGATAGAATAAGTAAGTTCTGCATTATCAGAAAGATGTTGATAAATTGCAGCAAGTGCAGGGGAGAACTAAAGTTTTCATGAGGCTGAATAATGGATTGTTTATGAAGAAAGATTAAAAGATTATGGTTTGGTTAAGTTGATGATTAAAGGAGAACACAAGATTTAGAGATATTTGAAAGGTGTTAACAGCAAAGAAGGAGTTGAGTTAGTGTAATACAAAAGAGTAAAACTAGAGATATTGGGATTAATTTAATGGAAGGGAAGTTTAGGCTATCTGATAAAACTTTTACATGATGATACTTATTGCTTTATGGATTAGTTTCTGAAAGGAAGTGGTAAGCACATAGTTTCTTGGAATATAAGGGCCTGAGAACACACAAAAAGAAAACTCATGGAGAAAAATTGAGCAGTTGCAGGGAAACCACCTGTTGTGGTTTAACCCCAGCCAGCAACTAAGCACCACGCAGCCGCTCACTCACTCCCCCCCCAAGAGGGATGGGGGAGAAAATTGAGGGCCGGGGGGGCGGAAATTGAAACTCATGAAACTTATTGCCCCATTTTTCTGCTATTTGTCTACTGCATGTGTTACACATCTCCATCTAGCAACAGGACTAACGGAGATCAGCTCTTGACTGATTCCTAACAACAGTGGTTGAAACAACTAGTATGCTTTATTAATCTTGTGCATGTGGTAAGATTATGCAGCTGTGTTACAGTACATACATTTTAATTTTAGTCTGTCTCATTTTCAAAAACCGAAGAACCTGTAGGATTTAATGAAAACATAATACATTGTAATGATTTAGACATTGCTTCCCTTCTCAGTGCTCAACCCAAGAGTTCTTCTTGATAGTCAGCACCCTGTCTCGTCTGGACTTGGAAATTCAAGCTCTTGTTCCAGTCATACATTCTCATGTGAAAACTCCTCTATTACAAAATGCACTATTGGAAATCCCAGAACTTCTCTCCCCAGTAAAACATTATTTAAAGATCCTTAATGAAGAAGCAGCCAAGTAAGTAAAGAAAATAGATGAATCTTCCATGCCTCATAGGCTTTCTGACTAAATGTATTCACTTATGCGAATTATGCATCTTGTTTTAATATACTGTAGTTTTATATCTTTGGGTTTATATTTACATGTGTACAGGTTGCTTATAGTTAAAGCGGAGGTGGTTGTTTTCTACAGCTTATATTCTTTTTTTAAAGTTAAACTAAGCAAATATTTTGCCTAGTAGGTGTCTGCCTCAGGCCGAATAATTTTTTGAAAGTTTTTGGGGAATTAATTTAGAGTAAAATATGTTTTTCTCATGTTAATTTGTTTAACAACTTTTTAATTATTTTTTTAAATAGAGAAGCTATTCCTTTTGAAGAGAGGCTTGACCTTCAGCAGAGTGTCTGCTCTGCTGTCAGGAATATGCCTTTTACTGTTTTTGTGAAAATTCATCAGAGCTTTGAGTGCCCCCTATGCTTTTTTAAAAATCTCTTTACATACACACTAATGACAGAGAATATAAAGTTTAATAGCTCTGAAGATTCCATGTAGCCTGTGTAATTTGTACCCCATCAGAGCATTTCTGGGATTAGTGCCCTGTTTGTGGACTCCCTCTAGAGAATGACTAAACGAGCACATACCTCAGGCTCTGGGTGTGATCAGGCTTTTCCCTGCATTTGTGTTCCTGCAGTCTTGGAGAGGTGAGCTGGACGGAAGGAGGCTCTGCCCTTTTGTGTCTTAATTCCATCCTTTGTTGGTCCAAGAAAAAAATGGTGGACAAAGGAAGAAGATGCTGAATTGGAATGAATATGCATTATAAGGGAGAGCATCTTTAAAGAATTTGTTGTGTGCTGTTTCTTCTGAAGAACTGCTGCCTCCATTGTTACCCCTAGATCCTAGTTTTAACCACAGGAAGAAGGCAGCAGGAGTCTTAAGATGCAAAATAGTAAAGCAAGAATATGAGTTCAATAAGGGAGAGAAAAAACCTCTCAGGGGACAGGATTTAGGATAATACCTTGTGACCAGTAAAGGTCACTGTCTTTCAGAAAAAAAAGCAGTAGAAAATCTTCTAAAAAAGGTTTTCTTGTGGTATGGGGCAGAGGCACCCTGTCTGGCTTGCACAAGCAACCTTGCTAAGCACTTGACTCTGCAGATTTTTGGTCTCCTTTCAGTGTAGTTTTTGTTTATACAACATGTTTAGAGGACATTCTGAACAAAAAATTAGTATCATCCAGCTTTATATCCAGATCATCCTAAACTTCCCTGCTATGAGCAAGTATCATTTAACTTTGAACTTTTCCTCATGTGTAATATTATGAGATACACTTGACTGTGATATAACTAGAGATTCTTTGATGAAAGATATGGTACATAGTTTAATGTGTAGTTATACTGGGGCAGCATAGTCTTGATCTTTTCTTTTCAAAACAGACTAAAAATAAACATCAAACTTATTTATAAAACTCTTCTTTATAGTTCTCCAACTGAGACTTAAAATTAAAGAAAATTTAAGAATTAAAGCCTAGAACTTAGTTTTACTTGCTTCTGAATTACAGACAGATGCAAGGTGTGTAAATTTAGAAGTTGAGATGGGTAGCAGGATTTGCTATGCCCGTTGGACAGGTGGGGATTATGAGATTTCTACTGATGAACGGTATCCAATTACAGTTGTGACAGGTTATGAGAAAACAGACTGTATCTTAATTGTACCAGATTTACTGTAGGTAGGTTTAAAATACAGTTTTTTTCTGTCACTGTATTGATGATGGCTAGAATAGTATTCAAAAATAAAATACAACAGTGTGAATAGAAGATACCATCATTGATCTGCAGAATGCATATATTTTATTTGCATTATTCAAGATGACTAAAATAACTTACCTTTTGGCCCTTATATGTGTCAAACTTGTGTGGCGATATTCTTTGTACTCAAAAACCTTTCTTTCATCAAAATCATTGTGACTACTCATATGCATATGTGGACACACACACACTTGCCACACATAAGTATACTGCATCATGTGTTAATTTTATTATGTGGATAAAATCCTGTAGTGGTTTTCAAAAGTATCTCTCTCCTCCAGGGTTTTTTAGGGTGAGTTCAAGATTTTGGGTTTTGTGGGTTTTCTTAAACTGTCAAGTTTTAAATTTTTGATAGGTATCGCATAGCAGTGACAGTCTTCACAATCAGTTGCTGGCTACTAGCAATCTTTTTTCCTTGCATTCCCATGGAAACAGGTCTAATCAGCACAAAATCGTTTCTAAAAATTAGTATTGTATTTTAAAATGGTATCTTTACTGTCACTTATATAACAACTGCATTCATGTAATGCAAAATCAAAGCACAGCTTTGTGTTAACTGTCTGGTCACTGGCTCCAGCTGTAGTTCCATTCTCAAGCAAAGGGGTATCGGAGTAGATAGAATATTAGACTTTTATTACTTCTAAGTTTTATTACTTTCAGTTTGCTAATTACTTGCTCTCCAAATATTAGATTTCAGGGTAATTATGTAATTAACTGGTACAGTTTTGTATTTGCTCTGAAATACAAATGTGTATTCCAGTTGACTTAGGGCTGATTGCACTGCTTTCTATTTGCCTGATACTTATTAGGATACGTTAAATTTTTGGGTTTTTTGGTGTTTTTTTTTTATGACAACCATATTTTTAATAGCTTGTTCAGCTTCACAATTTTAAACATTTGAATGGCATTGTCTGTTTCAGGTTTCAATCCTGAGCTGAGATAGTGCAGCCAAAACAATTCCGTCATTTTCTGACAGTGAGACTGGAAAAGAACATTGTTTTGCATGTATTAAAAAATGCTCTGGTTAATCTTTTATTGAGAAAAGAAGAAAGCTACTCTGAGAAATTTCTAAGGACATCCTGCTTTGATGAAGGCCTCGTGGGAGGGACTTTTCTTTGCATTCCTCATGAAAATCTGCACAAATTTGACCAAATTCTAAATATGTGAAAAATCTGTGTTCACGTTACGCAGCAGTTATCTAAAGCTTCACACTTAATCATGACAAAGATGTTGTTGGCGCTTGGGATGCTCCAGGTTGGGGCAGCAGTTGCATGCCAGAATTATGAACTGAAACAGAAGGGAATGATATTTCTTGTGCTTCCTTTTCTTGCTGTGCTCAACCAAGGGAGAACAAACAGAAAGCTGCAGGGTGCACATTCAGAGACGACAAAAAACCCAAGTCAGCAGGGTTTGGTATGGAAGAAGGAGGATAATATGATAAAGAGGAGCAGGAATAGATTGGTTTTGAATACATTGGGGGGGCGTAATGTGGCGTGGCCTCTTAGAGTGTGTATACAAAGTGCCTTTCTATTTATGTAATGTGTATGGCAGCTTTCAGTACATGTGCTGTACTATGGCCAAGTAACAGGAAAGCTGTATTTAGAGGGGAATAAAGCTAGTGTTAAAACAAATGAGAATAACCAATAAAAATATGGATGTAGCCAGTAGAATCAGGGAACGTATCTTTGATTTTACTGTTATTTTATCTTACGCTTCTTATGGATAGGACTGGAGATAAAACCCAATTATTCAAGGACCTTACAGACTTCCCTGTCATCAGAAAGAGAAAGGAGGAGATCCTGGATGTGCTTTCTAAAATCCAATTGCATCTGCTGGACGTTCGTAAACAGATTAAGAATCCTTCTGCAGAGTATGTTACAGTTTCTGGTCAAGAGGTAATATGCTATCTGTTCTGTATGACTGTACCCTTTCTTGTCTAGAAAATAACTTAAAAGTCAGGCTTAACTAGAACTCTCCTCATATAGTATGATACTTGATGAGGTTATTTGACTATAACCTTTTGTACAACTTTAAAGAACAGCTTTGTCACAGTGCCACGTTTTTATTTGATGTCAATTACTTTAGTGATTTAAATAATAAAAACACATTAGTGCAGTTGAATTTGGTTCAGTAATGCTTTGCTTTTCTGTATATGTAAAAACACTTGCATACGTCCAAGGTTAATTATGTGGCTATTAAGTGCTGAAATATTCTCAGAGAACCAGGAAGCACAGCATTAGGTTAATTTGAAGAATGGTAAAATGATTTGTAAGTACTGATTAAGACTGTAATTTGAAAGATGGGAGAGCAGAGGAACAGTATTAAAGAATGATAAATGTTATTTTACTTTTAATTCTTAGAAATGGTTGTTGCGGACTGGAGCTTTTTTTTGCTAGATGCTGTGCAAGTGTGGGCAGGCCATGCTCCAGTGAGCTGAGAAGTTCAGTGCAAAAACAAAGAGATGACAGATCCTGCCAGATTTGGGGGGAACTGAAAGGAGCAGTGAGGTGGCACTGTTCAGCATTGTCCTTTGGGGACTTAGAGCAGGAAGGGTGGGGAGAACTCCACAGAAAATTGGGAAAAGAAGGGAGTTCAGAAACTGAAGGAGAGTTGGTAGTAAAAGAGATGAATCAGTGAGGGTAGGGAGGGAAGGAGCTGGAAGCAGCCCCTTGTCACTAGGAAGGTGAGAAAGGTGAGGACCTAGGAAGCTGAGAAAGACCCAAGAGGCAGAGCAGGGAGCAGACAGGCAATACTGAAAGTGAGAGAGGATGTGAGAAGGGATGTGTTAGAGGTAGCAGTATTTGAGAAAGACCTTGGGTGGATGTTTCTTTTGATGATGAAGCTGAGAAGAGGAAACGTGGCTGAAGAGCTGGGTAGGCTGTCAGCATGGATGCTGAAGTCCAAGAGAAAACTTGGAAGTGTGTGTCTGAGTATTGTGTGAGGAAGGGATGAGCCAGGATTTGAAAGGTTTCTCTCAGAGAGGGTGGGTGAAGTGGTGGATGATGACATATGTGTGAAGGAAAGGCAAAGGGAAAAATTAATGAGAGAGAGGAGAGCATCTGAGGAAGTAATCGGATGTGAACTGGACAGGTGAGTTTCAGAAACCACCACTCACTACACACACATTTAAGAGAGTAGGACTTCGTAGCAGGGGATGGCTCAGAAACCATTGCAGACAAAGAGATCTGTCTTAGTATATTCATGAAAGGAGCTGCAGAGGTTACGGAGAGCTATTTTTTATTTATATCTGGTATGGGTGTTTCATAGACATCAAAAGAGGCAGTAGAGGAAGGATTAGAGAAGGTCGTCAGTGAGGAAAGGAAAGATACTAAAAGAATGGAAGTAATGGAAAAGGAATTGTATGGGAGGAGCAGAGCATAGGCATAACAAGAGTCTCTTTGTGTTGAGCTCTTTCTTCCTCATATCTATATGGTATATTCTTCTTATGTTCTTGTAGCACTCTTATAGATGTAGCATTCAAATGCTTCTTCACAACAGACCTGGGCAGAAGCAGGTTCATGCTTTGCTAGTTCTGAAAGAGAGAAGCTGCCAGGAAACTTTTTTTATGTATCTCCCTACTCCGAACATCTGTTCATGGAACAGGCCTTCTTGTGGGGGGGGAAGGGGGTGTGTGGGATCAAACTATTTACTCTGCCATGTGTGTGCCCAAACCCGTGGTTATGAATACATGGTTAGATTTTTAGAGTCAGCCCACTGTGTGTTAACTTACATTTGTTAAGTTCCTGTTAGAGTTCAGATGAAGATCCAGTTGACACATACCTTTTCCAAGATAAGAGGTTACACCTGTATCTATCTTACCTTTTTGTTTCTAGACCTCTAACGTAATTCATAGTGTGCACTAAAATGGACAGAAAGCTCTCCACATAGTGATAGCATTGCTATTTGTTTCAGGCAGGATTTAGAGAGAAATTGCTGCATCTGGCAAGTATTTGCTTCTTGCATTGCATAAGCAGTGCTTTGTTCCCAGTTTATTTAATACTGCAATTATTTTTGTAATAGGGCTAAGAATTAAAGGACGAAAAAGCAAATGCTTTCGTTGCTTTGAAGAAGATTGCAACCTCTCTGCTTGTTTCTCACTAGCCACACAAACAAACCAGGCAATTGAACTGGCTGTGTTAATTTAGGCTGTTTTGAGTTCCGGTAGGCATCCAGCATAGACATAAATGTGGTACTATTTTCTGTCTTCCTTTCGCAAACACAGCATGTTTAATTGTTTTGAGATGAACTTCAGAAAAAACTGTAATACCAGCACATCAGCAACACCACTAGTGGCAGGAGCAGTTGGCTCATTTTCAAATCTTTGCAGATCTCTGCTTCTACCCATTTTCAGTCTATCTTGTGTGTATTGTGCAATTTCAGGGTTCCTACAGTACCAAATATTTTAAAAGTGTCTTAGGTGAATTAAGAACTAGTGCACTACATCTTTGCTGGAGTCTTGTGCTCATGTTAGGATTATTATTCTTGTTTGTACTTGAAGATGATTGGTGGCTATTCTGGTGAGGTATAGAAGCTTTTATCTAAATTGTACTAACTGTAATGGAAAAGCTTTGTCAGATGAGAGTCTCATGGTTTTCTATAAAGGTGATCAGATTCTGGGTTAATCTAATCTCTACTAGAAATTAATTTTCCAGCTGAATTCTTTTATTTAAGAATGCCTGAATTCTTTGACATCTAGGACCTCAGGCTAGTGGTACAAAGATAACCGACATGAATCGTATAAAATACTGCAATAAACATATTGTATAAATTTCAGTGCACTGAACCTCTTGCCATTACTACTGGTTTCCCCTATTCCTTCCCTTTCTGACCCCAAGTTGATCCAAACTTGAAGCAAGCTACTGTAGATACAGTGCTAGCATTTGAGATTTTGAGCTCTTGTCTGTGACATGTTGTAGGTAACTGTGGCTCAGTATGAATCACTGACCCCTAGGCAGGAAGGCACGCCTCTCTGATAAGGAGTAGCCTCAGTACGGGTGGTATATAGTGTAGAGTGCATGTTAATGCTGAATTCTCTACAAGGCCCGGTCAGGATCAGGTAAGCAAGACTTATTTACTAGCTTTAGTCTGGTTTTGGCTTGATAAGAGGGAGTTGAGGAGAGTGTGTTAGGGGATGGAGGAATAGAAGGGTAGAGATGGGGCAGCAATGTGGTAGGGCACAAAACCAGCTCAGGATGGGAGTTGCTCTTTTGGCAGAAAATGTGCATGTTGTAACTCTCACTTCTGGGGGAAAAAGAACATTAGCTTCTGGTCTGCGCAGTCTCTTCAGGCTGAATATGGTTTTCCTCTGATGCGTGCAGATTTCTTGATATATGATGATTATGGTTCTGTAGCCTTCCTAACTTGCCATGATACTACATTTCTCTTTATTTTAGTTTATGATAGAAGTCAAGAATTCCCATAAATCATCTGTGCCATCTGACTGGGTTATGGTTAGTAGGTATGTAAAATGTCTTTGAAGTTTGTTCTATTTTAATATATAAGAAAAAAAAGTGGTATTTGGGTATTACAATTAATTACATACACATTCTCATTGCTCCATATGTTTGTTTTCTTTTTTCTTTTTAAACTGAAAACCAGCCAAAGTCGTTATGTTAATTTATTGCCCACAATAAGTTTTGCTTAAAAGCAAACAAAACCAAACTGAAAAAAATGGAGTTAAAACGTTTGGTTTTACATGGTAGATCCTTAGTGCGCTATATTACTTGCTTAATCTTTCAAAGTACATGTACTGGTGTCAAAATTATGGTCTTGATTCAGTTGTGCCTGTAGTTTGTACATGCAAATCTTTCACAGAATTTTGATTGTTCTTAGTTTATTCGGAAAGGTAAAGGCAGCTGTGCAAATATCTGTTTGTGCATCTCAATAAACTCGGTGTATTTAAAATGTCATTTTACTTATTCATACAGACAAGCTTTGCGAGCTTTGGTACTTAGTGTTATATAAGCCTGATTTTAGATAGTTTTGGATTCTTTTTCCAGTAGGTGAAACAGAGATGGACTGAATTATGTAGCTGACTTTTTTCTTTTCAGTCATTTGTTTTATTATTTAAACAGGTTGAATACCTTAATGTTATGATGTGTAGAGTCCATGTAAATGCAGAATTCTCTACAAGGCCTGGTGTATAATGTGTGTGCACAGACATCTCGCACCAGAAATAGGCATAGTCAAGGTGAACTCTGAAGTGACGTTCTATTCATTTATGCAAGAATTCAGTATTAAAAGTGCACAGATTAGCCAGAATTAAGATGATGAAGAACAAATTACAGCTAATCTGGATTTTGTAAAAGAATGCCTGGGAATGCCAAAGTGAGTCCTTAAAATAAATGGAAACTAGCAAGACAGTCTGTATTTACGAAGTTTATTGCAGTCTTATTATGAAGTTTTCATCTGTAAAGTGAAATTTTTTCTTGGAGTTCATTGTATATGCAGTCAGTCACAGAAAACTCATCTGTTTGTGCAGTGTATTGCTGAACAGAATTTTGTGAAATATATAAACTTCAGTGATACAAGCTACATTGTGAAAAACATTTCAAAAGCTTTCTGAATAGGCAGTGGTGCAGTCACCGATCACTTTATTCACAATAAAGATCACTGGAATCAATAGAGTGTAGTTCCACAATAAAAGAATATGGTTTTTAACATCCATTTTCAAGGCTCACAGAGAATAAGAAAAGTAGTCCAATTTTGTATGTAGATGGTGTAACTGAGTGCTTAGTAACCTTGATTTCCTATTTGGCTTTTCCCTCTCTTCCAGTACAAAAGCTGTCAGCCGTTTCCACTCTCCTTTTATTATAGAAAATTACAGACATCTGAATCAGCTCCGGGAGCAGCT
Organism: Aviceda cuculoides; assembly: GCA_035590195.1. Classification (NCBI taxonomy): domain Eukaryota; kingdom Metazoa; phylum Chordata; class Aves; order Accipitriformes; family Accipitridae; genus Aviceda; species Aviceda cuculoides. The sequence goes on along the minus strand of JAVJGG010000074.1, from coordinate 8,562,599 downwards.
AGTCCTTGACTGCAGTGCTGAATGGCTAAATTTTTTAGAGTGAGTTTACAAAACAGAGGCAGTTTTTATCATTGTAATTTATTTTATTTTATTTTTGCTGGAAGAACAGGAAAAAAAAGATGTTTAACTTTAAAAAAAAAAAAAGTTGGTAATTCAATTGCGTTGCCCATAACAACTTTAAAGATAGTCAATTAAAACAGTGTTCTTCAATTTAAAGCATTTGAAGGCAAGACCTTTGCAGACTGAGTCCTGAGACCAGCAGTGATATCTCTAGATTTTAAAATTCTGATGAAAATACACTATTAAATGTATAAGGTGGCTCTCAAAATTTGAAAACTAATATCATAGCATTAAGAACCTGAAAGTACGACTGACTGTAAATGAATGAAACTGAATCTAGTAGGTTTATTATTGAAGTACAGAAGTACAATGTAAGTGAATTGAAAAAAGAATTTATTATACAAGCTAAGCAAATTCACATTTAATATTAATTGAAATAGACTGTGGCTTCACTGTTAAGTGTGCCATTACTAAAAAAAAAAACCAATAATAAATTAAGTACAATTGCAGTGTTACTTACAGGTTTTGAGTTAGGAATGTTCAGGGTGTTTGGGCAGTTACTTGAGTGTGATTCTCCATAGCCCTATATTTTGTATGCTAACCTTGCAACTGACTGTGTGTCTGTTTGCTAGAAAGTAGTGGAAGTGTTACTGTCCCTCACAACTGGCTCGGAAGATCTGTTTGTCTCAGATCAGAATTTTGAACGGAGTTATTTGACTGTTTAGCCAAAGGATCTCTAAAATGGGAGTTTAAAAAATATTTCTCAAATTTCTGAATAGCTTTAATTTTTCAGGTGTCTGGTTATCAATTATTTTTTTACTTCCATGAGTTACAGACCCACTGAAATTGTCCCTCATGTCATGCAATGATAATTGGCTCCCTTTCACTTGTGCTTTTATCCCCACTGGAAAAACTTAACAAGTTCCTTCTGAAGTTGTCTCACTGGACATGACTGATGCCAAGGTCAGCCTTCTAGTAGGAATTCAGCAATTCTGTAAATTTGGTAGAAACTAGAAAAACATTCTGATTCATTCTTCTCCAGATGTGTTGCCTTTGCAATACTATAAAAATAGTTAAATAATTTATTGTCAGTATATTAGCCATGTAAGTTTGAGTAGACCTATTTTAACCTTTCTTTACTTAGATCTGCTGCTTTGCATGTTCACTTCGCTGTTTTCAATAGTGTTGTGTGATAGCAGCATACAACAAGGAAAGACCTGTGTGTAGGAAAGTTCTCTGCTTCCCCATCCCTCCACTTATTTATTTATTTAAATTAAATTTTGTTCCCCTAATGGTTTTATATTCCATGTTGTATCTTTAAGACTAGGAGAGAAAAAAAAAATTCTTGAAGGACTAAGAGAATGTGAAACTACTGAAAACTCTGCTCTTCTGGTAACATCGTTATTGTACTGGGGGAAGCAATGCCATATATGGAAAATGAATTCTTGAATTTTCTGTTGTAGATACCATACTTTATTGAAATTGAACTTTACTGAACCCCTGGGTTCAGGCAGGTTCAGTTTTACTTTACTTTTTTTGACTGTAACTTATGGTTGAGGTGAATTGGCAGTTGGGATTCAGCTGCCACTGTGATAACCGTGGCATTTATATAGACCTCATTTAGGCAGCAGGGATCAACTGCAGACCCTTTATATGCTATCTAATGAATTTCATTTTGCCTGCTTTTTTGTGCTTAAAAATAATTCACTGTTACAATGGGAGCATGAAGTCTGTCTTGATTAAGATTGTGTCCTCATATTGTAACTTAATACACTGCTGGGAGATTTGAATTCAGAGTAATTTAAAGACTATAGGAGCCCTGTGAGAAGCATGCATGGGGTATATTTTGACAGTACATTTATATCTGTATGAAATGATTTTTTTCTCTTTTCTTCCTCCTGTTATTTTTCCCTGTTTTGGTATAGCCATTTTAGTGAACATTATCACCCTGTGTCTAAAGCGATTGGTCACCTAGCAACTGTTGACTGTCTGTTCTCATTGGCTCAGGTGGCTAAACAAGGAGACTACTGCAGGTAATCAATTTTTAATTTTTATTTAGGATTTTAGAGGGAATTAGGGTATTTAAAATAAATTTGATTTTAATATGTGTACTACAATAAAATGCATTATTAAAATTGTTTACAGTAGTTTCAACTTAATCTGATTTTGCAAAGCAACACTTCTGGGCTTAATGCAAATCTGTAAACATTGCAGTTCAAATTTGATATCTTATGTTTGTCTGTCTACTGTTTGACCTGAATCTAGTATATCTAGATTTCTCACATAAATATAAATATATGTTGGACTTCGCGTGCAAATTTTTTTTTCTATTTTTTTTTTTTCCAGCAAGGTCTGAATTTATGAAGTCTTTCTAATACCTAATATTCTAAGGTGTATAAGGTGTGTTTCAAAGATGTATTGCAGGTTGTCCCGGTTTCAGCTGGGATAGAGTTAATTGTCTTCCTAGTAGCTGGTACAGTGCTGTGTTTTGAGTTCA
>JAVJGG010000074.1:8538730-8559942 GCA_035590195.1 Aviceda cuculoides | reverse complement strand
TTCCTCCCCCATCCCACTGGGGAGGGGAGTGAGTGAGCGGCTGCGTGGTGCTTAGTTGCTGGCTGGGGTTAAACCACAACACAGGTAAATAATAGATAAATATTAGTGCCAGCTTCCAGAGCAGTGATGATGCCTCACCTAGGATCGTGTGTTAGATTTGATGAGCTGTGCACCTTCCTCTGCCCAAGACCCACATATGTACATCAGGCACCACAGCCTGGGACTCTGATGGTGCCAAGGCTGTCGCCCTTGCTCTCTGTGGTGGGGAGACATGAACCCGCAAGTCCTGCTTTGCCAGAGGTTGGTCCAGAGCTAGCTTCTGAGCCTGGACACGCTGCAACTTGGGTCTTCCCCCCCACCACGAGCCCACATCTCTCGCGCCCACACAGAGACAGTCAGTCTCGCTGGGGTGCCTTCTTCCATACTATGAGGTCTGTGTCCCCAGAGGCACTGGACACTCACTGAGCCACTGCTTCAGCTGGCTGAGTGCTGTCCTAGAGGCTAGTGCTTACTGTTTCCAAGGTTTACTGTAGACACGCCTGCAAGGGCTGTTGGTTTCCAGTCCTCAGCCATTCCCTCTGCCAGACAGTCCACGTGCTCTCTCTCGAAAAGTGCTGTGTGTAACTTCTTAAATGTTGTCATTGTGGGGCTGTGCTGCAAGTGCTCAGACAATTGCTTAGGAATAGCCATATGAATTAGTAACATTTGAGACCTGCGGAAAATACAGCAAATCATGTATTAAATGTATGTGGATGAAGGGAAGTCAACTTACATATGCTTCTGCTTTTATATAGCATTAAAGATAATACTGATCACTTCTGGACTCTTGGGATCGTGTGTGCCTCTATGAAAATCTCTTTGAAAGTAATTGGTCACTTATTTCTGTGTCCTCAGATGAGAAAACAAACTGAAATCTGATTAATTCAATGTGCAGAGTTTAAATAATTCACTGAATTTTAAAAAGTGGCTTAGAGCTTATAAACTGGCAGGAAAGAGACTTCTTAGTGAAACTTCAGCTGCAGGGAGGGTGTCAGTAATTAACTTTGGAGGGCTGCTGAAAGAAAGATGGGACCTCTATATTAACTAATTTAACAAGAATGTTTTTTGATTAAGTGAGGATTTTTTTGTATCACCCTACCTGAGGCATGTAAATGAGTCATGAAGTCAGGAACTCAGGTGCTCCGCACAGTTGCTAGAGAAAGGTGAGCACATCTTATAGTTTTGAGGCATCTCGGGACTCCTGTGTTGGGAGACCCATCCTTTACGTGGACAGTGTACAACATCAGGGGTCTCGGGCAGGAAAGTTAGATACCTGAAGATGATGGTGTATGTAGTCCAGAGAACGTCGTCTGATGTTTACATATCCACTCTGCAGACTGTGAATTTGTTTAAGGAACGCTGTTTAAAAAATAGTACATGACTAAAGGACATGTTATGCATTCCAGAGCTATTTTCTTTTTCTTTTTTTTCCCCCTCTCTCTTACTGCATGACACATGATTATCTGATTGTGGGAACACAGGGCAGGGCAGACCTTTTGAATAACTGCAGCTGAAGCCTTACTTCTGCAGGCCCCATTGTCTGAAACCAGAACAGGCAGTCATCAAGGCTCATGGCATCCTGAAAACGCATCTTGTCTCACAGTTATGTGGAAGGAGACTTGAGCACATAAAAAAAGGGAATTATTTCTAAAGGCGAGGGCAGAATTATAAAACGCCAAATGGATCATTTAGCTGTCATCTCCCTCTCTTGAATGCACAGTGGTGAGGTACAAGAGGAGGTGCTTCTAGGTATGTGCTCTTCCCTTTTCAGACCATCACATTACAGCTCCAAATAACTTAACCATGCAGCAAGTGGAGGGTGAAATTTCCTTTCTTTGTCCCCAAAGCCTAAGACTTTGTCTGTAGTGCTTTCATGGCCATACAACTGCTGGAAATATCTTTATGCTAAAAAACTCACACCGTTATCAGTTTGCACCTCTTTCGCCAGTGTTTCGGGTTCGTAATATGCCATATATTTTATCTCCATTTTCCTTTCAAATTGCATCATCATTCTTCAGCCCAAGAAAAATCATACTTCCCACGTTTTGTCTTCCCTCTAAAGTCCACCTAAAGTGTTAGTTAATTTCCAGTAAAAAAATTCTGTGGCTTTATTCCAGTGTTCTCTTTTTCCTAGCTGCTGCCACTTTCCTAAATTGCTGCTCTTATTTCAGAGTGATTGTACTTCTAGTGTAGGAAAATGCTGCTGAGACATGAAACCACATTTACCTCTCCATTGAATGCTGCACTTCAGCTTACAATAAAAAAGTAAACCTAGGTTGCAGAGGACAAAAAAGAAATCATAGTCATAATTCAGTGGAACGTGCTTCTTTTGCATTTTTTTGTTCTGTGAAGAACACACAACTCTTGGAGACAGAGCTTTTCAGACATGGAGATATGTAACATAGAATCATAAGTTACATTAGTAGACATGTAGACAAATTTGCAGCTAAGGTGGAAGCATTTGAGACAAAACTTTTTACATGGTATGAGATGAGAGGAAAAAGGTAAGTAGTATTGATCTGGTTTGCATCTTAATTTCTAAAAAGGTACTGTCATTTCAGTGGTTTCAACTTAGTAAGCTCTTTCTATGGACAGTTATTGTTTGATGACTCATACATGTTTGGGAGTTGCTGCCAGATTATGAGAGCTGCTGATGTTTATAGGAGAGTTACAGCTCTGTCATACTGTAGTCTTTGATTTGTATCGTTTAATGTGTTATCGGTCATAATATACGTAGTTGGACAATACTCTTTACTCCCCACCCTCTAGTTAGGACTTAATGCTGTAATAGGCTGGACCGGTTCATCAGCAAGATCATTCTGACAGTAGGAAATATATCTGCAAAAGGTGGCACTTTGCAGAAGTTGGTGCAGTGGTGGGAAGAAAGCAGACTGTCCTCCAGTTTGGGGATTTTGCTATTGCTTGTTCATTTTGTAGTTCTTACGAGTTTTTTAGAATACACATAAACAACTGAAAACATCCCCTAGGTAATGAAAAAATTAAGGAAATATGCTAAAATTTCTTCATCCAATCTGCTATTATTTTTTTATAACCAGGGTTTTTGTGAAACCAAGGAAGTCTTCAGAAATACTTGATACCAGTAATTAATTTTTGTAATTTGTATTTTTTCACAAAAATTGCATCATGGACGACCCTCCTGCAGGCTTTAGTTAACAGTAGTTATAAATAATCAGTTTCAGTAAACATTGAAATTAATATCTTTTCCTTTTTGCAGACCAACTGTGCAAGATAATCAGCAAGAAATAATTATAAAAAATGGGAGGCACCCTGTGATTGATGTACTCCTGGGAGAACAGGATCAGTATGTTCCAAATACCACTAACCTTTCAGTAAGTAGTGAGATACTGTTTGAGCTTCAGAATCATTCAAGGGAAGGAATCTGGGATTTGCTTTTTGTCCAGGAAGTTAAAATAAATAATTTAATCATACAGTTGTCTGCTTGGTTGTATTTCAGAGAGATATAGCTAGACATGACCACATCTGTTTTGTCCTTTTTCTGGTATCTTGCAGTCAGATGCTGTCTTTACCACCTTCTTCAGTCTTAATGGCATAAAGAAAAGAAAGGTGATCTCAAAATGAAAGTTTTAAATGGTTATTTTTTAAAAATAAATAATTACAGTTTTTTTTAACAGTGTCATCAGAAGGAGTCTGCATTTTGTCATAACTATCTCAAATTTTTTAGTTTTTTAATATACAAAATAGCAACAAGTTAAGCTGTGTAACGTGTTACAGGCTCAGTTTTCCAAATTAATTCTAAGATAGCTCAGATTTTTTTTTTTTTAGGTATTTCTCTACTACGTTTTTTCTTTTCTTTCTGGAAGTATTAATTTCATACAGCCTTTCTTAATCTGACCAAGCAGACTTGGAGCTCTGATGCTTCACTACATAGTATCAAGTAGACACTCTGTAGACTGCAGATTATTTGTAAGAAGCCTTTCATATTAACATATGATGAGGTGTGGCTTGCAGGTTGTATGTTACCCGTAAGTCTCCCTCTGGCTGTTGTTGTTTGCAATAGAGAATGATGTTGAGACGCAGTAGGACTATTATTTGCTTGGTGTTGTTATCAACAGGTCAAAGAAGGGGGGGGCTACTTCTTAACATTTTGCCGTGCAATACTACCTAAATTATATGACCTAAATTACCTAAAATTGATATAATTACCATAGGTAGGAAACATTGCCATATTTTATTTCTTATATCTGTTTCTGATAAGTGTGTTTTAATTTGTTTTGTTCTTCTTTCTTTCCTGAAAAACTAAAACCTGTGTTTTAAATTACATGTCCTTTTGACATTTTTTGTTAAATATTTACCTCTCTGTATCTTTTTTGAAATACAACATGTCTGTTCTTAAACAATATGAAAGATGTGTTTGCAACTTAACTCTGAATACGTAACTGCCTTTTCATAAAACAAATATAGAAGAGGTATGAAACAGATGTCAGTGTGGAGCATTGCTGTAATACATACAAATTTGAATGGTGTTTATTTCTCAGGAAATATTTTTAAATGCTGTTCTATACTGACCAATGATACAGATATTGTGCGATACTTCAGGGAATTTTTTCAAAATTATTTGTCAACTCCAGACAAGCGACAGACAGCATTTACAAAAAATTCAGCATTTCATTCAGTATTCATTATGCACTTTCCTCTGGTAGTCCCATTCTTGCATTGGCTTTCTAAATACTGAGTATTAGAAAATCAAGTGATCATGGTAGAATCACGCTTGCTCTACTGTTGGTTTGAGTTCTCTCTTTTTTGAGATAGGTGGGTGGGGACCCAGTTTATTAAAATGCCTCTAGTTTTAAACTAATGTGTTTGAATCAGCAGGAAAATGCATCTCCTGTCATGTTTTCAGCTGAAATGTTGTCAAATATCTAACTTTAGGAAAAGCTTTCTTGCAGCACCCTGAAAGAAACATCTTATTCTTCTGTTCCCCCTCTCCTCTCCAAATATTCATGGATTCTTTTAGTACTTTTAACTTGAGCCATGAATTCCAATAAGATGTTAGCTTATGGTTGCATGGAATTGTAAGGGCAGATGGGTTCTCTGGTCTGATGTTACAGCATATGTTCTTTCTGAAAGCTGGCTTTGCAAACCAGCCACCAGTCCCAAAACATGGTTGGAGGGACCCTGGAGGGATACCAACTACGTGCAAGAAATGTGTGGATTTTAACAGATGAACTCATTCTGGCTTTAAGTATCTATAAATTCTGTTGTGTTGAGCCAAATGGTGGCCCTGACAAAGTTTTAGTAGAAGTATTGAAACTATACCTTGGAGACTAGAATGTTACAAATTCTGTTCCCATATAGTCATATGCATTTTATTACATCCATCCTTTAATCCTGATAATGGCATTTTCTGGGTTTTGACTTAATTGCAGCTTCCTTATGGATGGGGTTTTCTTCACGAAATCTGAACAGCTTTTTACATATAATAAATATTGATTGCATGTATCTCCTGTATGATCTGGATTATGACATAAGTGACAGTTCTATCTGAATTTTGTTTGCCTCCCTATTAACAGAATGAAAGCCTGATCAAAAACAAACCTGTAAAGATCGTGAGGTTTATTCTGTGGGGATTTTTTCGTTGTTGTTGTCACAGTGCCTGATCAGTTCCACGTTTCTTAAGTAGCGTGGCTAATGTTCATTATGCACAGCTTGTCCTTCCTTCTGTGCCTCTCCATGGGGCAATGGAATATGCTGACTTTTGGTTAGTTTGTCAGTTGTTGGATTTCATTGTATGTTACCAGTAGAAAGGAAGAGTCTAGTTGTCTGAAGTCATTGCATAACTTAATTTCCTAGACTTGATTCAGGCTATGAGAAAGCTTTATAGATTCACTGATGAGTTTTCATTTTGTATTAGCAATTGTCTTGCACTGGAGGAAGACAGTTTTATTCTGGAGCCATAGACACATACCAGTACCGTAGGGAGTCTTACAGCTGAGATGAGCTCTTGTATCTGATTTCATTTTCCATAGGATTTCAGTGGTAAGATGCACTCATCAGTCAGAAACTGGGTACAGCCTGCTCATAGTATCTTTGTTGCAGTCACATATTGCCAAACTCAGCAATGTCTTGATTTCTTGTAGCCAGTCTGTTTGAATGTGCCTATGTTGTACCAAGGCAAGCAATTATGAATGGGTATTAAATCTAGGTCAGGTCTTTGTCTGCCAGATCTTCTCCCAATTTGGCAAAGAGATCTCTTTAACTAGAGAGCAATCCAGATCACAACCAAATTAGGACAGCAGTAGCTATACTGAAAGAGTTTCTCCCTTTCTCCAGAGAAAATTGCACAGAAAATTCTTGGAGTGCTTTCTTGGCTCCTTGATGGAGAAGGGGAAGTTTCCCCCTCACTCTGTCCTTTTTGATCAAGAGTAATGAAAGTTGATTGTGATGCTTCTCTCTCACCAGCCTGGAGAGGTCTTAGGAAGATTTCTCCATCGGAGACTTCATAGTATCTTAAAAAGTGAATGCAACGAACTCCAAGAATGGAGCAAGCTGTTCATCTAGAAACAGAATGTTTAATCCTGAGGACTTGTCCTATATCCCTCTAAGCACATACACACATCAGACTTTATTACAAAAGCACCATGTGCAGGACAATATATTTGATCACTGTTTTACATTTCCAGGGAGATGGTGAAAGGGTCATGATAATAACTGGACCCAACATGGGAGGAAAGAGTTCCTATATAAAGCAAGTTGCATTGATCACAGTCATGGCACAGATTGGTTCTTACGTTCCTGCAGAGGAGTCAACAATTGGTGTTGTGGATGGTATTTTTACCAGGTAATCTTTCAAATCTTGCTGTATGTTTATGAAAACGTTATTGTGGCAGGGGGTGTGTGCGTATATCAAAGTATAATTTCATTTTCATTTAGAACTTCAGAATTAGTACTTGAAGTTTCCATTTTCATTTTAAGGACATGCATTTGTTGTTAGGTTTGATTCTGATTTTCTGGTAAGATATAGTACTTGTTTTGGAGTCTTTGAATCTTTAAAGGATAAGAATGTTAATGTGTCTGTCTTGATTAAGGTCCAGATATCTAACTTCATCTGCCTGAATGGATATCTCAGCCAAATTTATTCTGCTGCGTGATAGTCAAATGATGTTCCCCCTAAACATGAATGCTGTCACCTCTAAAAGTCATGTCACAGTTTCTGCTGTGCAGTGCACTTGTGTATAGTCACAATGTTTGAGACTGAGAATTTGGGGCTGCGTATATTCTATGCTTGCTATCCTTTCTGTATTATCAGTCTTGAGCACACATTGCTTGACGTCTTTTAAAGAATGAATAATGACAGTTCATTTCAGTCAGTCTCATTTTTAAGGTAGTGCTGAGTAATTTTTGAAGATTATCAGTACAGTCAAAACTTTTGTATTTTATATTCTAGTATTACCAAGAATTATCGAGCTGTTTTTTCCCCTTTTTCTTTAATCTGTTTTTTAATCAGCAGAAGTTCTGTGTTACTGATGGTATTTGAGATAGATAATTATTTATGGTTACATGATTGTTGTGAAACTTATATCTGTGGTAGAATTATCTTTCCTGAAATTCTAGTTCTGTGATGGCAGTGTGCATTTCAGAGTTGACTTTTAACAGAGAATCTCAAATGCTGCTCGTGTGGGATTGCTTCACCATATAAAGATGTTGTGTTATGCCTCACTGTGTCGTGACAAAAATGAATGAAACTGCACTTTGATGCACTTCAATGCTAAGCAGTTGAACAAATTGGAAAACAATTTGTGTTATCTTTTCAAAATTAATTGGAGCTGAAAATCCAAAATGGTTAACTTTTTTCCCTGCCCTGTGTTGAAAGTAATTGACTGGTTGATTGGATGAACATTTCTTGAGGGGACATGGAGGTACACAAGATCTGATTTACTTTACAGAAAAACATTACATTACTAACAATTTGAAGATTATTTTTGTCTTCCTCTGTGTTTTGTAGGTGAACTTGGAGTACTTTACTTGTGTTCACACTGCCTTTATTTCTAACCATAGGCACATAAGCCTGTTACTCTTAGGCTTAGTATCTGCTTTCCTCTGCTTTTATTTGACTGCCATTGCAACATGATTATTTCTGCAGAAAAATCAAGAAACATGACATGGTCACTGGGAGTGCAATTTTGTTTTGTGCCCACTAGAAAGTGAACAAATTGGTTTCAGTCCTCTATGGTGTGAAATGAAATGAGTATATCTGAGTTCCACTTGTTCCCCAGTTTATTTCTCAGATTCCACTTAGATTTCCCTACATTATAGATATTTTTCACATCTGTTCTGATAAAGTAGTGTGGTTGAAGGTAAAACTTACGCTTTTAAGATTTCAAGCCAAGCAGACCTAGAGTGTGTTACTGGCTGTGAGATTTCAAACCATTTAATTTGGAGGCCAGTCAGATTCTAACATGAAATGTGTCAAACACCAGATGAATATACTGAAGAATTACTTAAATTCTTGTCATTGCCCTGGCAATTAAGAGTACGCTAATTGGTGCAATATTAATCAGGAAGTAGAAAATATATTACTGAGGTAGAAATAGTCATGCATTAGCTAAAGCTTAACAGGAAGCAAAAATCCCTGAGTTTGTGTATTGCATTCCTTCAGAAATCTAGGGTGGTCACTTCAGTTTGTAAAGATTGTCAGTGGAACTGCTTCTATTTGTATCTGTTTAAACTTTCATCTTCTCTGTGGTGTAATTTGAGGGAACTGATTGTACTGTTGGGACAGGCATAAGCCATTTGCGATGTACTTACTGGATATTAGATCTTGACCCAGTTGTAGCTTTCCTTCAAGTACAAGTGTTTAAGAGAATACTTGCATTATGATTTTGCTTCAGCCTGTGGAGTGTGGGGGCTTTCCTTGCTCTACGTATCCACGTAACAACATCCATGCTCCCCCCAGTAAGTGAGTTGTCAGTGCTCTCTTCTGTCCTGCTGTATTTGATTGTCTGTAGCACCAAAGTGGTCTTTACTGCCCAGTCTGGTCTTTGCCTAACTCCTGCTTCATTTTCACTAACTCCAAATCATGAACTTCACCTTCTGCAATGAGAAAATGAGTAACTTAACAGATTCTGCAACTCAGAGGCTCAAGGTGTACAGAGACTGTCCAGGAAGTAGGCACCTCTATTTTGGTTTGTTTTGTTTTTTTGCGGTTGGGGGTTTTTTTTGTTGGTTTTTTTTCCAGGGTTCTGGGAAAGGTCTTTAAGTATGTAAGTCTGTAAGGACAGGTTAATGTGGTGTTATATTCAGGGTATTTCTTAGCCCTAGGAAGTTACTCTCGTAATAGACTTTAATGCCTGGTTGGAGGAAAGAAACAGTAAGTTCAGCTGCCACATGGTATGTCCTACATTGTTTCTTTACATAGCTCTGATTTCTAAAGACTCTGCTTTTACCAAGAACTCTCCTCTGGTAGGGAATGAGCTTGAAGAGATCAGAGATTCTCTCTTAACTCTCACCGAATTTTGCCTTTTTTTTTTTTCTTTTTCTTCTTCTCTGTTTTGTTTTGGGGGTTGTTTTTGTTTGGGTTTGTTTGTTTGTTTGTTGGGGTTTTTTTGTTAAATAGGATAACAGCTCTGCAGACCTCCTTTCTGCACTGCCACCCCAGGCCACAAGTGTCTTGCTGGAAAATGCTTTTTTGTTTTTGATAACTTTGGTATTTTTTTAATCTTTTAAAAACATTCCAGGGGAAGATGTCAGTTTCCAAGTTACTTTCATCACTGCCATGGTGTGTTGTTTTCTAGATGCTGCTATTAGCATAGCATCCCTGCTGTGAGGGATGCTTTCCAGGCTGACTCTGTGAGGAGTTCTGTGCATCAGGAGCACCAACAGTTCTGCTGCTTGGAAAATTTTTTGAGTATTGGTGCTTTGTACTGCAGTCTTTTTTTTGTTTGTAGACTGCAGCTTCGAAGTGTGAATTTAGGTTTAAGGGATTAACATTCATCTAGGATTTATATCTTGTGTTCTAAGTAGGGTTTCCAAGGAAATTGAAAGGTTGCTACTATGGTTATTCCTTTGGATATAAATATTATTTATGTATTATAGCTTCTCTAAATTGACTTTAAATACTGCATTATATTAAACAATTTTAAAGATGCAAAAGGAATTCTATTGCTTACAGGTACAGTGAAAATAGGAATGATTCATGTTCATTACTGGGTGTATAGACACAATACATTGCTGAGGCTAGTCCAAACATTTCAGAGTACTGTTGATAATTTCATCCTAAAGAGGGGGAAAGGAAGAGAATCTTCCACTGAATAATGCTCCTTAGCCCAGATGATATGCTGTTACAAGTTTGTAAATTGAAAACTTGAAGGGAGGGGAAGAGTAATTTCTTACAGTACCCTACTTGTGTTATTCACTTCTTAAGGAAGTCTCTGAGTGCTCCTATGGACTCTCTCAAATCTCACCATTTCTTATGTGTAAATACAACCTTGCTATTTCCATTGCTATGCTTTTTTCTTAATCCTGCAAAGGGTGTGCTAGGGGTTGTGAAATAAGTAAAAAGTTTGCTTTATTGTTAGGTGGCTCCAGCTTCATAACATCAGACTAAAAAGACACTAAATCATTCTCCATATTTCTGTAATTTTATTTAAAGGTATTTTTAGAATAGATTTCTATATTGTATTAAAGTGTTTGTATAAATTTCTCACTTGAAATTCCATACTTACGTTATTTTTTTTCATGAGTCAATGTATGTGTAAACCATTTTCGTACAAAAGAGTTACTACTTTTCAGACACTATGGTATGCCCATTATTTAAGGGGTATGTATGTAATATGGAGGGAGAACACAATAAAATTCAAAACACAAAAAAATTCAGCCTACTTCCTGTAGGTCCCCAGTAGCTCTTCATGAGGGTCAATTTTCAGAATTGAGAGAGAGAGAGAATAACAAGTTGAAGGTAAAATATGTTCAAGGAAACAAGCTAATTAATAGTTCGAATTACCAAATGCCTTGTATTCAAGATTTTAAGAATCAATTTATTGAAATCACAAGCTCCCATTAGAAAAAACTCCTACCAACTCTAGGTGATGGTAAAGGGACAAAGAATTTCCTTCCTAGAGCACTTACCTGCCTGGCTTTCTCTTCTTGTGTTGAAATAAAAACTATTTCACTTATCTCAGTGATCAGACATAAGTATGCACAGTCACACTATGGTGACATACATCTTCCAGTGAAGTTTTATACCATCAGCCAAATTGGGAATACTATTAAAAGTATGGCTTCTGTTGTCTGAACTAATATGATGCACTGCGTTTCAGTTGCATTTGAAAACTGCCTCTTGCAGGTTATGTGCTGCATGCTTAAAGGTTGAAGGAATAAATAGAAGCATCAGTAACATGCATGTAGATTATCCTCTCATGCATTTTGTCTCTCTCGAAAGAGTTATCTTGCTGTTTACAGATTCTCAGCATGTCTTTAATGCTAATAATGGCAAAGAAATAGAGTTTGAATTCTTTGAGAAGGTATATTAAGAAAACAGAGGGCTGGAGGAGGTTGGCCATACAGGTTAACAGGTGGTAGTTGTAGATTGCCTAGGTAAGCAGCAGTTTAATTCTTTTGCTTTATGCAGTTGCCTGCACTTCAAGGCAGTTGTCTTGGTATACTCTGTGCATCACATGATCTGTATTTAGGTGTACAGAACTTTGTTGTACATTTTGTCCTTGTAACAGATGAGTTAAATGTATTTTTAACACAGAGGGCAGTCCTCTGAGTCTATAGTTAGGGGATACTTAGTTCAAATTCCACTATATATCTGCAAATGTGAAAACAGATGGTGGTTGCTCTCCTTGGCTAGGGAGGGATGGTTTTGTTCTTCTAGCTTGTATTACATGTCTATATACAGGGTCTTTCAGATAGACATGGCCACAAGGGGAATCCTGAATCTCTCTATTCTGGGATTCAAGTTACATAGCTGTTTTGGTATTTTCTTGTCTGTCTGTTTTCCTTGTATAATGATTTTGAACATGTTGCTCATTCAACTAAAACTGTAGTGCAGAAATCTTCAGGCAGCTGATCCTTACAGGTCTGTTTGACATGACAAAGTTGCAGAGCTGTATCACTTAGGCCCTCAGACTTTAAGCTGTCGCCATCATACAGTGACCTCATGTTTCTGGCTGATTCAGCAGAAGCTGTGTCCTGCTGAGGTACTTACACGCATCCCTAGCATGCATGTGGTCTGGTTGCATTCCCAGATGTGGAAACCGAAAGAGAGTATCAAGTTCAGAGTATGTTTCTTGAAGGTGTCTTTGAAGGCAGTCTTCAGACCCCAGTGCAGAGACATACCTCATTGCCCTTCATACATCGGAAACTGCTTTCAGCTTTTGTGATCTTTGGGTCTATAAGGAGAGGCAGGAGGCAGAGGAAAGGAGAGGATGTTTTCTACATAGATCAAGAACTGCCAGCCTCTTCTGAGACTGAAATAATGAGGGAGTTTCATCCCCCTCACCTCTGGCCTTAGTTGGGTCATTTTATTTCAAGTCCAGCAGCCAAGATCCAGTTGCAGCCACATACCTTGCCAAGGAGTGGCAATTCTGAATTGATCAATGGGTTCAGTAAAGGGAAGGAATTTTGATCACTACAAGGGACAACAGTGCTACTGAGAGACTTGCCAACTGAAGATCACCTCCTACTATTGAAAATTGCATTTGAGGACCTGCCAATGTGAGTATCAGCTGTGTCCTCACAGCTATGGCATGTGGTGACATAGTGCACTCTACTCACCCCCTCACCTGCCCAGTATTTCGAGAGTCTAGCAAAACATCTGTAAACAGACAGTATCTACCCATGCTCATCTGAGGTGTATGCATTACTCAGTTTGCCATAGGAGTGTCAGTGAGCAAGGTACCTCCAATCAGTCCCAGACCAGCACATCTCTCCAGCCTGGCTTTTGTATTCCAGTGGAGCCTGCTTTCTTGTGACAGAGTGGCACTCTGTCTTAGAGGCACCCCAGTAGTGCCAACCACATAATCGTTCTTTCTCTGCTAAGAAACAGAATAGGTGCAAGCTCCTTTTGTCTTCTCATTTCTTTGGACAAAGTGACCGTGCATGTTTTCAACCCTTTGCACAACTCAGCCAGTCAATTTATATTATACATTCCAGTTTGGAGAAGTTTAACACTGGTGGCACTGGTGAGATTAAGTTTCTTTTTGTCAGTAGGAAGCTGCTTTAAAGGCCAAGACGTTTCATCACAGAGTCCCTCTAAGTGGGTAACTCAATGCATCGTGCTGTTCTGCCAGCTGGTGGCTGTACTTCCCTTGCAGCCTGTCAGCACTTGCTCTGCTGCCACTCAGGTAGTATCTTCAACTGATCCTAAAACCCACAAAGCCGAGATGTGGACTATTCTACTTAAAACTGTGAACATTGCACACACGCACAGGAGAGAGCTTGATGTTATATTGAAACAAGTATTTGAATGCCTGCTTGGCTGATGTGATTGGCACTCCTCATTTCCATCATCCTGTGAGCAGAAAGACCCATGTCAGTCACAGGCAATTGAATCCATGAAGATGGAACAGCATTTACATATCCCAAAGTGACACTTCTTGTATGAGTTACTACAGCCATCATGGATCTTCTCATCCATATTATTTCTCTGCCTTGATTGTTGTCACCTAAAAGAGAATGCATGGGCCAGAAAATAGGGGAAAGTTTGTGGCTGGGCCTCTGTAGGCTTGTGCAAGAATGAAAGATGCCCTTGGCCTGTTTCCCGTAACACCTGCATGGACCGCAGGTACCTCTGTTTCTGCAGGATGTGTGGGAGACATCTGTTCCCATTGGTGACACTGCTTTTTGGGGGGCTTTGTTTTCCTTGTGCCAGAAAGATCTCATGTATTGTCCATGGCATGATCATCAGTTGAAGAGCACAAACTTGAGATGCAAAGGGCTTGGGAGAGTGTACATAACATGGTCTTTCTGTCAAGCCCTCTTACTATGCACAGCAGAGCACGGCTATTCCTCTGCTGAGGAGAAAAACCAAACTCAAGGCAGCTTCTGACCAGCATATTGCTCTCCCATGCAGGAGCAAATTCTTACATTTGATAAAAGGTACCTCTAGGAACACCTGAAGTTGTTTTAAGGTCCCTAATGCTTATCTTGTTTTGGCATGGTCTAGAAGATAAGGGTAATCTGGAAAGAAATGCTGTTAAAGCTTAGGGGACTGCTTAGGGAAGAAGGATTTCTTCAAAGTAAACTAAAAAAACCCAAGAAAACTCAGCCCTTATTAATCCACGTTTCTTCAAAGGCTGTGCATCAAACGTCATAATGCTTTCTTCTGTATGTTTTATTCAAAATGTCTGTTTGTCTGATCTCTGAATGGTGGAATTGACTTTCAAAAAGGTTGGGTCTTACAATAGATACATGAATGTTACCTCCCTAAATATTTTAACAGCTATTTCATTCTGACAACTTGAGAAACTCATATTATTGTTTTGT
Source organism: Aviceda cuculoides (assembly GCA_035590195.1). Lineage (NCBI taxonomy): Eukaryota > Metazoa > Chordata > Aves > Accipitriformes > Accipitridae > Aviceda > Aviceda cuculoides. The sequence goes on along the minus strand of JAVJGG010000074.1, from coordinate 8,545,434 downwards.
CAAGAGTGCGTGAAGCTGAAAGGAACTAGTAGACAAACCTCACTATTTTCTCTCTAGACAAACTGTTTTGTTGTTTTTTGTAACTGGGTAAAATGTACATATCTACGGCATCATTACAAATTTTAGTAAAATTAAAAGTCAGGATGGAAAGCAAATACTGTGTTAACATCTGCAAACATTTGGGTAATCAATTTTCGATGCTTGTGTTTGTTTTTTCTTTGCTTCACTGGAATGTCACCATCATTAAAATTTGAAAGATATTTAAAATTGCATGATTTACTTTAACAGATTAAAATGTTCCAAGGCTTGTTAAGAGTACATTTTGTAAGAAATCTTGAGAAAATCAGAAAGCACAGCATGGATTGGTATGTCAAGCTGGAAAAAGAGAATGTTTCTATCAGAATGGAAATTGAGTGGAAGATGTTTTCCAAGTGCTTTTCACAATAAAATGAAATCTGAGGTAAATCACTTAAGAATAAAAACAAAATGGTGCTCGTAAGTATTAATGGAAATGAATGTTCCATTGATCTATCTGCTGGTGGCAAAAAACTTTGCAGCTTTTTGTAACTAGGCAAATAATGTTGCACTTAATTTCATTCCAGTTTTACCAGTTGATCTGTGGAAGGGAGCTGCACAGGAGCAGGACAGAGGGGGGAAATTTTTGTGTTTAAAATAATAAATAAGTAACAAGCCCCATTATTTCAGAGCTTGACTGCAGAAAGGGTGCTATTTGCACAGCAGTAGCCAAATTAAAATTGAAAAAGAGCAGTTTATGACCAGGATGCAGCTTGTTATGTTCTTTGCTACTTATGCATTGCTCAGTTAACAGATAAGCTGTATCTGCAAAGAGACTGCCCAGAAACTCACTTGCTTGATAATGGTTTAGAAGCGTTCTTCATTAGAACTCTCTTGCTACATAGTGATTTCACTAAACATGATAAAGAAATGGACATCCTCCATCCAAAGCTACTCTGTGTATTTAACCTTGATTGCTGAGGGGACAGCATGCTGATGACATTTTAAAATGGTTACTAGTCTGCCGGAAAGACTGGCAGAGCTTTTATGTCTTAAATGGGCCTGTCCCATCTTATTGGTAGTCCTTTATTCTATGAGTGGAATATGATGATATTGCTTTTCACCCCTTGAGGAGTCTACACTGATTTTGGTTTGTAATATATCATAAACAAAATACACTATACTTAGAGTTATACATGAGAGATTACATAATCATGACTTTTTTTAAAATCTACTGAAAAATCTTTCCCTGAAGTTACTGCATCATTACCACTTCAGGGCTTCTGTGCCTTTTTCAGAATTCTTGTGCTGGCCACAACCTCCAAAAGTAGTCAGATCATTGGGCTGGACTGGCATAGGTTTTGTGCATTCACATACTTAGCAATAATAAGATGTCCTTTATGACAAACTCTTCAGTATTTTGCCAGAATAGCATATAGCCTCTCATTTTTATATCACATGCAAACTCTGTTGTTCTTAACTCAAAAGACCAATTACCAAACTAAAAAATTCCTTGCTTCAATTTATTGCTTTATTAAGCTTTATTGATTTCTTTGCAGCTTACAGGGTAGGATTACGAAGATTAGTTTTCCTGTCTGTCCCAGAAATATCAGTTGAATCACAAAACATGGCATGAAGATTCAGTTAGCCATCTTCTTCATACCTTCATCATAAAAATCTAGGCTATGAAATTCTAGTCTTGAGGTGACAGCAGTGTTTAGCAGGGCAGTCTGCAGATGTCCTGTGTAATACAGAAATCACCAGGAGATTGAGTGCTGAATAGAAACTGTGGAGGAGTTTCTCTCAGCAGAGCAACTTGTCTGTACATTACCTGTTTTCGGTGAGAACTTTGGTTGATGCCTTGTTAGATTTTATTTTTTTTTCCCAGTTATATACACCTGAAAATAAGTGTTTAAATTTAAGTCATTCAGATTTTCCTTTGAAAAAAGCCTAGATTCTCTCAGATTGACTGTGCAGTTAGACTTTAAAAGATAAAGGTCAGAAAATTTAAAAGCAAATGTACTTTTTCACATCTTTGTTTATTTTATATATATATGTAGTATATATATAAACTGGTTTTGCTGTACACATTTAATTTATGTATTGTGCAGAACAGTGGGGAACCTTTCATACAAAGCAATCCCAAGTGACTGGCACAGTCCATGCAAGAATTTTATATACTGATATGCTAAACAAGTATTGTTTGTATTGCTCTGGAAAGCAACAGCAGTCAAACAAACATAACTTGTTAGTTTTCAAGAACCTAGAAGTAATTTTCAGAAATGTTACTTCTTTATGGTGCAGTAATTTGTTTCATTTTCTTCTTGCTTAATTGTATTTGTGTTTATTGCCAGAATAACAAAAATTACTTAAGCCTTTCATTTATGCTTACAGTCATGTAATTATACCTTTGGGGTAAATTATTCTCAGCTTTCAGGGGGAATAAAGGTGGTGTATTAAATTCATTATGCCTATTTTTTATCACATGGAGATACTTTTTGATAAAGAAGAGAGTAAATAAAAGTTGTAGTTAGTGTTGTTAAACTGAAAATTTTGTTCTGTTTTTCTAGAAAAGTTATGTCTTGGACATATCAGTACATTTGAACTGTAACTATTTCTGACTGTTTTGTAGCTCTGTAGAAATAAACTAAGCTATGCTATGCATATATTTGTAGCTAATTTAGCTTCATGTCTTTGTTCATTTCATACTAACATGCATCTGCCGTGTTAGGTTTCTCTCATATACATGTAATAATATCATATTTAACAAAACAGTCTTTGATTTATATACATGACATTTGATAATATCTGTAAATATGAACAACTGTTTCATTTGCAGGGTTTAAATCGGGCTCAAAAATTCATTTAAGTCAATAAAAGACAGTTATTTATGTATACGGTGAGATTTATAAAACAATTTCTGCTGCATATTGCAATATTCCTGAAAGGGGTTGAAAGGCTTTCCCCATAAGGGGGTGGCAAGGGGGAAGAAAATTTTCCTGTGAAGCTGACCAGCTGTTTTACAGTAAAGTTGAAACTCTTCATTGAATGGTGGTATTTACCTTTCTGAAACTCTTCCATACTATGATTTAACCTAGTCACAATTTGAATTGGATTTTCTGTAGCGTCCGCAGGTTTAAAGGGGAAAAGTTCACTTGCTCTGAATGCTTCAGCTATTGTCCCTAGTCTGTTGCTATAGTTTCTGCTTTTTAATCCCCCTTGGCCTCAATCCTTCAGCTACATATGCACATTAACTTAATTACCTTGAGTTCCCTTGTTGGAATCCAAGAGTAGTGAGGGTAAACATGTGCATGTTTTAGTGTTAAGTTTTTCTTTGTCTTCATTTTTTCAGCTTCTGCAGGCTAATATTGATGGCTCACAAATAAACATCCTAATTTGAATATCTACACTTGTAATTTATCCTTCATCAAAATGGTTGTACTCTTAATCTGTTCTTTCTCTTCACCATGAATAACATTTATACAGCATTAATGGTTTCCTGCAGAGAAATCAGGGTAAAAGCATGTGTTTGGAGCTTCAGTTGCTTAATGGAGCCTTCATAAACTTCTCCATGTAGTATTGGCCTTCTGGTATCCACTGCCTGCACCAGCAGATCGCTCAGTCAGAAGGAGAAGCTGCAATAGAAACATCAGTTTGGTACCTCTGTATAGGAACAAATTACAGCTTTCTCACTGAGGGCAAGAAAAATAAATGCTTAGTTCTGTGTTTGAATAAATGTGAAAGCTGATGGGCCTGCGAAAAGCAATCCATTGATACATTAGGTATAAAATCCTTTGCATGTTTGAACATGGAATTTAAGCTATTGCTGTTGTGTCCTTGTTCTGCAGCCAGACACTCCACTCTTCAGAGAGCTCAGCCCTCATGCCCTGGCAGCACCTGCTGTAGGGCTGTAAGTAACATGGGATGGAGAAAGTGGAACTTAGGCTCAAGCAAGTCCAGTTTTAAAATACAATGGAAAATTTTAGAATTAACCCGAAATCTGCTGGATTATTTTAACAGTGAGTGATGTATTTGCCCTAGGTGGCATAACAAGTATTTTTAAGGAGTTTTCATGTTATTGAGGGTATCATTGCTGAATTGCAGAAAAAACTTTCTCAGGTGTTCTTCACTAGGTAATGTGACATAAGCTTTTGGAAGAACAGCTGAATTTCTGTTGCCTTATAAAGCATTAGGAAAGAGAGGATATTAGTAACTTATTGTCACTCAGTGACTGTATTGACTAGACTGGTATTTCATCTTCTGAACTCAGTCCTACGTGTTCTGTCACTCAAGGTCAAGCTTTTAAAATACTGAATGTTCACTGCAATCCATGGATGTTTTTCTTTTCTCTGGCTTTTCAGCAAAAAATCAATGCAGTTCACATCTTGAAAGCTGATCCTGTTAGATATGTTTCTTTTAATATACTGGGGTGCCTGTGTGTGCAGCATGCCTCTATTGGCCAGGTCTATAAGGTAATGAGGATTTAAGTGATTACTTGTTCTGGCTATTTCAATTACCTAGCGATATAGAAAAGGGAAAAAAAAAAAAAAAAGCTAAAAACCACTATGAAACTGAGTATTAAAATCGGCTTGGACTTGCTTTTCTTTCCAGCATAATGCAAAGTACGTATCCCTATTGGTCTTAGGTTTTACTAGTTTCATAAATTTCTCAGTGACTGAGAATATCATATGTCTACAATAATTTACAAAATAAAAATGTATTTTACATTAAATGTGTAATGCCTTCTATCAGGCTTTTCAACAACTGTTCTTCTAAATTAGGTATCATACTGTTGGTATTTCTTCATTTAAAATTTGCAAATAAACAGTTGTAGAAGTGGTTGTGCATGTGTGTGCACACTGACTGTAAATAAGTTAGTATCAAGAGCATCTTCTCATTTCCTGTCATCATTGTCCATGTAACTTTGCACACATTTACTTCTTAGAAGTTGCCTATGAATAATGCAAAAATAATAACTGTCCTGATAACAATGCTCTCTGTCACACTAAGGATAAGAGTTATTTTTTAAAATGCTGTAATTGTAGTTTCTGTAAATTATTTTTCTTATTGTCAGTTTTTTGTTTGAATCAGCAAGAGATTGATGGAAATTAAGTAAATGATTTACCAGTACGCTGTGGGGGAGTGTGAAGCATTAGTTTCTTGCCAGTGAACTGTTATAAATTTGCAGATGCTGTCTTCTAAAGAGTTACTTGATAGATTTTCATTGTGTGCAGAAAGTAGCCAGAAGTTACAATATCCCAGTTGAGCTACTTTTATACTAACAGCTGTGAAATTCTTATTAGCAGTCTTGAGTGTTTCTAAAATACGCAGGGTTTCAAATCGCTTTTGTGGGCAAAACTGAACGATTGTTCTGGTTAAAGGTGTTGGGATTCTTGTACCACAGTAGGAGAGGACAAACAGTAGTCAGCCTGCCAATCCTCCATTTAGGATGCCTGTTTTCATTTTCTTGGCAGACCAATTTGCAAGCTACTTTTGATTTTTAAACTGTGAAGTTTCAGAAAGTGTTGGTTTTTAGGTGCCTGATAGACAGTCAATAACCCGGTTCAATGGGAAAAGACTTAGCTAAGTGTTGAAATGAAATTGCACTTATGTTCTTCCATTAAAGTCAGGATCAATATCAAGTTTTTCTGTTCTTATAAGCATCATCCTCAGATAATACTCACACATTTGCAACCATTTGTTTTTTGCAGAGACCACATGAAACTTCAACTGGAAAGAGTGTTTTCTGCAAAAAATAAAAAGATACAAAACAGTTGCTGTGAGATCTTTTAAAAAAAAAATTAACTGTACCATGTTGATCAAAAACATGTTATAGAGAATGGTCCCATGCAAGAAAAGCGATAAAATGTAAGGCAAAATCCTTTCTTTCTGTACACTCGTTATTTTAATCTAAATAACTCCTGTTCAAATACAGTGATCTTTGAAATGACAGTTTGAAGGGTTTTTTATGAGAGGGAGCAAGTATAATTGTAAAATCACATTATGATTTTATTTGTATTTTTCTCAGTGTTCTCTTTGAATCACAGAAGGAATGTCTTTGTTGTTGGTGTTGAGAGAACAGCATCCTACACCTTATTTTTAAGATATTCTCAGAGAAAAGAGTAATTTTCTTTTAATGTAATTATTCTTGATGAATAAATAATTTGACTATGAGTACGTTCTGAGATGAAGTCTGGCTTCAGTTCTGATCCCTTGGAAGACAAACCATATCTGGAAACCTGAATGCCTTCTCTTGAAAACTGCAAAGGCAGTGTATAGAGACTCCATGCTAATTAGGTTTATTCTTCTGTAACAGGTACTAGGTTTCATTTCTCCAGTATTTTAGATGAACTTTTTAGATGAACCAGATTTTAGATGTTTCTAAAATCAAGATGAAAAATCTTAATTTAAGGGTTTCAGCACTGTTCTTTATAAACTAGAAATTAATAAATAGCATCAGGATGTTGACAACTGTATGAAAATAAGGCTTTAGGGAATGGTTTTGCAGTCTTGTTTTCTAGGATTTGTTTGTTGCTATGCAGTTGCTTTTTGTTACCACTGGAAGCTCTTGGGCTGCTTGGTCATTTTCACAAGCACTGTAAGGGATTGTATTGGGTCTGGCTGGGATGGAGTCCGTTCTCCCCACAGCAGCCCTCGCAGCGCTGTGCTCTGCATCGGCAGCCGGAAAG
>JAVJGG010000074.1:8516396-8538630 GCA_035590195.1 Aviceda cuculoides | reverse complement strand
ATTAAACTGTTCTTATCTCAACCCACGAGTTTTACTTCTTTTCCTGATTTCCTCCCCCATCCCACTTGGCGGGGGGGGGGAGTGAGTGAGCGGCTGCGTGGTGCTTAGTTGCTGGCTGGGGTTAAACCACGACACACAACTATTAAGAACTATGTAAGTTCATACTGCTATAATAGTAAAGTGCTGCATCAAGTACAGTATGCCTCTCCTCCCACCTTAAGGGTATTTCATTATTTAATTACCAGTCTTCTCCTCCTTGCCCCCCTCCAATATCCCTACGCCATACACCTACCCATAGGCTTGAGGCCACACAGACAAAAAAAAAAAAAAGTAAGGTTACAACTGCCAATGGAGTTCATCAGCGTTCAACTTAACAGGGAAGTTCATTACAACCGAGCAAAACTTACTACAACCAAGTAAAAAACTTAAAAAGTTGTCCAATAAAAACTAAAATTATTCTTGCTGAGCAAGGCAGTATATTATCCAACCTCAAAACTGCAGCAGCTGCTGCCACTGCAAATTTACTAGCTGAATCAGGGGATGAAGATAAAAGTTATGGAAGTTTTCAGACACATAAGGAAAAGCTTACGTGGCACACTGCAAAAAAATAAACTGCCTTGCCTAAAGAGCAACATTCTGTTAGTTCAACACGATTTCTTCAGAAGAACAAAACTCTATCACCAGCATTATATTATCACCAACAACCATCAGACAACTCTATCCCAACATCATCTTCAGCTCTTGAAGATTTTCTTTTGTTCATCCACAGCTCTTCTTAACAGAAAGTAGTATCATTCACACCACACAGAAAAAATTGTCCATCAACAATTACTGATTTTCAGCAGTGCTCCAACACATCAGCAGTACCAGCAGCAGGCAGGCCCACAGCTGAAGAATCCATTCGCTCAACTGAACAAATGCATCTCTCACATACTGCCCACAGTGCCTTCATCATTAGTTGTATCAGCATTTATTACTCAGCATTAGGAAATGAGTCATGAGAATATGATTATTATATTAGGTCTGAAAGATCATTCCTCAGTGGAAACCAGTGTTCCCTCAATATTCTCACCTTCTCTGATTTGCATTACTAATAAACAGATACTCACATTAGACAACCTCAGCAATACAGCACTAGACGCCAACAGCATCTAGTACCGGCAGTCAACCAGATCCTTTTCTGTGCTCCTCTCATTTCTTCAGAACGTACAAATAACCAGTTCTCTGACATGATAGTTTGTATTGAAGCAATCTAATATGAAACACGCAGCATGAGCTGCTGCAAGAGTACTACACAGTTAGCTGCTACAGTGTGCCAGTAGCAAACTGTATGCTAAAAGCCCACATGGGTTTGGTATTGCTTCATTACCACCTTCCATTTCCAAAGCGTGCACTCACTGATGCTACCGAGGCTGCAAAACCCTTACTGTGCGAAGTTTCTCTGACTAACGACAGTCTTAACAGTTCTGAAGCACGCAAGCCCTTCTTCAGGCCTGGAAGAAACTTCAGCACTCAATGCCAGCTGAGGAGTCTTTCCTCAACCGAGAGGCCCATCCGTGCCAGACCAGGTAAGACGAAGGCAGTCAGCACCCACACCACGGAGCTGAAGGGCGCCGAGGGGACCGCTGACAGCCGGCCGTTAGCCCGGGGGGCAGGAGACACACGGGCAGGTCAGAGCCGCTCCGAGCGCCTTCGAACACATCCCACCCCTCCGGCGCTCCGCTTCCCCCGGGAGCCCACAGAGTCTCCCGCCGCCACCCCCCGCCGGGAGCCCCGGGCTCCCCGCCAGGGGGGGAGACCCAGGAGGCCGTGTCCGCCGTCAGGAGGAGGCCGTCCGGCAGCAGCACACCCGTGACCGCCTGTGTTGGGATGGAGTTAACTCTCCCCACAGCAGCCCTCGTAGCGCTGTGCTCTGCATTGGCAGCCAGAAAGGTGTTGATAGCACAGCCGAGTTTTGGCTGCTACTGAGCAGCACTCTCACAGCATCAAGGCTGTCTCTCCAACATTTGTGCCCCTCTCAACAGCAGCCTGGGGCTGGGCAAGATCTCGGGAGGGGACACGGCCAGAACAGCGAACCTGAACTAACCAAACGGATATTCCATACCATATGACGTCAGCTCAGCTACAAAAGCAAAGTGAAGGGAGACGGAAGGGGGGCATTTCGTCTTCCGGAGCAACCACTACGCGTGCTGAAGCCCTCCTTCCCAGGAGGGGGCCAGATGTCACCTGCTGGTGGGAAGTACAGAACAACATCATTTGTTTTTCTTTGCTTTCACGCGCGACCTTTGCTTCCACTTTATTAAACTGTCCTCATCTCGATCCACGAGCCCTTTGTTATATTTTCTCCCCCGTGTCCAGCTGAGGAGGGGAGTGATCGAGCAGCTTTGGTGGGCACCTGCCGCCCAGCCAGGGTCAATGCACCACAGGGATTCACACTAACATAAAATAATAATAAAATACCTGAGGTCCACACAGTGCTCTTAATTTTATAACCAAACCAACTAACAGCATGTTGAATAACTTCTTTAGAAACATAGCATGGAAAAAGCCTTAATTAGAAGCTTCTCGATTTCAGATTAATTTTTCTGCTTGGGAAATTTGGTTTTTTCACTGCCTTCTGTCATACTGGAACAATTTCTCTTTTAACCTACGTGTTACTTTCACCCCTGGACTGCTGGCATAGGTCAGCTGCAGTTCTCTGGGGGCCTCTCTGGTCCGCTCCAAAACAATGTCTTGGGTTATTCTGTTGTTCTTACACCACTGTTAGTCATCAAGTCTGCAAGTCTATCCCCTTCTCCAGGACACTTTGGTGTTTTGAGAGCAATAATAACAGGTTGCTGAGAGGAGCTCCCAGAACAACTCGGTGGCCTCAATTTAAATTTCCTCCTTCCATACAGATTTTTCATGGATGGCTGTCAGAGCCCTCAGATGTGTCTAGCTGATCAAAAGCTTGAAAGCATAAGACTTCAAGGTGACTTTCAGGGCCACACAGTTTAGCAATATTAATTAGTTCGTGCCTGTTGAAAGCAAGTTTAAATAGATACTGACTATATAAAAATTTTTGAGATGCAAGGAAAAAAGTTATGGTATTTAATTCTGGTGGTTTCTGAGTGGTATCATAGCTTGTATCATTAAAAAAAATCCCAATGTTTGTAGAGCCTCGTAGGACAAAATATCATAGGATACCTTCCCAGGATGATGAGAACTTAACATTGGCAAAGGTCAGTACTGTGTGCATGTATTGACTAGGAGAGCAGGTGAAAAAGAACAGCCATTTGAATGTTGCTACTGCAGAATAAGGAAATGTGTATCTTTTTCTCTAAGGGGTCACATACAGGTTAAGCATTTAGTGCTAGCTGGTTTACATAAAGCTAGCTGCATATCATCTAACTTGTCCTCCAAAAATTATTTTATGAAAACATTGCCTCCCTGTTGTTATTTCTGAGGCTATAGACAGGAATCTTTACCACTTGAAACCTAGCACTGAAAAGAGATAATGCCTCCTCATTTTTTTTTTTTCCTTTACATAATAAATGTGTTGAACATTATAAGATGAAGAGCTTTTAATTTTATGGAATTTGGTTGGCAGTCAAAGAGGCATTATAACAAGTGGTTTCCAGCCAAATTGTATTTGCTGAGGAGTGATGGATCTCTTGCCAGCACTAAAGAGGCACTCTTCACATTGGATGTCTGCATGCTCCTCTTGGGCAGAATATTATAGGAAAAAGTTTAATGTTTTGATGTATAAAAACATTTCGGAAGCAAGCTACATTAAAATGTAAATTCAAAGCAACTGAATCTTGTAGAAGTTTAGTGGAATTTATTACGGCTGTTTTAAACTTAAAGAATTGTTTAAGCAATAGGTGTTTTGACTCAAAAACTTTATTGTATCAGGAATAATGTCGCATACAGTTAGGGAGCAATGCCTTGCTGCATATTAACTGTTTTATAAATGCAGTAATCCACATTAAAATAGTTATTCTCTACTTGTTTCTGGGATAATATTGCTTATCACATAAGTTTGAAAAACAAGTATGATTCTTTTAGTGTCAAGGACAGAGGCAGAAAGAACAATTTTATTAATTTTCAAAGGATGACATTTAAGAGTTTTTATGTCATTTTAAAATAAACTTTTTTTTTTTCATCTGTAGATAAGCTTGAATCGGATTTGAGTGTTTTAAGATGCTGAAAAAAAAGATTTCTTTTGCAGCTGTTGTCAACAACAAGAGAAAGATAATACTCATTTCTGTTTGCATCTTGAGCATTTAGTGAGGAAGTATTTTCGTGAATGTAAATTAAATACAAAATGACTAAATGATTTTGAGGGCTCTACGGAAATGATGCAATCCAAGAGAAAAATCGAACTGATAGTTCTCAGTGTAGTCCTCATACGTGCAGGACAGACAGCCTCTTAGATGCTGTCTCTGTAATGAAAAGCTGAATAGAAATGATAAAATAATAATAATAATAATCGTAGGGTCAGAAGCTAAGTTAAAGTTGCCCATTATGGAGCTAGAGATTGTTGGGACATAAAAAGTATTTGTCATTCTGGTGAACTTATTTGCAGTTAATGGTGTTAGAAATAAATCTAAGTTATATTGTTCTCTGTAGATCTGTGCAATAGTGCAATAAAGGGTGATTATTTGATTTTACACTAGTACATGATGTCTGAACCAAATTAGGAAAGGGGCTGGGGGGTGTTGGGGGCACTGTGAGAAATTCAGTAATACACTGGTAGTTCTTAACCCAGCATTTAAAAGGATTACAGCAGTAAGTGGCTTTATAAAATGTTAATTTCACAGTGCCTCAAAATCCTGAATTATATTTTTAATTCAGTGAAATTAATATAAAGTTTAATTAGCTTATGTGCAAAATCACCTTTTTCTGGAGTTTGTGGGAGTATATACCTAATGTGTGTGTGTGTAAGCACATACTCAATGAAATAAAAACCCTCAGTTTGCTCTTTGTATCATAATGCCCATCTCCAAGTTAAAATAGTTCATTTATAATTGAAGATTTGTGTATTGTGAAGTAACGTGTGCCACCATTACCCAATTTCCAGGGCAGAAACCAGAGGATATATAGAAATAGTAGTTGTACTGGGTCCAACCTGCTCGTTTTTGGTATTGGTAGTCAATTACTCTTGACAATTATAAAATCCTCATAAAATGATGAGTATCTTGCTAATGCTTCTGTAGGCAACAGAAGCAATTATATTAGAAAAAGATGCAGCAAAAGACTGAGAGAAAAAAGCTATATTGGGATTCTCTTTAAAGGTTTTGATTGGCTTTAAATACTGTTGTGGCCAGCTGCTATATTTGAAAACGTAATATGCCAAGCCCGTGAGTCATTTTTCCTTAAATCAATGTGGCTTTTGTATACCTGTATTATTGGCTGATGAGAGTGAACAAATCCATTTTTACAGCCCTACTCAGTGGCTTGCTAGTGATAACCTATCTCGGAAGTGATACTGTAATGTGATTAATGTCATTGGAAAGCATATATGGAAAAAGGAAATGTTCTTTCTTCCAGGTAGAAACCATATTAATTGAATATGTAAGGAAAGCTGGAGAAGAAGAGAAAAACAGTGTGAATTACCAACAGGTTTCTGAGATGAAAACTGCTATTTCACAATTAGAGATAAAATTTGAGGATTGAAGGTTGCATGAATCTGCAACACTGCTAAAAGATTTGTATGAAATGTGGAGGAATGTGTGTGTGTGTGTGTGTGCATGCATGTATATGCGCAGAGCAGAGGAGATGCTCACCTGCACGGCAGCTGGTAAATTCAAGGACAGTTGTATAAAAGGATGAGGAGAGAAATCTTTTTGCATAAAATCATGTTTAAGCATCCTATTAAGATTGTGTACCTGTGTAATTAGGAGAAATAATTGTTATTTTGTTTCTGCCTGAAGGAACTAACTGATGTATCGGGATGCACAAGTACCTGGTCACATGACTGTCCATTCTATCTCTACATGGAAATGCTAATACCTGCTATTTTCAGGTGTTGTTAGCATTTAAAAAACATACAAATTAGATGGTGGAACTAAACAAAAAAAAGTAAAATTCATTTTCATGGCTACTTTTGCTAGAATCCTTCTTGTGAGCTGACTGGTCTGAATTCCCAGGGTCCTTTTTAAGGGAAGGGCAGGCTGCCTTGTTCTGTTTGCCAAGGTAGAAGAATTGCACCCTGAGAAATATCACCTTGTCTACCTCCTCTTTTTCCCCCGATTCCTGTAGTTGACATGGGATGCTGAGATTTCTGCCTGTGGATTTACACTGGGACTAGATTACTGATGGCCCAGAAAAATTCTTTGCTGTCCCTACAGCCTAATCTCCCCCAGGTGCCCATAGGGTCCATATACCCTGTTGTCTTGGGGAATGCATGCAAACGTTTATTTAATGGCACATGGGTAGTTCCCTCTGGACTTTTCAGTCTTTTAGAGTATCCTCATATCTGCACCATGAGCTGTTCTTGCTTTTTTTCCTAAGCAGTAACTTGTTCTGGAAGGTGAATGTTCTGCTCTGCTTGTAGCAGCAAGAGATTTATAGCAAAATGGTTTCATTATCGTGATTTTTTTTTTTCAGTGTTATCTGGCATTTATTTTAGTTTAATAAATTGATCTGTTTTGTACCCCAATGCAGAATGGGCGCAGCAGACAACATTTACAAAGGCCGAAGTACCTTTATGGAAGAACTGACAGATACTGCTGAGATAATAAGAAAAGCAACTTCAAGATCACTAGTAATTTTGGATGAATTGGGAAGAGGAACTAGCACACACGATGGAATCGCTATTGCTTATGCTACACTTGAACATTTTATTAGAGATGTGAGTGTTCAGTCTGACACATGCTTGTGAATGCTTTTTCAGCCTGTACTATGGTAGGCTGACTTAGACATGGTGTGTATTTCCTTGTAGAAATGTGGTATGTCTAAACTCAGAGCAAAAGGGTATGGATAAAGCATACCAGTTCTATGTTGCTGTGTTTAAAAAAAAATGTAAAGCCAAACCTTCTTATGTGTCTATTTCATTGTTGTAGGTGGAGTCACTGACACTGTTTGTCACTCACTATCCCTCAGTTTGTGAGCTAGAGAAGGTGTATCCAGAAAAAGTTGGTAACTACCACATGGCGTTCTTAGTGAATGAGGAGGAAAGTGCTGAACAAAAAGGTACAGTGTAAATCCATCTGAGATTCTGGCACTATAGGTATAGGCAGAAAATGTAAAAGTTTTATGGTAATTTAAACCTCAACATGAGAGTGATAGATCCAAACTCACTAGAATATCAGCCTATACACACATTTGGGGGGGGCTTGAAAAGTGAATAAATGTTTGTCTTTAATATAAGGATGACTGAGCTAGGTCAGATAAGCTGGATACTGGACTGGGTGAATCTTTTTTCACAGTAGCCAAATACGAAGGATTAGGGAGGAGGGATTAGGGATCAAACATATGGCAACTCTTTCTCTAAAAGGTCTCACTGTCTGCAAACATTTGGTATTTAGGGGGCTTCAAGAGCTAGATGTGTTTTCTGTTTTTTAGTATCTTCGATAGATTTCATTTCAACAAGGTTGTCTAGTTTCCCTGAGTATCCCTGTGTATGTTTAGCATCTTCATCCTGCTGTGTCAAGGAGCTCCAAAATTTTACACTGCATTGTGTGAAGAACTACCTCCTCATGTTTGTTTGGAAACAACATGTAGCTTCACTTGATAGTCCTGGCTCTTGGATTAGAAGAGGCAGAGGAATAATCTCTGTTCATCCTTTCTATGCCATGCGTAATTTTGGACATTGCTTATCATGAACCCATTCAGTTCTGATCTTACCAAGCAGAAGAGTTACAGCATTTCTTCTTGTCACTGCTGCTCTAAATGACTTGGTGTTTTCAGTAAAGTTTGTCAACTTACTGCTTAACAATTTTTGTTTGATAATGGTATGTTGAGCAGCTCTGTCTAACTGCAGTGGTGATCACCCTTCATGGTGAGAACTGACTGTTACCATCTGTTTCCTATTTTTTCATCAATTAATTACAAATGCAAAGACCTCCCTTTCAGATTATGGCTGCTTAGTTTTCAGAAGAGCATTTGATGCAGGACTCTTGTCAAAATAATTTTGAATATCCCCATAGGGTTTATCCACTGGATCTCTCTTACTCACATGGCTTCTAAACTTAAACAGATTTAGATGTAGGATTTCCCTCCATACAAACTGCTTTGATTTTTTTCTTTGATGTATAAGGTTTAGTCAGGTGCTTTACAATTCTGCTCTTACTCTGGTTTTCACACTTTGCCTACTAATGGCCTGTTCCCTGAATCATTCCTAGAATTCTTTTAAGAATTGGCTTGGTATTTGCCATTAACCTTCCCCCTAATTCACTCTTAATATTGTATTATCTGCTTACATTGTAAACTAATCAGGACAGGGCACTTTCGTATTTGCCACTAAAGAATGTGTTTAAAAATATATAATCTATCACTTCAAAAATGTGTTTAGGAATTAGTTTAAAAACTTGTTTTAGGGTTTGGCTAGATGGAGACTTTGGCTTTTGTATTCTGTTTAATATTAGAAGCAGGGATCCCTGAAATATGCGTTAACTTTGAGCACAGGTAGTTCAAAGTAATGTGTTTAGGTGAGCACTATCTAGCCACACTGATGTTCCCAGCTAAGAGCGTCGCTCTCTTGAGCATCAACACGTCCTTTTCTCACAGAGTTCATTGAACATTGAACTGTTGATGTCTTGATACTTTCAGGCAGTTGAGATATTACCAACATTCAATACTTACTATTCCTTAAATATTATGTCCTTGAAACCCTATATTTTGTGTTTCAGTGTGCTGCTTCAGCATTCCTACTTCCAATGTTAGTTGACCTGAACCCTCAGGCCATATGTAGTCTTCACTGTTTTTCTACAGAAAGCACAACAGATGTAGTCCTACAGCCTGTGAGCATCAACACCTCTATGTTTCTTACTTTGCCTGTATTTTTAGCTCCTTATGTCTTAACATTTTAATTGTTTTATTTAAGGTGAGTTTTATGGCATGTTTTTTTTCCAGTCTTTGGCTTGGATCACTCAGATCAAATCAGCTTGAGTCATCAGCATTTATGGATTTCTCCTTTGTTTCCAAAAACCTGCATTTTTAAGATAGAAGAATGAAGGGCAGTAAATGACCCCATACTTCTTCTGCTCTTTACACAAGGCCTGGATTGTGCAGAGATGCAACAAGGGTGTATAAAGAGGAAAAGGAAGGAGTCACCAGATTTATAATGATGGCTCTTAATGTTTCCATCTTATTGTCATGGAATAGAAAGAATCTCTAGCAGAAGACCCACTCTCCTAAGCTTTGTTTTTTCCTAAGCATTTTCTATGGCTCCTCACTTCCTGGCAGACA
Organism: Aviceda cuculoides; assembly: GCA_035590195.1. Classification (NCBI taxonomy): domain Eukaryota; kingdom Metazoa; phylum Chordata; class Aves; order Accipitriformes; family Accipitridae; genus Aviceda; species Aviceda cuculoides. Next base: position 8,529,237 of record JAVJGG010000074.1, on the reverse strand, counting down.
GCAAACTTTTTGTTGTGCTGTAGTTACGGAATTAATTGTGGGATGACTGACACTTCCTTTATTCTGTCACTACTCAGCAGACGTGAGATACAATATCCCAGTTACACCAATTCTAAGTTTTACACATATACACCCCCAAGTCTGCTTGATAAGACACCAGGTAAAAGTATAGTAAAGAGTTTTTACAGTCTCATAATGGGTAGGCAAAATGTGTGGTCTCAAGGAAACATTTTCTTTCATATTTCTTCAATGGAATATATCACATAGAAAGCAGGAATGATAATGAGAACACGCTCTTTGCCATTTCGGTCTTTGGTCTACTACATTTTATTAACATAATAGAGGAGGTTTTGATTTTGGTTATATTTTTTTAGGATATGAAGATGAAGAGAATCCTGAATTTATCACTTTTCTTTATCAAATCACTAAAGGAGTTTCTGCAAGGAGTTATGGGCTAAATGTTGCCAAATTGGCAGATATTCCTGAAGAAATCTTGAAGAAGGCAGCTCACAAATCAAAGGAGTTGGAGACAATAGTGAATATGAAAAGGTCAGAACAATTGTGATTTCCCCTCCCTCCCCCAGTGAAACTTCAGCTATGAATTGAAGAGCATTTCATACAATGTGCATTAAAAGGAAGAGTAAGAGCTACTTCAGATATCCTCCTACCCTTCAGGAAAAGACAGTGAAACAAAACTTTGAAAAAAATATTTAGGAAATTGTGCTATCCATTTCAATTCAAGCTTTAAATTTTATAGTTAGCTATTATGTCAGAGGTTAATTGCTTCCCTCTGAAACAAGATGAGAAAAAACTAAATGCACATAGATATAACATTAGGAATAAACTATTTTTTATTTTCTTATGGCAAATACTAGCAAAGTTATTCTTTCAGGTATGTATTGTCACCGTTTTCAGGAAGGCAAATTTGAAATACAACTATCTTCTAATACCTACTTCTGTTCTCACCAGTGATAGTGAAAATATTAATAGATTTAATTTTAAAAGTATATTACTCACTTTGGAAGTTGAAATTGTATTTGCACACTGTAGTGTAGAAGGGAATGTGACTATTCTTCTGGTTCAACTTAAATATTTTTAATATATTTTGATTGCCCCTCAAACACTCAAAATTTTACTGAAAGTCTGGGGATTTTAATATTTTTCTGGTAACCAGTTTTTCATTCAGGGGCATATGTACCTTATGTATTAGACTAGTTATGAAAATTCCCATGTGTAACAAATAGCATCATCTTTATAAAACCTTTAACATGTACACAGATATAAATATGTGCTAGTATTCATATTCATTTCCACTGAATTTTTGTTGTTATTTTCAGTGACAGTCCTATCAGCAAAATTCAAATAGCCCTTTAGGAATAAAAACATTTTATTGAAGATACATGGCAGTTTATGGGGAGAATAATGTGGTAGCTTATGTTAATTGGAAATAATAGTCCATAATTGACAAAAGTAAAACAAAAATTACTAGCAATATCTTAACTCTGTTGTTATAGGCTATGTAGGGTTCTAAAATGGAGAAAAAAATGTTGTTCAGAAAGGTGAGAATATGAGCTGGAAGGCCAGAGTTACTGTGTAATAAAATTAAGATGTGAAATAATACAGTATGTCCCTTTGGTTTGTCTTCCCTTGTTCTGTGAAAATCATGCTAGTGTATTACTTGGACAGGGCACAAACAGAGTTCTAGCATGTCTCCATTGCTAAAAAGAGAGTTAATTGCATACAAAACCTATGATCAATAGTATGCAATGATGTAGTTAGAAGACTGATTTGCAGTGCCCATAAAGGGGTAGAGTGAGGGCTGACTGGGCAATCTTAATTATGGGACTTAATTTTGTCCGATGTGTCAGCTTTTGAATACGTAAGCTACCATCTGTATTTTAGCTTTTGGTATGTAATTTGCTTGTATTCTTAAAGTGAAAAAGAATATAAATACTTAATCTAAAGCTGTGATGAGTCCTTTATCCTGACTTACCACTAAGGCTGGAAGCCCCTGCACCCCACACTTCCCTGCAGACTGCTGCCACCCAAGCTACACAAGGGCATGTATCTGGAAGGACCATCTGGAGCAGGCTCCCCAAGCCCATCTGCTGCAGGTTGAAGGGATTGCTCCTTGCCCTGTTCTCTGTGGTGCCAGGGCTGGTTTTTGCATGGCCACAAGCAGGTCAGGTCAGCGATCTGATCCAGGTGAAAAGTCATTCTTTCTCCAGTTGGTATCACGCAAGTTCAGTTTCCTGATGTTGCACATGAACTGCATTACTACCCAAAGAAGGAAAGAGTGGGAGCAAGAGGAGGAGGCTCTTGCTTCTGGCAGCAATTGGTAGAGTAAATGTAACCTTAAGACTGGAGCCAACCTACCCCATCTGGAGTTTGACACTTTTGTCTCCCTCTTTAATGAGAGACAGTGCTATGTAGGGGGTCAGGGAGAAGGGACATCCAGCACACAGCAGTTGCTAATTCATTGGGTTTGACCTGTACCAGGTTATTCCTTCATTGTAGAACTCTTGCATGCACTTTGGAGGGAACTTCATGCATCTACATAAACCTGGAGCTCAATGCAGCGAAAAATATAAAAATACCAAATGTGTCTGATGATTTTGCAATGCATAATTTATTGTATTATGTAATTCTTAATTTTTCCAGTTCTCCTATGTAGGTTGTTGTAGAAATATTTTCTTTTTATTATTCCTGTTTATTTTCACTTATTGCCATGATGTGATCTAAATGTCAAAGTATTCTTCTATACCTTCTTCCCAAAAGAGACATTAAAAAATTTAAACATGGATATGGTATATCTGTGGTAGAAAATAAAAATTATCATGGTCTTGGGAATCAAACTCAGACCTGTTCATAGCAGTATACTTGTGCTGTCAAAATACCCACAGGGCAGCTGCCTTGTCTTATTTTTTTAAATCACTTTCATATTATTTAAGAAAATCCACTGGGTAATTCCATCCAGTCTTGACATCTTTGTTGTCAGGAATGTGTTGACCCATTTTAAATGTCTTGTTGTTATTTGTCACAGCCCTTACACGTCCTTTTTAAATCAAAAAATATTAGAAAGAAAACAGGAAGTATGTGTGTAGTCACTTTATTTTGAAAATGCATTATCTCTTTATGATTCTACATGTGCAAATTTGTAGGAACTGAATGCTGACAATTAAACAGTGCAAACTACAGTACTGTTTATTTCCTTTAATGATTTACTCTTGCTCAGAGTTTTATTTCATCTTGTCAATGCTTCCAGTATGTAAGCTAGTTATAACATTAAATTGTTGGCTGTCCTAGAGCTGGAATACATATATTGGAAAATGTTAACTGATTGTTTGAAGATCACATCACATTTGAGCTATGCAAACTGCTATTTTGGGCTGTGTATAAAATTTTGCACATGACTGTAGGGCTTTGAAGGTTTGATGTGCTTAAATTAAAAATGTGTCCATATTTTGATTTAATATTTTTTTCCCCCCAGAAAAAAGCTGAAGTCTTTTGCTGAAGTATGGAAGATAAATGACTCTCAGGAACTACAAAAATGGAAAAGTATGTGTGAACCTGAAGATGAAAGAAAGGACAGTTTTTAATCCTCAAATCATGCTTAAAGATGGAAAATATTGCAGATACAAAATATAGGTCTGGAGACTAATAGATTCTATCAGGATGTAGGTCTAGGTGCATTAAATTGACTTCTCTGCCTTTTGAGAGGTAAGAGATGCTGCATTGTGATATGATGCCCCACATCCACTTCCTGATTGTATGTAATTTTCTCACTCCACGTTCCTTCCCTGAACTGTTTTCTACCCTTTTCCTTAATTGCAGAATGTCTTCTGGCATTGGATTTAGTTTCTAATATGTTTAGAAACCATGCAAAAGTATGTTGGTAACTTACTAGGTGAATCTTTTATAAATAAAATAATGTCTTTTAACTTTATTGTTCTTGGGTTTCTAAAGAAATATTCCTTTGTGCTGGGAAAATGTAGCTGTCTTGACTATGCTTTACTGCTGTACAATTGGTGAGAATGAATAACATAAAGACACTTTTTTTTTGTTCTAGTATTAATGCTTTTAAATTTCACTGGTTTTGTAGGGCACCCCCTACATTTTCTGTGCATAATGAATTCAAGAAAGTGTGTGTTATGTGGGTGGATTAGGAGAGTTTTATTTCTGCTGTTGAGATTGATGATGGTGCAACTAGTAGTTTTCAAAGCAGCAGCACAAAACACACATAGACTGTGTTTCGTTTTCCCACTTTTTCATTCTCAAGCACACCTGCTTCCTTTTCAGCTTTAGCTTTCCTCCTGATCTTGGCCCTCTCTGGCATGGTCTGGAGGAAGACTTACTCTAAATAACGCTGGAGTATTTTAAGATGAGGTGAAGGAGGCAGTTCAGACTATGCAACTGGCACCCCTAGTGCCCTTGTCAAATGCAGAGTAAAGCTGGAAAAAACAGAAATGCTTTTTAATTTTTCTGTTTGCAGTTATCAAGTCCAAATTTCAAATGGGAATGTGATATCCAAACTGGTTTTCCTTTACAAGTATAACTGGGTGAAATGCCCTGCTATGAAAATGGACAATGATGTTGACATACTTAAACCTTGGCAAATAGTTTGTTGTATTGAAAAAAAGTATTTTATTAAGTGGTGTATTGGGTTTGTATGGCAAGGTTTCAGTAGTGGGGGGCTACAGGGGTGGATTCTATGAGAAGCTGCTAGCAGCTTCCCTCATGTCCGACAGAGCCAACACCAGCCGGCTCCAAGACAGACCCACCGCTGGCCAAGGCAGAGCCCATCAGCGACAGTGGTAGTGCCTCTGGGAGAACAGAGTTCGGAAAGGGTCGGGGGGAACCCTGCACAAAAGAAAAGCTGCAGCGGGAGAGAAGAGTGAGAACATGTGAGAGCACCAGCCCTGCAGACCCCCAGGTCAGTGCAGAAGGAGGGGCAGGAGATGCTCCGGGTGCCGGAGCAGAGATTCCCCTGCAGCCCGTGGTGATGAAGACCATGGTGAGGCAGGCGGTCCCCCTGCAGCCCAGGGAGGTCCACGGGGGAGCAGATCTCCACCTGCAGCCCGGGGAGGACCCCACGCCGGAACAGGGGGATGCCCGAAGGAGGCTGTGACCCCCTGGGAAGCCCGCGCTGGAGCAGGCTCCTGGCAGAACCTGTGGATCTGTGGAGAGAGGAGCCCACGGAGCAGGTTTTCTGGCAGGACTTGTGACTCCATGGGGGACCCACGCTGGAGCAGTCTGTGCCTGAAGGACTGCAGCCTGGGTAAGGACCCACATTGGAGAAGTTCATGGAGGACTGTCTCATGACCCCATGCTGGAGCAGGAGAAGAGGGTGAGGAGTCCTCTCCCCGAGGAGGAAGGAGCAGCAGAGACAACGTGTGATGAACTGACCCCAACCCCCATTCCCGTCCCCCTGCCCTGCTGGAGGGGAGGAGGTAGGGAAAATCAGGGGTAGAGTTGAGCTGGGGAAGAAGGGAGCGGTGGGGGAAAGGTGTTTTAAGATTGGGGTTTATTTCTCATTACCCTACTCTGATTTGATTGGCAATAACTTAAATTAATTTTCCCCAAGCTGAATCTGTTTTGCCCATGGTAGTAATTGGTGAATGATCTTTCCCTGTCCTTATCTCCACCCATGAGCCTTTTGTTAAATTTTGTCTCCCCTGTCCAGCTGAGGAGGACAGTGAGAGAGTGGCTTTGGTGAGCACCTGGTGTTCTGCCAGGGTCAACCCACCACACCTGGATCCATCGTGCTGGGAGTTGCACAATTACAGTAAGAATCATTTTTCTTGCAGAAAGACTGGGAAACACTAAGACTTCACTCTTGGAGCCAAGGTAGGAGAGAGATTTGATGAGAGTGTCTCCTGCACAGCTGGCAGCCGGATCCCCAGGAAAGGCACCAGCCATTTAGGGAATCACTTTAGCCATTTCCCCACCCCACTGTTTGGCCATAGCAAGCCTCAAAGCTGCATGAGGGAGAATCTATCTTCCATCTCTGCTCTTTCACACATTTTCTCCTTCTTCCCTTCTATCCTGTCTCCAAAAAGCCTGTATTCTGGGAGAGGTATCTCTTGTACTGATGTGCTAGAAGGAAGAGCTATGGGTTTGTTGGGGTTTTTGAAGGGGACAGAAGATTGCTTCTGCCTCTGTTCTTTTTGCACCAACCTAATTGCAGGGCAAATCTCCCTCACGGAAACAATGAAAGGCTCTGCGTTGTGAGCATCATGTTTGCAGCTTTACTCTTACGAGTAGCCCAGCTGAAGTCGATGCAGGCAGAACTTCCACACGTAAGTCTTCTCAGCACTGAGCAGGATGAAGACAAAAAGCAGACAAAGCAAAGGGGAGTGAGTTAGACGTACGAGCGCAGTGGTCAGGGTGATGATAGGCACACATGTTGTCAGTTCCTCTCCCCCTCCCTCCTGCCAACCACTAAAACAAGCAACATATGATAGCAGGAGGAAAGGGGTGAAAATCCGAATCTGTACTTGGAAAAAACACCCATCTGTAATAGATTCGTATTTCATAGGTCTTGTTTAGACCTCATTTACACTCTCGGGATGAATTTCTCCCTATTACGGAGCCCTGTGGCCCACTCCTTCTCCGTTTCAGTGCAGTGGAGGGAAGTGGCGATAGTCTGAACTGCAGTGCACTGTGGTCTCATTTAGGGAGGGAGAAATGTTTCTTTTGGCAAGCAGAGGTGCACTTGTGCTCCAAGGTCTTCAGTGTGCTTAGTGAGGATGGATAAGTAATGATGCCTAAATTTGAATTTCATGAGATGGCTCGGCTTTCTGGTAGGTGTTTCTCAGATTTGGAGCAAAAGCGAATATGTTTTCAATTTCCAGTGAAAATGAATTCTGAAAAAGATCGGGTTTAGTCAATTTTTATTTCACAATTTTGATTTAATAATTTTATTTTACTTCCGACATCATCTGTAAAGCTTTCCAGAAGCATATTACTGCCATGCTACTTCTGGTACACTATCACTGAAATCTTCCATTTTTAATATCTTATTTATAATAAGACAGTATAAGAATGTGTACTTGAGGTCACAAATAAGTGAAGTTTCTCTTTACACTTACAGAGTATAGATTTAGTATACAATTTTGCGGAGCAAGAGAACATTTAAATTTTAATAGCTTTATTCTGAAACAAGGCTTCAAGCACAGATGTAATTAATTCAGCACTCAAAGGCCTCTGATATGCCATAATAGTTTCTTCTGTGCCTAGAACTTGTATAGGTAGACATGAAAGCAGATATTAAGCAGCTCTACCCATGACGGTGTCACCGGGAGGCTGAATGGTTGTAGAAGAGTCAAGGAAACTCCCTGTCTCGTTGTCTGTAAAATGGGGGTAAGCTATTCAGAATGCTGTGATCCTCGAATAACAGATGATGTGAACATCTCTGTTGAAATCCTGCATCATTAATTTTCCATTGCTCTTTTGCCAACGTTTGAAGACATTTAGATCTGTTCAGACTTTAAAGCTCCTAGCAGTACTGCAATTACTGTTTTAAATTTTTTTTAAAAATCTGCTTTCCTACCTTCTTTCAAGTCATTTGCAACTTAAGCCTCAAATGCATTCTTACAGAAATAATTGATTATGTTTCTGGTGCTTTGCTCCTACAAATAATGTCATCCGGTATTCAAGAAGAGTACTCTGTCCCCTTTGTATTTTGGAAGCAGGTTCCTAGATGCTGTTGCACTGTGCCATGTTGGCCATGAGCCTCCACTGCTCTGTAACCCATGCCAGCAATAACACCTTTGATCCCCTTGAGAAAAAAGAGGCAGAATTCAGAACTGGAAGCCTTTGAGAATCATTTTGTACAAAAGTAAGGGAGTATACGGTGAACATAGTTCTTGAATTGCTGGGTTTCCGCAGTCCTTGCTTCAGATTTTAGGCATTCGTGAGTGCTCCTTTCTATCTGAAATGACATTAAAAGCAATTGTTAGAGAGTTGGTGGACTTTTTCTGGACTTTGTCCTCCTATCAACAGCAAGTAAAATTCAACTGATAGGAGATTGCTCATAAAAATGGAAATAAATGTATACATATTTTTAAATGGGTACATTAAGACAACTGTAGTTTATCTACTTCTCCAACAGATATCACTCTAACAAGCCGTAAGGTTTCCTTTGAGCAAAGCTCTTCACACACTCTGGCAGTGAGCAAATATTAATGAAACACATCATCCTAGGAATGTCCATATTATCGCTTTTGTTTTAAAAGCTGTCCACAGTAATGAGCTCAACATAACCTTTTGCCCCGCAGATTTCTACAGAGTGATCCACCTGGCAAAGAGTTAAGTGCAGACCATAACTACACAACACAGCCTGTAAGTGTCAGCATCTTTTCCTTGCAAACTGTGCGTGTGTGTGTGCATGTGTGTGTCTGAGCGCATGTTTTAAAGACCTTGCCTAATCACACCTCACTTATTTTTAAGTAGAACATGTGGTTTAACTTTGCACCCACTTTTCTACTAGAAGACTAAATGTTAACACCCAGGGGCACCTGTCTTAGATTAGTGAATAGTTTACTACAAATGTTGGAACCAAACTGATGGGATTATGCTTGGTTCAGAAACACAAAATTGAGTCACATAGGCTTTTGCCTTTTATTTATTTATTTATTTCAAAGTACAGAAGATGACACTAAAAACAAAGGGAAAATGTGTCTATAATGCTGTAGTTAAAAACCATCTGACAAGTTTTGCTGACATGTTTTCTGTGTGGAAGGATGTGAAAATCTCATGTCCACTTGACAAGAGCATTTTTGTCATTCCACAGTGGCAAAACAAGTGCAAAATGTGAAGTGGTCTGCACATATGGCCTTAGAGGGCACTGAGGTTTGGTGAGGGTCAACTTTTTTTGGGTCTGGGTAAATTTCATGGTCCCAGCTGTCCAGATGATTTGCAGAGGACACCAATATACTGAAGCAACCTGCTGTGAATCTTCATCCAAACAGGTTAATGCATGGCAGGCACCCTGTATGGTTCTCAACAACTTCACAAAAATAAAACAAACTTTCACCGACACTAACTACCTTGAGCTTTCCTCTTCTGGTTTTCTCTTTGACTGGATATACATTATACCATTCTCCTATGTTCATCTAAAACTCTCTCCTTCTCTATGTATATTAATTCTCAACAGTATTAACAAGGAAAGAATTCCATTTTTATGGACAGTGTGTTCTTTAGATGCTGAATTAGTAATCCAAGTACCAAGGTACTGCCATGATTGCATTTACTTTCTTTTACAAACATAATATTAAAGAGGCAACAATAGACTTCTTTCTTACTCCTTTCAACCATTGCCCAAGTACACACGTGTATGTATGTATATTTACGCATGCATTCATACTAACGCACACATGGACACACACATATGCACTTTATTACTTTACGCTTAGACTGTTAATTCCCTTTTATCTCTACGTGTGTCTCATAAATTATATTTCACTTGCTCGTCATCCATCTCTGCTTATCAATACCCCTCTTTGTCTGATTAGGGTTGTGTGCTGCTCTGGAGCAAAAGTATAGAGGGGGAGAGAAAAAAAAGAAAGTGGAATTAATACATGTCAATTGGTTGCTTTTCTTGATTCCTTCATATTGCCTGTTGCTCTGCCTACTGAACCTTTCTCCTTTCTCAGGGTATTTTTGTGGTGTCAAATACTGCGGCAAGGTTTTGTCATTTCTTTGGAATGTGCACTGCTTTGTTGCTGTAATATTGTTGTCGGCGTGTTTTCAAACCTCCATTTTAGACCTCTTTGCTAATACAAATTGGAGTAATTTAAAAGGCAACTTACAAATAACTTATTTCTGTATTTTATTATTATCACCTAATTGCTGATTTGCAGACATGAATGGACCAGCACCATCAAATTCCTGTCATTTTTAACCTTCTAGTCACAAGGGACTCAGTATTTCACTTCATGCTAAAAAATGGCATCATTAGCTTTCATATTCGATGATCCAAGTACAGGCTACTTTTCTGACATAGAAAAGCTCAATGTTTGATTGCAGGCACACAGAAAATTAAGATACAAGGTATCAGCACAAAATTGGGCATTTTGAACCACAGTGTTGCACCTTATAGAGTTTATAATAATATAGTAGTCCTGGGAGATATTCAAATATTCTGCCCTGTGTCTCGGGGCAGAACATTGTGGGGCTCTTGGTGACGAGCTGGCAGACACCGCCCCACCAGTAACTGGGAAGGGGTGGAGGCTCCTGCCAGCTAAATTTGTTTCCCAGAAATTCCTGCCACCCACCTCTCAACTGCCACTGCTCCAGCTGTCCCGCTCCTCCATCACATTGCTGCAAAGCCTCCACGGCACCAGCAAAGAAGTGGCCTTTTATCCTAATTCCTCATGCTGTTTCGCTGTACCTCCCTGTGCATGGCTGCAGTGCCCCTCGGGGAGAAGGTAGTGTGAAACCATTCCTTGCACACACCCCAGGCTTTCTTGCACCCATGAAAAATACAGCATTAAGCTGCTTAAGCAACGCACCAGTCACGGTTTGCGTCTCCAGACACGACCCTTCTCAAAAGCATATGAGTGAAATGGTGCTTTATTGATTGCAGCTCTTTGATAGAAAAAATAAAGTCACAAATAGACTATGAATGTCAATAAATACAGTATGGGAATTGTGAATTATTAGGGACATCAGGTTTCCAGCAGATGTTTTTGTCCCGTAACAGAAGCTGCTTTAACAAGTCTGCTTACAGCTGGCCGTGGAGCCCCACAGAGCTGAGTCAGCAAGCCGAGGTTTGTGGGGCTGAATCTTCTCTCGCCCTTCACCATCAGCCACATGAGTAAGCTTTAACGATTTGAGAGAGCGCCTGAATTTGTGCTCAGCACCGTAACAGAGACTGTGCGGTGGTATCATGCTGGAGATGCTGAGGAGAGTGGTTAAGTTGGTAAATTTAAGATGCTGATTTCCTCCTTCTGGGGAAAGGCTCCCATTTCTTTGTGAAAACAACCCCTATGTTGAATATAGCTGGAGCTGCATTTGCAATAAGATGCCTGCCCTGCAGCTGTGAAACCTGCAGGTGCATAAATCTCTAGCATTTATGATAAAATCTGTGTCACGGACGTTTTCTTACCACAGCGGATCAGGGAGAGAAGAAGGAGGAAAGGCTGAGGAAAGGCTGCTGACAGATTTGAGCTGCTTGGGAACACTGGCCACTATTTAAAGAAGGTATCCGAGTCCTGCTCTCCCTGGAGCTGGTAATAATTGTGCCTTTTGCTTCCATGGGAATAGACGCAAGGCCTTTGGCTGGCAAATGTTTGCATATAGCCCAAATCAAGTCATTAGTTGCCATGTGTCCAACCTGTATTTTAAGGCCCTCCAGCTGAAAAGTCCATTTGCATATTTATCCCAGCCAGGAACATGGTAATTAAGTCTGTGGCGTTGTACACAACCCCGAGGAAAGTCTGCGATTCAATAGTTCAGAAAGACTCCTGCTGATTTCAATGGGGTTTGGAGCAGTCACAAACTCGGAGGGTGTTTACTGGATCCCAGACAATCCCAGTATTTGCAAGAATGATTAAATTAACACTTCAAATTATCAACGCCGCTATGATGTGAAAATACCAGCTCCACCTTTTAAACCGGAGAAAAACCATTACAAAAGGGATGAAGTTTGCTCTTTGATATGGTCCACTCATATCGCTATACACCGTACAAGTACAGCCAGCCCTTGGGCTTGCCCTGGCTCCCAGCAATGCAGAGCATCCCTGTCTGCAGAGGGGTGGGAGAGCAAGGAGATGGGCTTGGACCTGAATAATGTACAAGGCTGTCATCGCAGCAGGTAGGGGGAAATGATTATGCTGGAGTTAAACACAAAGGCTTTAGGTTGCTGTTAAAAGGCGATCTTGTTAAAAACAAACAAACAGCTAAAGCGGCAGGATACTTGAGAGGTAGGCAAGTCTTCCATGCGGGGGAAAAATGTCTATGGTAGAAAAAAGACATTTAGCAGAAGTGAAAATCCTTAACTATGTTTTACGGAGATAGGCCAAAACCAGTTCCCGCATCTGGAGTTTTACTTTGCTAGAAGAGATATAACGATCCTTTGTGTAATTCAGAAAAAAACAGTATAAGCTGAAATTTTAACTGTGCCCATGACTGCAAGTGGGATTTCTTTTTTCAAAGGTCTGAATCACATCTAGTTATTTATTTAATTTAGTTAGTTAGTTAGTTAGTTATGTTTGTATTTTCAGGGACAAATGTTTACTTGCTGTAAATCTCCAAAGTCCTTTTGATTTCAGTGGAGGTGTGCGTTGTCCATGCCTGTCCACTTCCACAGTGTACTTGTGAAACTCCCATCCTTCAGCAGCAGCCTAATGCGCCACCACACCTTCGCCTTGTCTGCTCTGCTTTAACCCCAGCATCTTCGATGCAACTGATAATTGTTTCATTTACATAAAACCATGGCAAAACCAAGAAATATTGCCAGATATGACAGCCGTCTTAAAAGTAAATTGAAAATATCAAGCCTTTTGAAAGGTGGCTCTTCCTTCAGCCAAGGTTCCCGCACAGCCATGCCTACACCCTCGCCCATCTCCTCTCGCTCTCTGGCCCTCTGATCGCCTTCACCAGCTCCAGTGGGCCACACAGAGGAGAGGAGGTTTCATGGCATGTTGCATTGCTGGATGAAAAGGGGAGTGTCGTGGTTTAACCCCAGCCAGCAACTAAGCACCACGCAGCCGCTCACTCACTCCCCCGCCCCAGTGGGATGGGGGAGGAAATCAGGAAAAAGAAGTAAAATTCGTGGGTTGAGATAAGAACAGTTTAATAGAACAGAAAAGAAGAAACTAATAATGATAATGATAAC
>JAVJGG010000074.1:8484147-8516296 GCA_035590195.1 Aviceda cuculoides | reverse complement strand
TGGTCTAGTGGGCAGGGATGATGGTTGGACTCGATGATCTTGTAGGTCCTTTCCAACCTAAATGATTCTATGATTATTGCCATCTTTTTTGCTGTGGATAAATAAAACACTTCTGTTTCTGGTCTATAAATCCTTTTAAGAAGATAAAAAAGAAAAACAAAACCAACCAAATGAATAATGGCAACAACCATGCCATGGATTAGAAGGAATAACAATAATGAACCCCAACAGGTCTCTGAGAAATCAAAAGCCAGAACAAAGCAGAGCATGGCACACCCCCTCAGGGACCTGCAGCCTGCAATTGTGGGCAGTGCCTGGAGAAGTACAGAATTCGCAACCCAGAGGAAAGAGGTGGCTGAAACTCTGCCAAGATCAAGGCTGCTCTGGAAGCTATTCTTTTTTAGGAAGCTTTTGAGGGCTTAGTCCCATCTACAAGTACCGTGACAGGGCAGTCTATATGGTACAGAGCTGCTCAACATCCTTGTACGAATGGCCAGACTTGCTGCTTGCAGTTTCTTGCCCATCTTCCCCCACCAAGGCTTGCCTGAATCTAAAACTGTGTGATATCACCTACAGCCACCTAGCTCCGACCTACCACAAACACCACACTAAGGAATTTTGCTGGATATCATAGCAACATTTTCACAAGAGAAAATCCCAGAAAATATGTCTGTAGCATAGGTAAAAATCTCATTTTTCATTCTACTCTGACATTGTCCCTGAATCACTTCAACTTGAATACTTTTCATGTTTTAGTGAAAAAACAGCAACAGCAGTGTTCATTCATCTGTCATGCAACATAATTGTAAACTTAGGATAAAGATATGAAACACACCATCTTTTGTTACATCTAATTAACACAGGGTAGTCTGAAAAGGCAGAGCAAATGCACATGAAGCTTTCAGCAGTGGCTCTCTCTACACTGCTACTTTTATTTTGTAAAAATAAGCAGGAAGAGAATTTATATCACATTATCTAGACATTTTAGATAAGTCTTCCTTATCATGAAAGGTAAGAGACCAACTCACTGTTCCTTAAGGTACTCTCTTCCCTAAGGTAGAGAGCTACAATAAAAAGAAGAGAAAGGGTAGGTGGAAACATGTAATTAAGTTCTCAGAGAGTTCTGACTGATAAAAATTACATTAGAAAAATTTCTTCATGCAATATTAAGCTGCTATTGCACACTGAATTGTCAGCTGCAATAGACAGAATTATTTTCTATTGGCCATGGTTTTATTACAGAAGTGACTTATTACTAAGGTGTTAAACAAACAGATCCAACAATGAACTGCAGTCTGTCATCTTATACCCTGTTTTTCCAAGCCTTGGGATTGTGAACATTGAATAATAGCCTAATGCCATGGCACGATGTGCCTGGATTTGCTACTGCTGCTTGGCTTTTCATTTAGTACATGCAGCTACACTGAATTTGTTTTCTAATCATAAAAGTCAAGACGACATCTTGAAACCAAAGAAAGTCTCATTCTTTTCTTTCTATCTGTTACTAATAATACAACTTAGTAACTAAAATCTAGGTTTCACTACCCTCTAAGTATTAGCATAATAATTAACTAATTGCTTTGATCAAATCTCAAAAACAGTGTAAAAGACATGACAAAAGAATGGGTAGGGTCTAGGTAGATATTGAAGAAGTTTATCATGGACCATGTTGTAGATAAAAGAATATTCTAATAACAGCTTCAACTTTGGCATCTAAAAACAGACAAATGTACATGCGGACCACAACACAACACGGACTCCGGGAAGGCAAATACCTCAGCAGCAAAAGAGATCAATTATTTCCTCAAAGAACTTCATCAGCAAAAACCCCTGTCCCCACTGGAGTGCTTGGCCCCCTTTGCCACCACGCCACTCCTGACATGGAGCCACTCCTTACATAAATGTTTGCAAAACCAATAAAGACATACAAACAGCTGTGAACTCCTGATTCAAGAAGATACATTAAGTTTTGCAGGATAACATGAGGCATCCTAGCATAGGAAGTGATCACACACAAACCATCTAATATTAATAAAAAGCCTTTGATTCTCAGTGCTGTGGAAACTTAAGTGACCTTCCTGAGCAAATAGACTGCTATAGACAACAGCTACAACAACTCTTACAGAAGTGGGTTCCGTTTGTTGTCAGGAATATTAGACTGGTAGAACACACATTTGCACCAGTCAGGGATACTGAAAATAGTTTGAATTTAAATTATGGATTTGTTTGTAATCTAAAAGTAGTTTAATCTAATTTTAAGGACTGCAATAATAAGAGTTTACGATAAATTATCAGTAGTTTATTTCCATTAACATGATAACTTACTGATGTAAAGTTACTTTGTTGTAGCACTATCCATACATAAATGCTTTATTTTAAGACCTAGACACTTTAAAGAGATTTGGGTCAGCTAATAACTTGAGCCAGAGTATGAGAGAAGTTTTACTCTACAATTACCAAGCGACTTAAAGCTATTTCTTTTCTTATTATAGCCTGAAATTTCCTACCTATCATTTTTTTTCCTGTTGCCCTAAATTCTGATAATTTTAATTTCTCTTCAGTTTTAATTAAGCCACCCTAAGGCTTATAAACTCTGAAAGCTTTTACATTTCATTTTTTTAATAATTAAAACTGCTTCAATTTGTTTCAAAGACCTGATGTTTAAACAGGGGACATTTTCATAAACCCTCAGCTCTGCTTGTAATAAGGAATATATTTGTGGAATGTTTATTGCACCACTCTTTCAATTGCTTGGATCAAAGTCAATTAACATGTGTTCACAGCTTGAAAAGTGCTGTAATGCAAGGCATACTTGTACTAATGTAAGTGTGTTAACCTTTCTGGAAGCTAAAACAAAACTGTGGACCTGATCTGGTATCTTCACACCTAGTGTATGCAGAATTAAAATAGCTTCTCTAGCCATATATCATATCATTAAATATTGCATAAGAGGACTTGGAAATCTTATGAAACTGTTTTACGAAAATGTTTCAGATGGTAAATGGAAGTTTCTGGCCTTAAAAAGGGAAGTGACTTTTTTACCTCTAATTCTTAGAAAATAAACTTTTCTAAGTTTTACTCTATCTTTTCATAGTCCTGACTCAAGTCTTTGTTTGCCATTCACAGCAAAATGGTTGTTTTAGAAACTCCATGTTTCCCCTGTTATTTCTTCTTTCTTCACACTGACATACCCTAAACAGGAACCAAACACTGAGAAAAGGGAAGCACAAAAAGAAAACAAGAAATTAAAAAAAATATATATTATAAACCACGAAGTCCATTGTCTCTATGTTAACAAGAAGATGTTTCAGAATCTGACCAGCAGCTCTCAAATGCTTTCTGAGCAGGGCATAAGAAGTCTATGTATAAGCCTGAAATCTTTGCATTGGAGGTGCTGCACCACACAAATGTGGCCACACTGTTTTCAGATGTAACCAGGCAAATCTATATGGGCTCACTGTCATCTGCCAATCTTAGCATCGGGATCTATACACCTCTCCATTTTTGTGTAGCCATACTAGAAGAATTAAGAAAAGTCTTAGAAGAATATCTTGCAGGACAAGTTGACATTTCTTCAGTATTTCAGAAATTCTGTATAAAAGTAACAGCTGCTTCCACAGGAAATCTCACTGCTCTCAAATGCACTGTAATATTGACAACAGCTTTCAAGCAGGAGATGTAATCTTGACACACTCTCTTTACCTAGCTTTCTCTGTTCATGAACATCTATTAATTCCAAAGAGTTAGCAGAACCAAACTCCAAGCAGACTACAGGAGATGGCAAACACAAAAGTAGACAGAAATGACCTTGCCATGAGTGAGGGGTAGGAAAAAAAGAATACCCGAAATAAGGTGGCAAGTTTTCAGCTTGGTGGCTGAAACAAAGAAGTACTTACATCAGCTCAGTCTATCTTAAAGGAAGTGTTTTAAGGAAGTTGAATCAAATATCATTTTGTTGAAATGAAATATTTTGACTCGGCCAGTACAATTAAAAGGAGATTCAGGCACCACAAATCCAACCAGGCAGAATCCAGAACAGGTTACACAGTATTCTAGGTCCCATTCCCTCAGCTGCCAAACAATTTTCATTTACTAATTTCATACTTTGAGCTAGTGTGTGGTGGAGAGGATCACAACCTCAACGGTACATGGGTTGGGTGCCAGTCCTGAATCAGGCCTCAGATACTCTTAGTTAAGGTCTGTATGATGTTTGTGCCCAGCATCTATGTCACATTGCACACCAATGGCCCCCAGTATTGCTTTGGGTTTTAATTTGCATGCAACATTTCTGAAACATTTTCCCAAAGGTTTTGTAAATAAAAAATAAACAGGATTCTTAGTATTCCCATCTTTTGACAAGATTAGAAATACCTTAACAGCTTTTCCATACGCCCAGTCTAAAAATTCATAGGAAAGCAAGGAAACAAATAACAGATAAGAAATATACAGAAAAAGGACCTGGCTAATGTTCTGGAGAGAATTTAGAATTTCTCTCACCGCACATTGTCAAAGTTTCCTCCACAACTGATTAATTCAATAAGGTCACCTTGTGAAATAAAATACATTACAAAGTTCAGGATCACAAGAACCAAGGGAAAAGTTTTGCTGACTGAAACTGTCACACAGCAGAGCAAGCTCCCAGTCACCAGGTGATTAATCCTACACCTGGCCACCTTTAGGAAATACCAAAAGAACCTCTTGCTTTGGAAAAGCTTCTATACCAAAAAGCAAGCCTATTTCTGCCCTGCACACATAAGAGCAGAAAGAAAGGAATATGATATAGCCTTAAATATTAAAAATATAACTCTTCCCTAAGCTTTTACCACGAGACAGTGGAGCATTGCAACGGCACAGAATCTACCCTCGACTTTGCCTTGCTCCTTGCACTTGCAGTCAGTCTCAGCATTTACTCTTCTGCACTAGCATTTCACTGTTGGACGACTAAGATTTTCAGACAAAAAGACAAAATGAGACAGTTTCCTCATCTTTCCCTCACCACACCAGCACATTCCCAGCAACAGATTTCTATAAAGAAAGCAGCAAAGAGGAAGACCATCTATCTTAGTGACATGAGTGATTTATAGCCCCAAGGAGGGATAAAATGATCCATGACTAGAAGTCAGTGTTTTTATTAGAAATTATGATTCCCAATCATGGTGCTTTTTAGTTATGTGCATAATTAATGTTAGCTTGTGAAAGCTGCCAATGACACTCATCACCAGTGGATGTTCTTATAATATATGTGTGGATTTGAATGCATGATGAAGTTTTTCTGTCTTTTGGGATTCAAAACAGAAGTTTGTGAATAATGCAAGACTGAAAATGAACAATAACAAAGAAACTGCTATTTGCCCAGCAAACAGTAGAGACAAGAGCATAGAATACAAAGTAAAGTAACCAAAACAGGCCCAGACTTCCCCGTAAAAAACCTGAATTGTGTAAAGATCTGTTTGGTTTTTACTTAGAAAATATCTGCAGATAAGGAATTCACAACTACTTTACTGACAGCTTTGGAAGCAGCAAATTCTTTGTTTACGTACTCATCAAAATAGAGAGCGCCAACCGTGGAAGTCTTCACTACAGAGCTCTATCTGAAACTCTGGCCTCGAGAGAGCATCTCTGCTGCTGGGAAAGAAGTCAGTCTGTGGACTGCAGTTACCCTCTTTTCAGAGTTCAGCATGACATCCATTTGACTTTTGGTGGTGTGGTTTGGATCTAAACAGCTATCAATTAGCTGAACCCATCTTATGCCCAGCCTTCAACACTGTATGTATAAATCCAGTTATGTATGTTACCCTGTTTATCACTGGGTTGTAAACAAGGCTGGTGATTTCAGAGGATGTATGTGCATGCATAATGTGAAGACTAAAGACTTGCATACTCAACCACTAGTTGCAACAGAGAAATATTTATACTGGGAACGATACCCAATTTATATTACTGCAGTAGCATTATACTGTTTTAATTACTTCCTGAATCACATCGCTATAGTCTAGAACAAGCATTTTGCCTTTGCCTTCCTCTCAAAAAACACTTCAACATGCAAAGTAGCCTTTTTCCTGGCTACTTCAATTTCCTCTGAATTTCTTTTTATTATTACAAATACCACACAAAACCAAGCAATACTAATACTCCTAGAGAAGAAACACTGTCAGTGGTTATGTTTCCAAGTAATATTTCTTTTCATTTTGCATAGCCCATCGCCTTTTGGATTTATCAAAATATTTACTTATGGGAATGGCTTTACTCAGTGCCTTGTGGATCACCAATTATACATTAAAGAACAAGGTCATAAAATATTGATAAAATCATTAAGTACAGTTTTATCCATTTACCATGGCTAAAAACACATGCTGCTGCAATCCCGATTTTATTCCCAAGGAAATAAATTACTTCAAGAGCAGCATTTAATTGCTAGAACACTTCAAAAAAATGAAAGAAAAAGAGTACCTTTCCCCAATTTCAACTTTCTGTTCATGTACTTGCCTCACCAGTATACTCTGGTGATCTGAATTAAATGTCCCAGACCTAGAGTTTTGTAGGTGTGCTGTATTCCTGAAGTAACACAGACCACAGCTGGATTGCAGCTCCTCAGAGCTAACAGTAATTAGGCTCTTTACCAGATTAGAAAGCACTGTGTTGAATTTTTCTCTTGATGTTCTCAAATATTATCCCTCTAGTCATCATATCAGACAAATAATTGAGGTAATGTTTCCATGAGGCCAAATATGAAATACTAATTTAGTTCTTTAGACAAAGGTCATAATTTGTTTTCAGAAAGTTACTCCACAGTACCTTTCTTTCTGGACAAAACAGTTTCTCATGTTTCCAGCAACCACTCTAAATATGCAATATGCATGTAACAACACCGAACGGAACCACAAATATAAGACAAAGAGGAGGGCAAAAGCAGGATGCAATTCCCTTTCTCCCCATGCAAATGTGTGCGAGTTATTGCTGGCAGAAGATCACTGTTTGTCCTGGGTGCCAAGAGCTGCAGTGTGTGCTGATGTGGGAGCAGACATTGCGTGGTCTAGGATGGAGATCTGGGCCATTTCCCAGAGAAATGAAGGATAAAATTCTTATTCTTACACAGAGGAACTGTTACTCAAGAAGAGAAGCCAGTGGATTTAGGAGCAGAGCTGGCTGCAGGCTCTGTTGATACTGGTTTTGACATCATTACGGGACAGCACTTTTCCATACATACAAGAAGTCTTCCCCAAGCCCAGCACTTAATTAAAAAATGAAAAAAAGTTTCTATCCCACACCTCCCATATCCAGATAAAAACAATAGCATTAACTAATTTGACAAAATTCAGAGTAAAAGCCAAGAAAAGGCACAGCAAACGTTTAGTGCAAAGAAGCGTCCTTCCCCTGCCCCAGCTGTGCCGGCGCAGAAGCGCAGTTGCAGAAGGAGCACAGACCCTCTCCCAGCGCCCATGTCCGCGGAGCCTGGAGCGGGAGCAGACAGGAGGCATCGGGCATCCACACACTTCAAATGAGTTACCCACGCAGCCTGGTGAAAGCCTGCAGGAGTCCTCTATGCAAGCATAATCTTTTCTATCTGTATAATTTATTACTTGGGTTGTTTTCTAACCTCATTTTAAATCTGGTTGGAGACTATCAGCAAAATTGACTAGCAGATACTTTGTTCCCCGTTGTACTGAAGTTGTTTTTCTCAGTTGGTTTTCAGAGCTCCTACTGAGTTGTTAATGAGCTGTCAATTATTTGTGCAAATTGGGAGGCAGGCACTGAAAAGTAGCTGCACTCTGAAAGAAACATATTCCCTCAAATCTTGTGAAATGCAACACTACTTTTAAGGATTCTCTTTACTTATGAATCTTCATCAACGTCAGTACAAAAGCTACTTTATGTAAGATAGCTGACCATTTAAAATGGGTCCACTGTAGTAAAAAAAAAAAAAAAAAAAGACAGCAAAATACTTTATTAAACAGAGAGACCTAATTCAGCAGCTACATTCATAGCAATATTTTGAAGGGGAACAATGAAACTGTCACTCTTCTGCTGAAGAGAGCACCATACTGCAATCACAGTTCACATCACTATTAATGACAACCTGTTTGCCGAGTTTGGTTTTCATAAACAATACTCAGTTTATCTTTTTCTTCTTAAAGGAGCTTCCTATTTCTGCCTCTTGTTCTTGACCTCATATGTAAAGTGTCCAATTGCTCAGCTGGTGCTCAGCCACACAAACAGCTGCTTGGCCTTTAGTACAACTGATGGAAACAGATTGTTGGTCGCAAAGGTAAAAAGGAGGATGGCCAGGAAACCTAAGAACCTGCTAGAGCAGATGGAAGTGAAACTTGCTTCATCAGTGTTGGAAACACCATAGAGTTCTCATCTCTCTCTCCCTGCCACTTTATCCTCTGCTACTCGTTTCCACCCCACAGTTATGTGAGTACTAACTGTGCGTGGCTACATTCTGAGAGCCTGGAAACCTCTAATGTGAAAAATGAGAACAATAATAATTTTCTAACCATCTTTTTTCATCTTGATCACCAGTTACACTTGCGAGACAAAATTAGTAATTTTAATCACAGTGACACAACTTTTAAATCATCCTTTCCAAGAAAAAAAAAAAAAGACGACATTCTAAGTTTTAATTATGCAAAGGGTTACTCTTAAGAGGATACAGCAGGATATTTCACATGCTTAAGTTTAATCACATGCATAAGTCATTACAGACTTGGCAACTGGTATTTTTGCTGGGAGTCCCAGCATTTTCCCATTAAGGGAGGACTGCTTCCCTTTGACAGTCCTCCTGACTCTCACGTTCTGAGAAACACAGATTCACACTGAGCAGACATAGGTATCCAAAAAGCTGGATTGATCTCCAGTGAAATATTAGGGCTTTTCTGGCAAGAGGGGAAATTAGATGACCAGGTGCTTGCTCCACCAGAGGGTACAAATCAAAGGTGGAATACAGAGGCTAAGGTGAAAAGGGTTAGACACCCCTGAGCATTATAAGAATTAAAACTGCTGGGTTATTTCCCAATTTTTGCTTCAGGGATCAGTACTGACTGAAAAACTCTTTTTGATGCAAATTTTGTAAAAATGTCTAAAAATTATTGATGAGATTTTGCTAACCTTTTAATAATGAAAATAAGGACTGTTCACAATATAGGCAGTGAATAGGGTCATCTATATGGCCACAGAGAGCAGGGAAGGTTTTACTTTTATTCCAGTTACACAGAAAGTGAAAGGGCTATCCAAGTCTGCTCCACTGAAGTTGAGATATAGACAAGAGATTATACGGCATCATTTTATCTACACATTTTTTCACCCAGCTACATGCACGTGTGCTACAGGGTAACATATAAGCAACACCCTATACCATCTGTTTGACTGGAGCACAGACCCTCGCACCAGATGCCAGTCTGAATTTAAGTCAGCTAGGTGGTGAACAGAAGCTGTTGCCATGAGCTGTTCGGGCTTTACGTCAGTCTCGTTATAATGCCCCGTTATGAGAGCTCCAGCTCTCCTGCTGCTAATTTGCATCCTTGCTAAGCAGAGCAGAGGCCAAGGCTCAGGTAGGAGGATTCACTGTATACCCGTCCCTGCCTCGCAAGGTGCTCCAGGTTGGTATTGAGAGAGAAGTCTAACTGACTGAACAGCTGCTACACATTCCACCTAGTCTAAAAAACAAAGAATTTCAGTCTCCAGTTCTAGCTCTCTTTCCGTTACCTTTCACAAACCAGTTTGCTTAAGGAGGAGACACAAAATGAATAATGTCTTTTTATTTCAGGAAGATTTATTTCCCTGACATCTGTGGAAATCATCTGTTTAGGATGGCACGATTAAAGCTTTCAGGTTGCTGGAGTGGGGCCAACTGCAATTCTGTAAGCCTATGGTCTGCTACAAAAATTCAAGTACAAAAAAAACCCCAGCCCAACAAACCCCCATCAAACTAAGAAGTGTAAGGACTGATGGATCTTCTACTGAGTTAGAAGTTCTACTGAGTTAGAAGTACAATGTTCTTAATTCATATTAGCAGTGAAACTTAGAAGTGCAAACATAACATCGTCACAGGACCAGTAACGTGAACAATGGATGAGGGAGCTGATGGATCAACAATACTTTGTTATTGCTATTACATCAATAAAGGAGTTATTACTATGTTATCTGTATCGCAGTCAGACCCAGAGGTCTCAGGTGACATAACTGGAGGCAAAGTAACTTGCCTATGGCAAAAAGATGATGAACAGTATTCAAATCGAGGTCTCCTGAGTCTCAGACCAGATCCTTATAATCACTACTTTCTTCTGACACCATCTGTAATGCTTAAGAAGCCACTTTCACTGGGAAAAACATTACAATAAATGAAGGCAAGCTATTATAAATTCATTTCAGGAATTTTAGCTTTTTCCTAGGTTTGGTAAACTTTTCTGAAACTGAACTTGGATATGTAGGGGGGGAATAGCACTTTCCCTTTGTGTTATAGAAACATCATCTGGCAATGGAACATTTATTTAAACAATAGACTCTAACAGCACTGCCTCAGAATTCTGCATATTTAAACTGATTACCCATCAACTAAGTTCCCTATCTAAAAATATATATATATATTCCCAGAGGTTTTTAAATAATGGGCTGCACAAAGACATCTTTGAGATGAAAATACAACAGGAAATTTGCCTGTAAAAAGAATGCCATCCATCCGACAGAAACATGAAAAATAAACCCACATGAAATTTTTTGCAATCTGAAAATCAGCAGTGATGAAAAAATTGCTGCATTGTCAGCTGCATTTTAAATGCATTTCCTAATTATATTTTCCACGCTAAAATGAGCAAAGATGCTCATTCAAGCAGACTTAAGACACAAAATTATTCTGTAAAATATTTGTATTTTTTTTCCTGTAAAAAAGCCTAACATCAAATAACCCACCACTCCTATTCTTCCTCCTTCAGCAAAACATCCATCACAAACCTGTATCATACAAACCACAAACTAAACACATTATAGGAACCAACGTGTCAAGAGTATATGCAACATCCTCCAAGACACTGAGAATAGAATTTAATGCTTCATTCCTATTATATTACTACTATTATATTAATAGTAATGTAAATATTCAGCTCTAGCACTTACATAGCACTTTATTTCTCAAAGCAACTAAGATGAAGGTATCTCAGGATCTATTAACACTGAAAAGTATTTTTCTGATCCCATAATAGATAAGGTCTGAATACTGATGCATTCTGTTGCATAGACTTTCCACATTTATTATGTTGACAGGGATGTACTGAAATTAAAGCAGTAAAAAACCCACAGCTATTAAAGCCGAAGCACTTAAAACAAAGGCAAACAAACATTTGCTTTACATGTCATCTTGCATTTAGGAGTAAAATCTTGGCCTCACTGAAGACAGTATTTCCTCCAAGGTATTAACAAATGCATCTGCATTTTAATTCTTTACTAGCAAGAATCAAAATACGGAAATCAAGAGTAAAGATATAGAAGCGTAACTCATAGCAGTTGGCATCTTTCCATTAACTTGACTGGATGCCAGTGAGAGAAATTCTGCTGTCAGTTATCATAGCATAAGAACAGGAAAAAATCTGCTTAATATTATTCTGAGTGTACAGCAGCGTATATCCAGGAGTGGAGCCCGAAATACTATTTCTTCAAAAATGCCTCATTATGAAAAAGTTTCTTTTCTACTACATGAACGCTTCAGTTCAGTGAGGTATGTCTAGATAAATTACACTGCACACACACAGAAATGAGCTTGATGACTTTCTGTGGAAAAAGAATTCACTGTGAATTTCAGTAGGAAGTTGATTAAATTACCATGTGCTTTTAATGATATTTAAGAAAAACACACACACAGGCTATTTCATGGCCTCTAAAATGGAGTGCATGCCTACAACTCTAGCATACGCAAATCAAACAGGCAAGAAAAAGGACAAATGCCACAAAGACATATTTTTTAAATGTTAAGTATTACGAGCCTTCTTTTGTACTGCAAATAAACTTTATTCTGCAATCAACCACAACTGCTTTTATTCTATGAGTAATGGGCACAATTAAACAAAGCAGCTGGCATAGTAGATTTGACCTTTGAAAACCAAACTCTGCATTTTTCCTCCGGCAGTTTATACCATTTCTGTAGCCTCTGGAAAGCATCAAACTCAGGACGCAGCCGGTTGTACAGTTCTCACAGAGAGCTCACTGGCACAATGCGGTGTTGCTCTGCATTTGTTTAGGAAGCCTCTGTTCCCCTGTAGACCCTCCTGTGGACCAAGATTTAATCTGTCCACCCTCATGGTGGCATCTCACTTATCTGTGTTTCCACCTTCACACACCCACATGGCAACAAAGTGTCAGAAGCCACACACAAGATATGTCTTTGTGGAAGTGTGATTAAAAAAAAAAAATTGAAAAAAATCAGTACAAAATCATAAATCTCTGTCTAAAATGAAACAGATATCCCTACTACATTGTTTTCAACATGATCTCATTAGATTAATACTAAAAATTTAACATGTATTTATGCAAAAATTATTCCCTGCCTGTTATATTTGACTGCATTGCAACTGCATAGGTTTTGGTAGCTGAGGGGCTACAGGGGTGGCTTCTGTAAGAATCTGCTGGAAGCTTCCCCTATGTCCGACAGAGCCAATGCTAGCCGACTCCAAAACAGACCCACTGCTGGCCAAGGCCAAGCCCATCAGCGATGGTGGTAGCAACTCTGGGAGAACAGAGTTAAGAAGGCAAAAAAAAGTTGCTGCAGCACAGATACTGCAGCCAGAGACAGAAGTGAGAACATGTGAGAGGAGCAGCCCTGCAGACCCCCAGGCCGGTGCAGAAGGAGGGGGAGGAGATGCTCCAGGCGCCGGAGCAGAGATTCCCCTGCAGCCCGTGGGGAAGACCATGGTGAGGCAGGCTGTCCCCCTGCAGCCCAGGGAGGTCCACGGGGGAGCAGATCTCCACCTGCAGCCCGGGGAGGACCCCACGCCGGAGCAGGGGGATGCCCGAAGGAGGCTGTGACCCCGTGGGAAGCCCACACTGGAGCAGGCTCCTGGCAGGACCTGTGGCCCCACAGGGACCCACGCTGGAGCAGTCTGTGCCTGAAGGACTGCAGCCCATGGAGGGGACCCACGCTGGAGCAGTTTGTGGAGGACTGTCTTCTGTGGGAGGGACCCCACACTGGAGCAGGGGACGAGTGGAGTCCTGCCCCAGAGGAGGAAGAAGCGGTAGAGACAATGTTTGAGGAACTGACCCCAGCCCCTGTTCCCTGTCCCCCTGTGCCACTGGCATGGGGGAGGAGGTGGAGGAAGTCGAGAGTGGAGTTGAACCCAGGAGGGGCGGGGGGATGAGGGGGTGTTTTAAGATTTGGTTTTATTTCTCATCACCTACTCTGGTTTGATTGGTAATAGATTAAGTTAATTTTCCCTGAGTCAAGTCTGGTTTACACATGAGGGTAATTGGTGAGTGATCTCCCCTGTCCTTATCTCGACGCACGAGCCTGTTGTTAATATTTTCTCTCCCCTGTCCAGCTGAGTGGGGCTGGTGATAGAGCAGCTTTGGTGGGCACCTGGTGTCCAGCCAGGGTCAACCCACCACAAGTGGAAAGAAGTGAAATAAAGTATCTTGATTTTGCTATAAGGGAAAGAATAAAATTAGGCTTTGTAATCTTTGAGACAGCTGAACCTTTTTAATTTTTTCAGTAAATGAGGGATTTTTTTGCAAAATCATGTGTATCAGATGAATATGAAATAATGTCATTGCAGGTGATTGAATTAATGTTTCCAATATAGAGAACTTCATGCAGAAAAGGTTGTAATTTTTTTGCCTGTCTTACCTTCACCTGCTGACATTCACCAAAGACTTTCCAGGTTCTTCAGATGCCAAAGCATCATTTAAACAAATAGTTTGCTACTCAAGTAGCAGCAATCAATATGAGCATCTCCTTCCAGAGCACACAGTGCATTTATTTAAACTAGAAGAGCTGAAGAAGAAAAGTAGTCTTTCAAGGCGTGGTTACACCTGTGTGTTTATCTGTGCCACACATTGTGAAGCACAATGAATGTAATATTCCATTATTAATGCACACAGATGGTAGTGTGTTGGATCTAAAGACCTCTGGCCATAGTCTTCAAAGAGCATAAATGAGCCATTACTAAATTCCTGTATGTGCTAAATGTGCTTTTAGTAAAACTCTCTTTGCCCCCAGGGGACCATTCAGACTATGCTCTGACAAGGAAAACACACCTGGATGCACTCTGAAAAAAATGAAGTAGTACAGTTAAGAATGGGGAAATGGACACGGTGTTATTTGCTTGCTCATACTATCAAGTACAAAGCAATTACAGCAG
This sequence comes from Aviceda cuculoides, assembly GCA_035590195.1. Lineage (NCBI taxonomy): Eukaryota > Metazoa > Chordata > Aves > Accipitriformes > Accipitridae > Aviceda > Aviceda cuculoides. Next base: position 8,501,954 of record JAVJGG010000074.1, on the reverse strand, counting down.
GCTTTTCTCTTAATCTCTGTGATCATGTTGGAAATAACTTGATTTTAGCCCTGCTCAGTTCAACGACAGAGGTTATCTTGCTATCTCAATAAGGTTTCTTCTAGATATGCAAGCTAATTATTAAAGCTACTGTTTTATTCACTGCTGATTATTGTAATTCCTAGCAGATACATAAAAGTTATGACCATTTGAGAGTGGACCATAAGGAGATGCATGCTGTTGTTAGACGTGTTCAATGCTGGGTTTAGAATACATTTGTAAGGAACCACACAGTATGCAGGTTTATCTAGACCTTTTTCTGCTCTCTGCGGAGCAGCCATGCTGGTTAGGAGAGTGAGTGCCATGTGAGGGCGATTGCTTTGGGATGTGATGAGTTCAGAGCTCACTTGGGTACATTCGTGGAGCATGAGATTAGGCGTAGTCTAGACAGACAACCAGACAGACATTCCATGGCCTTTGGTAGCGTAGAGTGCAAGAGGGATACAGAGAAACAAAGACTTGCTGGAAAACAGGCATTAATTTTTTAGGAGGTTTTTTTGTTGGTTTTTTTGTTTTGGTTTGTTTTTTCGGTGGTTTTTGTTTTGGGTTTTTTTTGGTTTTTTTTTTTTTTCATTTCTTTTGCTGTGGTAATTGGGACTTCTGTGTCTGTCAGCAGGAGTCCTTCTAAGAGACTGAAAGATGAGAAGCTACTCTTGTGTTTTCCTTTTTTTTTTTTTTTTTTCCTTTTCTTTTAAATTCCAGCACACTAAGCTTCATCTTAAAGACAATCTGGAGTATCATTTTGGTAGTGGTATGATCATGGAGGTGTGCCTTGTTTTTAAACCAGAGTAATAAAATTTTGTCTGTGTGCTTAGTCAGCAAGTTTGATCCTGCATACTGATGGCTGTAGGGTTAAAGAGTGACCCATACTTAGATGGTCCTTGGTTGTAGTGGGAATTCATGCTAGTCTTGAGTTTGCCTTCAAGAAAAGAATGTCTAAATCTCTTTGTCTAAATATTAATTTTTTTGGAAACCTGCATAGAGTATTGGCTCCTACAGCCTGTGCCAGCATGTTATCGACATTGTTAAAATTTAATATTGATGTGAAAAATACAGCTTTGTGCTATACATAAAGATACAGTCTCCTTGAAAGACTTTTGCACTTTATTACTTTCATCCATTTTTTTTTTTAAAGATGGTATTTATCACTTTCGTAAGCTTTTTCTTTGTTCTCTCTTCTCTGCTCTTAACATAAAAATTTTAATGCCTTTGTGCATCTTGTCTTGAATGTATTGCCTTTAGAATTCACAGAGCCACAGGTTAGCAATGAAAATTGGTAGACCATTTTAATGGAAGAGAAGGAGAGAGAGGGCTGTATACACTGTCACTGCCTTTTTGTATTTGGTTATATAAGAATGTTATTATAGAATACGTGAAATAAAGCACATTACCAGTAGCAATTACCTTTCTTACTGGCATACAACATCTATCACTGAAGCAATTCTCAAGAGGATTTTTCTTTGTGTTGCAAAGTTTTTCAGAAGTATTTCTAGAAATGACATGAATTTACCTGCCACATAAGTTTACAAAGCATATAAATGAATTTAAAGATCACTGAAATGTCAGCTGAGTCAGGTATTGCAATAAGTCTGTTCATTGCAATGAAAGTAATGTTTATTTATTGAAATCTATTGTAAATTATCCAAATATTTCTACTATATGTAAAATTCAGTGAGAATCCAATTATTTTAACTTCTTAGTAGTTCTGATGCATGTTTCATAGGGACATAAAGGTTTGGTAGATTGCATTGCACTGAGATAAGTAGGACTCCGTTCCAGAATCTGGACCATACTTCAGAATGCCTACTGGGGGGCCTCCCCCTCTGTCGAGTCTTACCCCAGGTGGCCATTTAAGTGTCCTCCAAAATCCTGGCAGCAGTACTGCAAGTCTTGGACAGCAATCTGAAAAGTAAGTCTGAACCGCGTGTCTCTTTTCCCTCTTTCAGCTTTTAGAGTGTATGAATGGAGTGGATGGTTCTCATCACCTTTTAATTGTTCTTAAACATGAAGGCCATTGCAAGATGAAATATACCATCTCAGCATAATTTTCCCATCTGTTTTCAAAGCTTTCCTCCCCTTCCCTGCAAAATCTCTGGCAATCAAATGCAGATCAAACATTTGTTAAATCCAAATTCAGTTCTGGGGGACAAATTTGCAGTCTGCTGATCTGAATCAGGAGTTTTAAAAAAGCATATGGCCAGAGCCCAAGAAGGGATTTACGGCTGAACAAGGATGAATTCAGGATTGAAAATCCAGCTTGTAGGTAAACAATGGGATTCAATTCTCAGACCACTTATTTGGATCTTTGACCTGCGTCAGTCCAGTGCTGTTGACGGTTCTTGTTTTGTGACTCTGTATAGGGGAAGCCATGGATTTGCCCAGCTTGCTAGAGTCCTGTACTAAAAATACTCTTGCCAAAATTACAGAACTCTGCTTACCTTAATGATGCTACAATTGTCATTGTACATGGCTAAGCACAATTGGTGTGGAAATCCTCCCCTTGCTTGAAATGGTAGCTCAGTTTCTTCTTCCTCAGCTACAGATGCACAAACTCACAGACTTCCTTGAATACATTATAGATTTTTCTCCTTGCCTAGACATATAGACAAGTAGAAAGCAAAGGGTGTTTTCTTAATTTTTTAAAAATCTCAAAAAAAGTGCTTCTGAAGCAGTCATCTTGTTTTGTATGATGCAAGCTCTTGCAGGCCATGCTGTTAACTGTGAAATGGTGTATTCGTCTGAGACTAAACTGGTTTAAGTCATAAGTGAGCTGAGAGAAAGGGATGACAGTGCCTAAGATGCTATTCAGGGGAAATAAAGGGTGAACAAGGTAAAGCCAGATACAGAAATCTAAGAATAATTAGCTGTTCTAAGAATAATGGCATTAGGAAACAGGATGGTTTCCTCCTACGTCAGGTCAGGATTTGTTGAAGAGTAAGCAGGCACCAGTTTGATTGATATTTTGGCTACAGCCTTGCTAGCCAGCAGGTGCAGCATGTAAGGTTAAGAGTTTGCCTGAGGCTGAATTCTGCAGTGAGCCCTTGTGCTGTTGCCCTGGGTGTCCAGCACTCCGTCTGTGTGCGGCATCAAGAGCATCTTGCCCAAAGTAGTCATCGGGAGATGCAGGTGGTGCCTGGTCATGGGATGCGTGTCCGTTGCAACCACAGCTTGCGAAGGGTGAACTAAGTCTAGGGCAGGAAGCACTGCTGCTTATTTCATACAGGAGCCTTTCATCAATTGGTACTTGCTAGCCAGCACGTGAATCCGCCTTGTCACCTAACTCGCTCACTGCGTGGTGAGGGAGGGCAGGGAGGTAGGTTCAATGGCCTCATCACATGCAGGAGTGGTGTTTTCATCACTCAGGAGGGAGAAGGAATTCTTGCCCTATCCTCAGCCCCGCAGAGGGGTCAGCAGAGAACAAAGTTTAACCCTGAAATATAGAAGTTAGCCAGTCTTTTAAATACATATATGTAAAATAATTTTCATTAAGAGACATAGTTTTTGAATATTTATGTTCTTTTGAACTTGCAAGGAATCTGTCATAACATTCTGACTGCCCTTCTTCCAAATGTTTGCTTGTAAGTAGAAGTATTTTTTCAGGTGTTGTTATAAAATAAGATGATTTTTATTTAAAATATGGGTAGCTGCATCTAGTAATAATACTGAAAAATACTTCTGATTTTAATGGAATTCTTAACCCTTTTTCTTTCTTTTTGGTTTGTTTGGGTTTGGGTTTTTTTAAGCAGTCAGTTTTTATGACTTGGCAATATGCTATAAGAAAAAGGGTGATTCCTGGGAAGGAAGGGATCGGAAAACACAATACACAGCAAATTTTAAATACCCAGTCTGCAATAAGGAAGTGGAAATCAATGTTGCTTTTTACTTATAATAATCCAAATATCTAGGGTGACTTAAAATTCAGAATGTCCTCAATACTGGGAAGATTACTAGATATAATTATCTCACTCTTACGTAACACAAAATAAAAGTTTCAGTCAAGTACCGAGCTTTTCCTTCTGCCTACATATTGAAATATTTCTCTTTGCATATTCCTCTCTGCATAAAGCATTATACATTGACTATCATCTTAGCGCATTTCAAAATCTCTCATGTATTGTATGAGCACATATTTATAGTTCTTCTCGTTCGGGGGGAGGGAGGGTGGGGAGGGAGAAATCACAGTGCCATGGTGCTAATCACTAGAGGCGAGTATTGCTGAACTTGCTGCACGGGACCTCCTTTTGCGGGGAGGTTTGGCAGGGTGGTGGGTGGACTGGTGGCTGCTTTTACATGGCTGTGCTGGACCATCGCCCTCAACCTCGCCCAGGGCCGCGGTTCTCTGGCTGGACTGTGTCACTGCTGGGAGGAGAGGGAGATCCGGGTCGGGGGGATGCGGTCCCTCCCTGGATGTGGGCACAGTGATCCCATGGGATCCAGCGGGGCAGAGGGTCCAGGCTCGCACCCTCGGAGGGAGGGTTGGGTTGTTTAGTCAGCTGAGATTCCCACTGCTGGGGAGGAAGGGAGAGGGGAAAGGTCTGTTCTCTGGTGAGATCCACCATGGGGGACAAAATCGCAGATGGGATGCATGGGGCAAATATTTGTTTTGCCGTGAGAAGGCTAAAGATCGTTTCTTAGATCTCTGCTTAGATGTGCTAACTTAGGCAGCTTGTCAGCCCCCCTGTGTGCCTGAAACATCTCACTCAGTCGCTGGAAAAACAAGTGCTTCAGTGAGAGCAATCAAAGAGGGGAGTGGGGGAATACTTAAGGAGAAGGCCTTGAAACAGCGTTTTTGTCTTGGTTTAAGTCAGCCTACCCAGAAGGTGCATCACCAGGGAGTGATAAGACTTGTAATTTGGATTTTTTTCAAAATTGATCTCAAAGTAAGTAAGTTTTAATAATGCTAAGCACACAACAGCAAGGTACACTGAGCTGGCTTTTCTGTGCAGTCCAAGAACATTCCCAGCTATTAGACTGTCACGTTGCAAGCAGCGTGGTGTCCAGTAAGACCACCCTCTTCCCAGCTGGTTGGTATTAGTGGTGTTTATATTGTCCTTGGTTATGGTTTATGCACACTTCAGATTAATCTCATTTCATTGTGGCCCACTGTGAAAGTATTTCCATGTAAAGTGAAATACTGTGCTCTGTTTGCAGTACTTTACTTAAGCAAGGACTGTATTAATGCAGTAAGTAGCTGTATTGAATGAGCTGATCATCTATGCAAGTTTCTATTCTTAATTGCTTTCACATAGGAATGAAAACTTTGCTAATCCTTTCATTAAATTTGTGAACTAAAGCTCTGTAAGCCTTTGACACTTTTTTTTTTTTTTTTTTTTGAGGAGCAATTAAGTCTTGAAAGGAAGCTCAAGCTCATGGCCAATGATACATTTAGTCTGATATTGTGTTATGTCCAACAAGGCAGCAGGCTGAGAAGCTGTAGCTTTCCTTTCCCCTCTGTCCCCAGCAGTAGGAGAAAAATCTCCACCTCTTTCCCAAGGGATGTGTATCCTGCAGACAGCATGTATGCAGCTGTGTGCGTGACACTCGGATTTTATCCATTCCCACAGAGTTTCATACAGGAGTGTCTTAATTCCCCTTTGGATCTCTCCAAGGCACATTTGCATCATAACATCCTCTCTACCCTAATCACATCACCGTGTGATTTCATTAAGACATAGCTTTACTCCCCTTCTTAATAGTTCTAACAGGCTTCATAGTCTGTTCCTCACATCCACCAGTTGTTTCTCAGCTGGTATGTGCTACAACCATCTCGCCTGTCATTGCCTATCATTTTTCCTCCTCCTGATAAAGGTGGAGGGTGTTGAACAAAAAAATTAAAAAGCCCTTGATCCTAAATTTAAACTTTCCTCTGCACAGCAGCACTGTGCAATTAATTCATTTTCCATCCAGTAACCAACTGCTGGCATTTCAGCAGAGGCTACGGCGGTGCTCTGGATTTTATATTCCCGACGCTTTAATACAAAAATGTTTTAATACATTCCTTCATTGTGCTGTTCTTTAGACCAACACGTTCTGCAGTCTCTCTCCTCTCCCCCAATTTCTGTAAAGACCTGTCCACATGCCTCATAATCAGATGCAGGATTGATGAGACCAGTCACACAGTAAACAAGCTGTTCGGCTGCTCGGCTGCAGCGATCTTTTCCATGCAGATTGGGAAATGCTGGACCACATGTGTTTTCCTCTTGACAGTGTGAGTTTACTGATACCTGCAGTTTCTTAGCAGATCCTCAATTCTAAAAGTTTAATCATCAGGGACTTCAGTGAGAGTCGATTTAGATTCAAGGTTAGAAATTGGTTTGTTATTTCCCCTGTGTTTCACAAAATCTCAGCTAGCATTGCCTGCATAGCTTTGTTTTTAACTTACACATTTAATAATTTCTTCTTTCTGTATTTTTGAAATGTAGGTAAGCGAATGATAGGGAGAGGCATTTTGACTCTTCCTTCACCTTCATACAGTAATCCTTTAATACTTTGCTTATCACCATGGTACTGAAATAAAGGAATATCTGAAATTATATTTTCAAATCGCAACCTCACTTGGTTTCTCAGTTTTAGATCCATTAAGTTTTGAGGCAAGTTGATAGCAAGTGGACCAGTGCTGTACATCAGTTTGCCTTCACTTGTTTGACAGATCCCTCTGTAATCACTATTAAGCATTTAAAAATTTTCCCTTTTATTTCCTGTCCCATTATCTTTTGGCATCACAGACAGCTGCCTTGTCAAGCACTTACTGAAAGCAGGTTTGTTTTTTTAAAAATTGTTATTGTGTTTAAAACCTCACTAGCTTCCTATAACAGACCTCACAGTGAAGCTGTCTGTTAACATACAAATGTAGCTGCCCGGTGCTACAGAGGGAATTGTCTAGAGAAATAGAAGCACAGTGCTGCAGTGAAAAAGGAGCAAAGAAACTGAAGTTGGCTGAGCACACCAATATTGTGCATTAACGAACAGAGAACGCGGCTCCTACAGAGCTTTATATTTAGCACTGAGCAGGTGGGCACTTCACTAGGCTTGGACACAGCCACGGTCTTGGGGGAGAGGAGAAGGTGGCTGTGGTAGCAACGTGTAATGCAGATTTGTGAGGTTGCTAAAAACCAATCTCTCCCTTAGGAGATTTACAGTAGCTTTATGTACAATTCATTGCATGTAAAAGATACGTTTTCTCCAGTTAAGACCACATATCTTGATAAAAGATTTATGCATTGCATTTGGACTGGGTTTGCAAATGAGGAAACAATTGCTTATTAAAGGACCCAAGGCGATACAACCTTTTCCTTGCTGGCAACATGAGGCAGAAGTGTCAGAATAGTTTATAGGGTTCCAAACAAGGAGAGGAGATGAATTATTTGCAAGAACAAATACTGGTCCTGCACCAGTGTCAAAGTGGTCTTGTCACAGGTTATGAGGTAAACAGTGTATACGCTGGTGAGTACTTGCCTCAGGGGTTTACAAGCTATTGCAGAGAAAGTTATTGACACAGTTAAGCTGCATGGAAAAGTGTGCTTGTTTTGCCTGACTCCATTCTTCTCTTAGTAACAGAAGGCTATACGTTTTGTATGTACCTTTTGACTGTCCCAAGACAAGCACTGTAATTTGGTCAGCGTTGCACTTATGAGGAAACTGATACTTTGGTAAGAGTCCATACTGCTTTGGAGTTTACAGTTTTGTGAGTGGAAGTGATTCTCCTGAAATAAATAGGATTATAAATGAAGCGAGGATAGAATCGACTTTAAGGAAGATAAAACATTTTCAACAAGTGCTACCAAAAAGCTATCAAAACAGAATATTTGTGGTTTATCTCTGTTAGACTCTGTAAGTCTCTGCCTTACAAATGAGACTGGGCAATTTCAGCCTAGGTCAATGCTCTGACAGTCATTCACGCATCGTAGACAAGCTACTGTAAGTTATGGCCTCTGTGGTGGTCCCCCACCACTACAGAAGTATGTGTGAGTCTACTTTTACTCTGAATGTACTATGGACAAGAGGAGGACACAATCATGTCATCTCTCATGTCTCCCCTACACCTTCCTCTTTCAAGCCTTGAGTATTTTTTGAACTTGTTGGCCAGTTTCAATCTATCTTAAAGACGTGCTCCTCAACAGTGAGCAAAGAAGCTTGGTAGTTGGGGAGAGAAGACCCAAATTACTCCAAAAGACTCCAAAAGGTTGGGGAAGAGCAGGCAGGCATCAAGCCCTTCTCCTCTTGTGAGGAGCCAGTCAGCCCACCAGCACATGCAGGAGTTACTACCTGTACATGCAAATGCCTCCACCAGGCAAGAGGGAGCTGGCTGCCATGGGGAGGTTATTTGGGAACAGGGTCAGGAGGCTGGAGGAAGGAAGGCTCTGCTCTTTCCATTGTTGATGGGATGATGTTAGAAATCTTTCCTTGAGGCATGACTATGTTGTCAGATAACAAAAGTTGGTATGAGCCAATTCAGTGTATTGTTCATATGTATATATACATACATACATACATGTATATATTCTGAAAGCCATGTTCTCACCTGTTAGAAGCAATTACTTTGAAAATACATTGATCTAATTAAGTTATATTCTTTCTATACGTAACCTTTCAAAAATTCCCATCGGATTTACTAGCACTACAAATACTATAGCATGTGTGAGTCCAGTCCAAATTTTTTTAATTACAAATGTCATGCCGCAGTATTGGCAGGTGTAAAGGGCATGAGTCAGCTACCTGAACACAGACGGCTAATGCCACTTGAAATGCACTGGAATAACTGAGACATCCTCGTGAGGCTGGCAGACGCAACAAAGCATGTAGGGAGGACCTAAGCTCCTCTGGTGTGGGTCTTGCCCTGGGGCATTTGCAGAGAGATTGGCAGTGCTATGGTTGCATGTGTTTGGGCAAGTCAAGCCCAAAGAGAGAGCAGCAGATTTCCTGCAGGTTGCTACACTGCAGAAGAATTTCCCTGCCTGTGTCTGCAGCTTGTTTCACTGAGCAGCTGATCACTGTTTGTATAGGCACCTTGCTGCACTGTCGACGTGCCAGGCCTCCTTTTACTCACCTTTGACCACCTATCTCTAACCCACCTCGGATGACTGTACCAGAATGCTGGTACATTGGATCATGACCATTCACAGGCAAAGGACCGCTCGCAAAAAGTTTTTTTAAGATTAACTTCTAATGCCTTCACTACCGTGGTTCACTTGTGTTTCAAAAAGTAGAAGTTTGTGTGAAAAAGCATTTAACTAGATTATACTGCACTAATGGATTTATTTATGCAGTAAAATTCATACTCAGTCCCCAAGACCTGCAGGTTTTGTTTCAGTGATGTGATGTCACAGCAGCCGGAGGTGGCAAGGGTTTAGTCACCATGCTTTGCAAGTCCATTCCAGGAAGAGCGCAAGGCTGAAGGGTCCTTTTACCGTCAGCAGACCTCCACGTATGCAAACTTTCTATCGCATTGAGTTTGTCCTTGCCTCTCTAAGCTGCTAAGTAGCTTCAGTGCGTGGCACATTGGTGTACAACTTTTTTGAGCACTGCTGCATGCTTTAAGCTGTGTCATGGACAATATCCACTCCTTGGCTTTAGAGGCCCAAGACCCCTACTGCTTCTTGAACAAGACCAGCAATTATTCCCACTGAGAGGTGGCTTGTCTATTTTGATTGTTACCAAGGCTGCTTCCCCCCACCCCGCCATTCACCAGGAATTCATATTGCACTATAAACAAAGCATAGTTCAAGGATTATTTTTTTTTAATCCTAAATGGTAAGCAGTCTGTTCCTATGTACAAAGTGAAAGCTTTTAAGAAGGCACTTTATTATGACCTTCACAGAAAATACAAAACTAATGTATCCAAGTCTCATCTGAGGATTGTTTACGTACTGCAGCAGTTAACTGTTGGCAGAAGCCTTCACCTCGCACATAAATAGTAGGTAGCAGTCTGTCAGTCATCTACTTTAAGAGTAGATATTGTTTGGATAGCAGTGGCAGTGATTTCACATTTGTGCAAACTTGTCAGGGTAAATCTCTCCGAGGTGCACAGAAAGAGTATTTTAAACATTCATGTAAGCAGCAGCATTATCGACTGTTTAGAACCCAGAACTGAAGTTTGCCATCAGAAATCTAGATTCTCTTCTCAGGATTGCTCTTCACTGCTCATTCATCTTGGCTTCATCTCCTCTGTCTACAGAAAGGGAGATAGTGCAAGTCTAATTCAGGGTGGCAATGCAATGAATGTTTAGTATATGCTTTCTTGTGACATGCATTGTGAAGTGGAAAGAAGCAGCTTGTAAAGACAATAGTGTGCATGGATAGAGGTTAACCAGGTAACTATTTTTGGCTGAGAGGTAGCTTACATAAAAACATGTTATATCACAGAATACTTTGTATCTTTATCTCTTGTCTAATGTTTCCACATCACTTTTCATCTACTGAATGATAAAAAACGGGGACAAGATTCCCATGCCAAAGCATGGTTTAGGCCAAAGAGGCCCCCTTTGCATGAAGGGCAGGAGAACGTGGGAGAAAAAAATGTCCAAACATGCTCCTTTTTTGTCTGCTCTTTCCTGCATATAAGTTACCTTCTCCGGTGTAACTTTTTTCCTTTACCGGCAAGTGCAACAGTGTAGTGTGCTTTGCCCAGTCTAACCGTCAAGAGGACCAACAGTCTTCACCAAAAGATTGTTCTCCGAAACCAGTCACAGGTTGGGAGCAAGATATGTGGCATGTTAGAAGAAACTTCAGGTCATATTCCCTGCCTTTAAGTTATGTCTCTTTTTGAACTTATTTCAAATGAATACGAAGGACTATAAAAGAGGGGGGCACTCAGCGTGTGTGGCTAGCCATGACTGGCACAGGCAAGTCCTAAATCCTTCCTTCAGGCTGGTTCTGCCGATGGGTCAGGATTCTCCCCATGGTGTAGTGCTTTTGATAAGAGTCGATATTATGCAGCAAGTAATTTTTGTGCTGAGTAATTTTTGTGCCAGTAGAAATGTGTCAACATAGACAAAGGAATATAGGAGGAAAACCTGGGCTGGGTGAGACTTGAAACCAAGTGTCCCATTGTAACACAGTCATGGGCTTGGTGTGGTCCCACTGAGAAGGTGAGGTGCGACTGGTTGATCTCACTATTCTTGCTGAAGCGTCTTTTCTGGTATCACCTGGTGTGTCGCCCACCTGAGCATAGCTTGTTTCCTTTCCTGCTAAGCTGTGTTCTCCCGTATTTATTTGCAACAAAAGTCAAGATTTAATCATCATTCATATCCAAGAGTTCCTAAGTGACATCGTGGGTGCTTTGCTCATATCACATCTGGAGAGGCGGTGCTTAAGAAGGACCCAAGGCAAAGTCCTGGTTGCTCTGGGAGGTGGTTCAGGGCGGACCCTAATCATGCAGTGGTGGGGAAACAAGGAATTCAGAGTACTGCTTAAAGGGTCCTGCTGACATCCATGTTTGCTGTACAGCAGCTCTGTACTGCTGGAAAGAAGTTAATGTTAAGCTCATTATCTCATTTCTTTACATGAGGAAAAAAGTCCCATTGTTTACAGACAAGAGTAAGGGATACTTTGCTAGGTTTCTCATTTGCATAATTAGAGGTGTGATCTGGTTTGCTCTCAGTAATCTTGAGAGGCTTTCTGTTATTTATACTGTTATATGTATGAATGAAAGAAAGCCTGTTTCTGCTCTCACACATTAAAAAAATGTCATTTTTGCCTCCTGGGAATGAAGTCACTTCTCTGGATTTGTGGAGCATTCATGACATAAAGCAGCAGCTTTTCAAGGCAATAGCTAATAATAACACCTCGTTTCTCCCTACCCCTCAATCATGAATTGTGGTAAGTGCTGTGTAAATCAGGAAATAGACAGCTGCTATCATGGAGAGGAAATAACTGCAGGCTGAGCTAGCCTGAGCCCGCGGTGAAAAACACCGTTTCTAAACAAGCTGTTTCAGGAAGTCCTATGTGACAAAACTTCCAAGGGAAGAAACGGCATTCAGGAGAGGGCAATCGACTTTCTTCAACGCTCAGGACAACCACTAAGGAGTGCAATGGGAAGGATTTGTCTGGGATGAGCTAGGTAGTACAGTCCCCTTCCTCCCAGCGCTAATGCTAAACCATGGTGTCAAAGCAGTGCTTGAAAAGGAAACTTGTAACATTTATTTTCTCCATGCTTCTGTCTCCACTTGTCATGCATTTAGAGGAGCAAGTATTGCCTTTGCTGATAGGTTCGGGAGTTTTGACTTTCTTGTGCAGTCCTATCTCCTTCAAGGCTTGCACTTCTTATACCGTGCTTACGCATGCCAGCTGCAGACCAGAAATCGCTGATACGTGCCTAAGCTTGGATAAGAGACAAAGGTAAAACCAGTCACTGGAAGCTAAACAATTTGGGCCGATACCAGCTGTATTTTCCCAAACAATGTGGATGTGAAGCAACAGGAGTTGTTAACAGTCCTGGGGGATTCTCTGTTGCTGCATATTTTTCACATGTGAGTGGATGCTGTTGTAGAAGAGATGGCAATTGAGTCAAGGTAGTGTTCTGGATTGTGATATTTAAAAAAGCATACTGCTTTTTCTGCAGAACTGTAACTGTGATTCAAAAATACATATAAAATCAGTGATAAGGGAAATGCACAATTAATAAAGAAGGGGTGGGCTAGAAGCTACACATGGCAAAAAGTAGGTGAGATTAAGTTTAGTTTAAATAGTTCACAGCCCTCATGGAGGAAAATTTCTGTAGCAACTGAAAGATGAAAATAAACTTTCACAGTACTGTGTAAGGTCTGCTGCAAGAATATATGCTGACATTTTTGTTTTTTCACTTTTCTGGATTTTTCCTTTTGCACAGCTTTAGTTCTCAGATTGTCAGGCACCAAAACCACATTCACCCAATTAACAAATCAGCTTGTTTAACTTGCTCAGAAGATCTACAGATGGATTATTTCAACAAAAGACACAATAAAGAGATTCATTATAAAGGTCACAAATGAAAAAAATTACTCTCTGTTTCTCCTGGTTTCAAAGCAGAACCTTACCAGCTCAGTTAGCAAAGTGTAAGCAGGGCACATCAAGATTACTTGGTCTTACTGAATCGGGGGGGAGGAAGGGGGGTAGTTTTCACAACAAATAAAGGGATATTAGCTTTTTTTCAGCATCTGGAAGCCGCAGCATCTTATAACTCAGCTAAAGTTGTTAAGAACTGAAATCAACCGATGTGATACCATCTCAGGGGTTTCAAGATGAGTTTTTAATGCATTCTGCAAATAGAATCATGTTGATTTCTTTCAGAAACAATGAAAAAATCCATCTACTCTTGCTAATAAAACCACAGTATATCTCACTACAGTTAAGGACTGCAAATTAAATTTATTTTTCACAAAATAAATTATGTTATGTCAAGTTGCTAGAGTGAACAATAGTTATTTTCGGGAAATAGGTTCAGATAAGTTGTACAAACAACACTTCCTCCTCTTAGACTTTCCCAAATTGAAATTGCAGATTGTGGCCTGGGGACAAAGTGTACCCTGAGCTCTCAAAGAAACGGGAGATTCAGTTCTGGCTCATTTCCTTGGGGTCTCAAAGGGTGTGAAACTGCTCTCAGCGGACCAAGCCCACAAATGTTCCTGCTCGCTTTTGTCCTGAGCCAGTCCTGCAGGAAATCAGTCATTGTTTTTAGTGATGCTACCCACAGTACTTTGCTGTTCTTCAGACAAGGTGTCTGTACAGAAGCAATTATAGCATTGGTTACACCAAATCATCTCTTCCACACTGTCTCCTTGCTGCAGAGCTCCTGAGAGGGGGACTATGCCCACCAAAGCCCTGATAGAGCACCTATTAGCTTCACTTCAACGGCACGAAGGACTCGGGTCTTTTTTTGTGTGGTCCTCAGCACAGAAACAGCCATGGAAATACTGTCAGCTGCACAAAGCAAAACATCTTCTGATCAGGCTGTTTTGACTAAGTGCATAAACCAGCAACACTGCTCTCCGGTTGCATCACCTTCTGATTTCCATGTGGTGAGGGACCCTCTGGCTGACAGTAACTCTAGCCTCTGCAAACCTCTTCTCTGCATTTACTGCTATGAAACCAAATAATTAGCACAGTAGCATAATTCATTTCTTATTTCATTAATAAAGCATAGCAGTAATCAGATTTTCCTTTCTCTCCATACGGCTAAGCCAGTACGGCAAGCGTTAACAGAAAGCAGTTTTGCACAGGCAGGATAAAACACAATTTCTAATGAACATCCAATGTGCAAAAGTGTCAGTTGGTCTGTTGGAGGGATATGACTGTAGGAAGAGTTCATCCACGAGGGACTGTCTAGTTTTCTAGATCAGTTATGCAAAACTTGGTGGTGCGTTTAGGGAATCTCCCACAGGGAACAAGGAAGAGGAAGAGAAGCTGTTGGGGAGGGTGGGCTGCTTCTGCCTGTTGCCTCTCGCCATCAGGTTTCCAGCTGTCATGAGTGTCGGAATGTCTCAGCACTGCTGCCCGGCTGCAAGGAGGAGATGGACACCATTACTCAAGTTCCTTGATTCGTTTTTTGGAGGTTATTTTATTTACGTCCTCTGTGTGTCCATCTCCCATCTACTGCCAGAAACACGTTAGTGTAAAGATGGCACAAGCCACTCTACCGTCATCCTCCAATTCTTCAGATGCCTGAGGTCTCTTTCATCTTCTCAGGCAGGTAACTAGCTGAAGAAAAATTAGTAAGTGCAATGTTTTCTCCTGCAGATATTTAACAAAGTTTCTGTAGAATCGTATGTAGTGTTAGTTGGTCATTAGCCATTGCCCTGTAGTTCCAGGAAGGCATTTTAATCAGTTAATAAATAAATATATTTCCTTAAGTAATAGTTATTATCTAAAACACCTATGCACAGATTATTCTTGCTTTTCTGGCTTAACCCTTAAAGTTATTGGCAACACCCTCTCGCTCCACCTGTAATTTGACTATTTCATGCTCTCAGGTCTAGGCGAGAAGGAAGCACTAAAGTGATGTTATAGAAACTTACACCAGCTTTCTTCCAGACAAGAGTTATTATTAAGTCTAAGTTATGTCTTGTGAGCTGAATTCACCAAACAAAAGCATACATTTGAAGATGAAGGCGGTGCAGCTAATCACATTCAAACACCATGAAGGCAAGAAGGAAGAGAGACAATAAGGTCAGCTCTGGAACTGCGGGAAGTCACCCAGTCCTGTATATGCTCTGCAGCCAGAGAGTACCAAGTCTTCCAATGTTTTTAAAGTTTAAGTTTGGCAGTTTGGGGTTTTGTTGGCAATTTATTCAGATAAGGGTTTCGTTTCATTAAATGCAATCGTGTCCCCTCCAGAAACCCACTGCTGTCACGTCAGAAAAGGTGCAGTTTCACAGTTGGCTTAAAGTGCTCTAAGACAGCTTGGTGCTGATAAAAGGTGGTGTCACCTTCCCACGCCAAGCCCTGGACTATGTCTTTTTTGCATCAGTGTGAGCAACTGAGTGACTGCAAGGCAAGAACTACTAATAGTTTTATTGCTTGTTCAATTTTCAGGCAAATTTAGGGCAAAACTGGACCAACTTACTGTACAACCATGGGACTGCTATTGCCTAAATAAAGCAATTTGTAAAAATGTGTAGCTGGGGTAGGGGAAAGGAAATGGGCTAAAATGAGGGTAAAATGACACTTAAAAAGCAATGCAGTAGTATATCAAGTTATGCTGAATGAAATACTGCATCTTAAGTGATCTGCAAACCCAGGTGGCCTCAGGATCCACAAGCATGTTTTGCCAGAAAAAGATCTGTGCTGCCAAAAAACCTGATCCTACTCTCCTCTGTGCTGTTCCCTCCCTTGCAATGGCCAAACATTTGTTTGAATTTTGGGGACATGATTTGCATGTCCCCAAAACTGAACAGTTTGGAAGTTGGGGTTGTGGGTTTTTTTTTTTTTTCCTTCTAACGCTACAGCAACGGTTTATCCTATAATCTGGTTTAGGTGGCAGTTTGCAGAAAAAAAAGATCTAGAGCTAGTCATCGATCATAAACTGAATATGAGTCAACAGTACCATGCTGTTGTGAAAGAGGCGGACGTTAGATGAAGCTCCATAAGCAGGAGCGTATCCTGCAAGACAGGTGACGTCGCTCTCCTGCTCTCTTCAGAGCGAACGCCTTGTCCAGCCGTGGGCACCGCCGTGTCGAGAAAGACGTGGACCTGCCAGAGTGGGACCAGCAGAGGGACATGGTAGCCATGAGTTATCCGGAAACAGGGCCAAGGAAAGGCTGCGGAGCGATTTAACCTGGAGGGAGGAAGAGATGGCAACAGTCTTCTGAAAGGTGAAAGGCAGCTGCAAACGAAGACCAGCCTGTTCTCCACGGCCCGTGGGGGTGTGGAGGGACAAGAGACTTAACATTGCGGGAAAGAAGATTTAAGTTGTACGTTAAGGGAAAACTCCTACAGGTAAGGTTAGCCGATCACTGATCACTTGAATAGATGGTATGGAGCATCTGGGAAAAAAATCCAAAGCCCTGGAGACCCCTGCAGCTGGGGAGATAAACATCAGTCAGGGATGATGCTGGCTTTGCTGAGTCTGCCCAGGGAAGGCAGGGGATTAGCTTTTTAAGTTCTTCCAAGCTCTGTGAGTTAATGGTATCCTAGTTAGTGTGTACATGTGGATTTTTATACACGCATGAATGAATAATGTATTCCTACATCATGTACTAGTATCTCTGTGTTTTTGCAATTATTGTAACAAGCCCTATGATTTCAGTAGTCAGGGAAGGCTGGCTTCCTGCAAAAACCTTTCTCAAAGGCTGGAGAGTATAAGCGAATTTTATTTTTTTTTTCACAATAGGAAAAAATTTTTTGAACTGCTTAAGGACAAAAAGATCAGAGGGTGTTCGTGCTTGTAGGACATGAATTTGATTATGCATACCTTTTCTGTCTCTTACAACATTAGCTAAGGGAAAAAACTGTCTTCTGAATTGTTACCTGAGTCTTTTCAGCGCACAAGCTTCACCCCCCTTCAAGAATTTGAAGCAGCGAGGTTGAGGGGAGAGCCATATGCTCTATTTTTTCTAATGAATTTTATGCTTTTTTGAAAGATAGCGAAGAGAGGAAGATGAGGAGAGCACTGAAAACCGAATGCTTTAAGTCAGGACTAGCAGTTAGTCACAGACAGCATCACATCATTAATACGCACTCAGCCTGCGAGCGCTATAGCAATAGCAAGTCCTCATCAAAGGGGCTCGGCAAATACAGTCAGAGCGGACGCAGCATCAGCTAACCCTTTTCACAAGGTTGGTGAATAGGTCTGTTTTGGGCTGCACGTACAGAGTATTTATGGCGAAGCAGCATAAGCCGTGGCAGGGTCATGCTTGCAGCACTCGTGCAAGTTTGTAATGTGCAGAACCGAAGGAGATGCCGCTGAAGATGCTGGTTTTGTAAAGGAGGGGTGGCAGAGCTGCCACTTGCAGTGAGTGCCTTTGCCAGCTGGGTTACCTCCTCAGACACGGATGAAGAAACAGCACTGCCTTCCACCCCAAGGATGACTACGGTCTAGCTTTTCTAGGCAACCCTGTAAATAGGCTGTATCAGAAAGAGGATTTTGTTTTCCAGGCCCTTTGAGTCTTTATGGTCTCTTTTTTAAAAACAAACAAACAAACAAACCAAAAAAACAAACCCACAAACAAAACTTTCAAGGTAGAGGAAAATGCTGTATCAAGTTTGTACACATGTTTTGTGGACATGTGCCTAAATGCAACTATATACCAACTGATTCGGGGGGGGGGGGGGGGGGGGGGGCCGGAAGCCGTTGT
>JAVJGG010000074.1:8459362-8473090 GCA_035590195.1 Aviceda cuculoides | reverse complement strand
CGCGGCACAGCCGGTGCCGGCGCGGTGAGGCTGCCCTGCCGGCGGGCGGGCTGCGAGCTGCCGGCCACCATGCAGAAGAGCGTGCGGTATAACGAGGGTCATGCCCTGTACCTGGCGCTGCTGGCCCGCAAGGAGGGCACCAAGCGGGGCTACCTGAGCAAGAAGACGGCGGAGACCAGCCGCTGGCACGAGAAGTGGTTCGCCCTCTACCAAAACGTGCTCTTCTACTTCGAGGGCGAGCAGAGCGCCCGGCCCGCCGGCATGTACATGCTGGAGGGTTGCAACTGCGAGAGGGTGCCGGCTCCCAAGGGCTGCGCGGCCGGCAGCGCCAAGGATGCGGCGCTGGACAAGCAGGTACCGCCGCGCCCTCGGGCAGCGGGCGGGAGGTGCCGCCCCGGGCCGCGGCGGAGGGACGGGAGGGACGGACGGAGGGGAGGCAGGGTGGGGAGGCGGGCAGGCAGGAGCAGCGCCCCGGCCGTCGGGGCGCTGGGGTCGCCTGCCCTCGTGTCCCTCCGGGAGGATGGCGGTGGCCGCCCGCCCCCGGGACCCCGCTCCCCCGGCGGGGAGGTCCCGCAGCGCTGGAAGGGAGCAGCGGCCGCCGCTCGGAAAGTGGCAGGGCCCGTGTCTTTCCCGTCCCGTCTAGTGACTCTTCTTCCTTCCTCCCTGGCGCTCTTCTTCTTCCCCCAGTGCCTGCGCGCCTTATTTCAGTGGGGTGCCCGGAGAGCAGCATCTCACAAAACGGGCGTTTAGCCCCCTCCATGCCGACCCTTGTGCCGTACGGCCACACCGTTTCCGACCGGACTCGGCAAACGGGGCGGGGGGTGCGAGGGGCGGAAGTACCCAAACGGCGCAGGGGGACTCCAAGGAGCGGACGAACCGTCCCCGGGCGGCTGTGGGGCCGCTGCCTCTCTCGGCGATGCCGGGGGGGGACAGCAGGCTCTCGGCTCCCCCCGGGGGACCCCTGCGGGAGCCGGGCCGGTGGCTGGGAGGCAAGGGCGAGCGTGTGCCCTGATGCACAGCCGGGGCCGCTCGGCAGAAGTCGGCGGGTTCTTGGCCGGGCAGGTGTCGTGAGGCCGGTGGTGCTCGCGATAGACATGATGGCGCAGAGCTCTAGCCAGGTCTTGCTTTCGCCCGGCCGAGGACGCTGGCGGCTTTGGTGGGGTTCATTCCCGCGAGGGGTGACGGTTCACAACACGTGAACCGCCAAATTCCACCTCTTTCCCCCTCCCCCCCCGCGCTGCCCCCGAAAGCTGGTCGGTTTGACACGCGTGTGTGTGTCGAACAAGCGAGTGGTTAAATACTAGCTGTGCATTACATAACCGTGAAGAAGAGGACAGTGTAGTTGTTCAGCGTAGATAGAGATCGGGTATCTTAACCACACGCCTCCTATTGCCTCATGTAAATTCTTGATCTAATTTTCTGCCTGGCTGAAATTTGTTTGAATCTGCATCTGGCGCGCCCTAGTCCCTTTTCCCCTGAATAGGAGAAACCAAACAGGTGTCAGACTGGTTTGGAAAAGTTTGGGTAGCTGCAAGGAGGGTGGTTTGGAGGCTGGCTGCGGGCGTTTCCTTCAGGGCACAGATCTGTCAGCTCCTGAAAACCGGCACACCTGGGTGCTGCGCTGGCGTGCTAACTTCGCCAGGAAAGCTCAGAACCTTGTCTTACGTCTGTGGTTTTTTGCCCATTTAGAACAAATCCTTGCATGCTTAAGCAGCCTTTAAGGTGGTACGTGGTTAGGCAAGCGAACTTTGGGAAGTTGGGATGGTTGTAGTTATGTCATATTCGTCTGTCACATTCTTGCTTGTTGCTTTGAGTCATGTTTTTATAAGCACTGATAAATGAAATACTGGAGGATTCCCTAGAAGAAATTAAACATGGAAATTTCCCTGTCTGCTTTACATTGGCTTAGCACACTTGTTTATCGGTGGTGGTGTTAAACTAAGGCTTGACTAAGAGAACTGTGTGAAAACAATGCCTTTCCGTATCTGTTTGCTGGGAATCTTAAGTTGTGCTTTTATAGTGGTGAATGTCTGGGCTGTTTGTAATTACATTTAGTGGTGCAGAGACGAAATAATTACAGGGGATGAAGCTGAATTTTTCATTGCTTTAAACATCAACTACTTACATGGTTTTAACAACAGCAGACTGCTGTTAAAGAGGCAGAAGAACGCTTTAATTTTTTTCATGGGATACTAGTTCGAATTTTCAAGGCAGACCATCAGAAAATATCTTATTCCTGTTCACCTTTTGCTTGATGCAGAATGAAGCCTTTGAGTGTTAGTAGTTTTTACAGATGTTTACTCATTAAAGTGCACCCTCGTTTGTATATTCACATAGACACAAACCTTTGCTAAGGTGTACAGGAAGCTCCCTCAGCAACTAAAACTGATCAATCACAAGAAAAAACAGAAATATTTGAAAATTAAACAGCCCTTTTTATTCAGAAAATACGATCATATTCTTACAGGTGTGAAGTGATAAACTGCAAAGCTTCAGTCTGTTAACAGTGGAAGACAATGTTATTTTAATCAGATGATGATGAAAAAACTCAGTGTTGTACATGTTAACTACTGGCAGTGTAAAAATATTGCCTAGATTTAATTTGCTTTGATTTAACCACACACATGTATTAATGGCATGAGAAGCTCTATGCCAGTTTTTGAAGAATCAGATATCCTCCAAAAGAGAGAGAAGAAAAAAATAATCTCTTTTAGTTTGGGTTTTGTTTACCTCAGTAATTTAGACATTAGAGTGATATGTGCTATAGAATTACACAAATGAGGGAGAGAGGGGAAGAAGAATTAATCACACGAGAGAGCCTCATCAGCATCTTTTGAGTGGATGTTTGAAAAAGCAATGCATTTTCCTTATGTAACTGAAGATTATGGAAAATGTATGCAGAACAAATAGATCTTGTTCTCCTTAGTTTGCAGATCCTTTTAATTTTAGTTTGGGTAGTTTAAGGATTGCTTGTCAAGTCATACGCCAGGTAAGAACTGTGCTGAGAAGTTGTCAGAGTTGGGTGGGGAGAGTGTGGCAGCTGTACTTCCCTATGCAGGAGACTGTATTTCAGTCAACAGATGTGTTTAGGTTTGGGTATCTTATCTCCCAACAAGCCCAGCAGCTGCGTGATTTCACTTTTAACCACTACTGGTGCTTTTATGCCCTTCCAGCAGTCCATCATGAGGGGACATTAAAGTATTACGGGAACCGTACCACCGTTTTGTGGAAGATGCCAAATGCCTTCATAAAATTTGCTGTAATATTAAAGTATTAAGAGCTTGAAAAAAAATTGCAGTGACAGAATGCACTTTTTTTTGGTCTTTTCCATTAAGATAATTATTATATTTTTTTTCCTTCAGAAGGATATCTGCTTCAAAGTAAATTGTTTTAAAAGTACAGTACCTTTCTTAATATTAACAAACTGCATTACGCATGACCCAGTTGATATTCTGGGAATATGGGATCAAATTGAGTATTTTGCAGATACTAAATGATCTGTAGTTTTTATTTTTATTTGTAGTTTTTAAAGAAAAGTGTTTTGATCTCCCTCAGATTTTAGAAGAGTTTTTGTAAATGCCAAACAGGTGTTGCTATCCACTCTGATTTCACATTTCAGAAGAACAACAGATTTATTGAAAGAGCAACAATATGGAAGAAGCTGAGTTTCAAAACAGAAAATTAGGACATAAAAATATTACAGGTGAAAAGCTTAAATCCTGGTATTAGTTAAACTGCTTCTTCCCGCAGGAACTGTAGGCTGTAAACAAGTGCAGCTCCCAAGAAGTCCTCCACTGTGACAGTGACAGACTTCATGAGAATAAATTCCAGCTTTTGTTTCAAAAACTCTGGAAAAAGAATGGCTTTGTCTCAGTGAGTGGCTAGTCTCTTTCAAAAGTAAAGTAAAATGCCTAAAAATTATGCTTTCTGCAGTGTTTCATAGGAGACTGGCACTTGTTATCCAGCAAGTTCACAGATTATTTTTTTTTAAAGACTGTTGGAAGCAAGTGAATAGAGGAATGTAAATATTATTATTATTGTCTGCATTGGGAGGAGGCCTATGTGTTTAGTTTCTTGTGGATTGGATAAATGGAAATGTTCTGATACAGTTATTAATAACTGTCTTAGTGTATTTAAGCTTGTAAATGTTATACGATTTGAGCAGAGACTATTCTTTGTATCTTGCCTGCAATAATCTTCCTCCCACTTACCAAAATTAAATGCAGTATTAAGTCCATGTCCCCATAGATTAACAGAATCCAATTATTTGAATTTTTTCTGCTTACTGTAGCTCTGTATTCATTTTACAAAGGACATGGTGATTTTGCAGTGTTTGAAACCCCTCTATTTTACATACATTCCTTGAAGTGATAAGGCAGGCATATGCCACCAACAGCTTTTGCTGTACCTCTCTGCTAATTTAGTGTATATAAAACCTAGCAACAGCGCTTAAAGGTCATTTTTTTTCTGAAGATATAATGAATTAAAAGTTAATCTCTTCACTTCTATTGAGCAAAAAAGCCCCCATGTTGTTCAGCATCCTACGTCTGTTACATGTAGTAGATGGCTGAGGAGTGGTGTTATCTTTTTGGCAAGATAGCTTGCCACCTTCAGGTGTAATACTGTCCATAAATCTTACTGCTTGCCTCTGGGCAGGTAACTCCCTGGGATCTTCCAGTGCAAAGGTCCACCAGAGATGCCCTTGTTTTAGAAATTTCCTGGAGCATTTAAAAAATAATAGATGAATTTGTCTTCTCAGATACTGAGAAGAAAAAAATTTCTGGGATTTTTTTTTTTTTCATCCAAACTTTTTTTTTTTTTTGGAGGGGCTACCTTCAACAGAACGAATTAGTTAAAAAAGGTGGCTGTTGGGAAGGTTTTAAGATATTAGTGCTGTTGGGGTTTGTGTTTTTGTAAGACCTTCTCATGAAAGAGTCTCTAAATGGTTCTTCTATGAAGACAACTTTGGGTAGGTAGCACTTGTTTACTTTCCCAAGTAATCCCTGTCTCTCTGCCGTTGTTCAGTCACTGTCGTGAGATGATACAGTTTGTGGGCACATTCAACAAATACATTGGTTCAGACTGTTCTGATATGCATTTAAGGAGTAACTGAAAAATGAGTCACTGACATTGCGCTTAAGGCAAGTTGCATCGAAGTGGTTGCCTCTGGCTCTTCGTGCAGAACTGTAAAGTGAATTTACAGTGTGCTTTCTGGCCTAAGGCACCAAGTGGTAAATAAATAGAAAAGCATAACCCTTGTGAACTCTCCAGGGACTGAACTTTGCTATTTGATAAATGTCTTGTGTTTACCTGCTTGCTTAGTAATGAGCATATTTTGGGGATAAAGAGAAGACTAGAAAATCTCATGGCCATATATATTGCTATTTTGCCAAAATTTAAGCATTTCGTTCTAACTCTTGGAAATGTATGTTTCTTCTGTAAAGTTCCAAAATGGGCTATTTGTAACTATGCAAAAGTGGGGAATGTACACAGCTGAGAAGTGAGTTACATGTAGATCTAGTTTATTTTTGACATGCCTTCCTCTCGAAAGGTTAGTTAAATCCACACAGATGTAACTTGGAGAATATTGATGCCATTGAGTAGTTTAATATTAAACCTTTGGCTACCTTAATCCATGTCAAGTGTCTTGGTCAGGAACTGGAGACTGATCTGTTGTTTTCTGTTCTTGAGTGTCTGTCACACTTCAGGGCAAAAGGCAACAAACGACACCACCTGAATATCTTAGACTGAGGAGTAATTAAAAGAACGTTAGGACTGATGGTAATAAGACCAGATTTTGGTGAGGCGAAGTCTTATTGAAGAGAAACCGCAGGGTTAAGTCCTTGATATTTCTCTGCGAGATATTGTAAGATCCTGAAATATTAAAGTATGTTTTAATAGAAGTGCATACTCCTTAATTAAGTTATTGGAAAAATAATTAGATCCCAAGGCAAATGACATTTGGCAAAGGCTTATTTGTAGAGTTGCTGGGAAATCCCTTTAGCTAACAGGTGAAATGTCAGCGAGTGAAAGACTGGAAGCAGGTTAGAAGTAAATGAGAAATGCATCCCAAAGCATAAGGATCAAAGATGTCACACAAACACTTGCCATGTAAGAATAATGTGTTCCACCTTCTCAACCTCAAACATCACATGGAGGCTGCGCAAAGTGACCAGAACCTACGTACAGCAGTGTAGCTCACACCAATAATGTGAGTACTCACATTTAAAATAAAGTAACAAAACAGTTTAACACGACTTTAATTCTTCCACCCATCTTGTAGTCAGTGCTCATACTTTTTTCATTTTGTCTGTTTTGTTGGCAGAGTTGCATCAATTTGGCTTGGATATGTTTAGTTCCTCAAATGTAAGAGGATATTTGTAGAAAACAAAAAAATTCTGAGCACAAAAGTAGCAAGTCAGCCCCTAATCTACTGAATAATTATACTCTATTTATCTTAATTTGCCTTTATTTAGCTTTAAAAATAGGTTTGGGTTTTTTTCTTCTTCATCATCATCTAAGCAGATTGGTAAGGCACATACCCTGTTTTCTGGTTGCATCGTACCCAGATTAATTTCTCACCATGTACCTGAATAGAAGATCCAGGCAGAGCTGCTTCTATTACTGTACTAATACGACAACATTACAGTAGTCTTTATATATTCCTATGTTATGTATTACAATATCATCATTAGTAATACAGCAGCATTTTTTTGATCCACTTGCTGACCATTTTCTATCCTAAGAATCTGCATGTACAATAAAAGCTGTCACGGTTGTTCAGTTTGGCCACATATAATTACCAGTCTTGTTTTGCCACTTGTAATACGTCTGCGTTACTGCGTAGTTTGTGGAAAGAGGGAAGGGACAGGGCACATTTTGGTGCAGCCTCTTACAGTTCCTGGCGTCTGGCCTTTTTGAGGAGCAACAACATCCGACCCCCTTGGCAGCGCGTAATGCCTGCGTAGAGAGCTGATTGCTGCAGGACCCTCTGCCCGCATCGCAAACTAGGTAGTGTCCCACCGTGTGACTTCCAGTGGAGCAGATTCACACCAAAAAGAACACCTTCAGTGCAGTAAATCGTTAACATAGACCTCATGCAGCTGGTGAAGGCAGCAAGGTCTGAAGATACTAATGCAGCGCTTTTGGCCATTCTTGGCGACAGATTTTTGCTGCTAGCGGTAGCACTCTTCTCTAGATCCACCGCTTCAAAGCAACTTCGGTACCATGGCTGCTGCAGAGTCTGAGGCAACACGAACCCGTTTTTCAGCATGAATGTTCTAAGCGTTCTCACTTTGTGCTTCCTAAAGTGGTGATAGACTGGCCAAATTTAGGCACTTTTTCATAGATCTGCTCGCAGGGGAGGGGAGCGGGTAGATTTTGTCTGGATTGAGAACAATGTCGATGTTTGTTTGTTGCCTGATTGTTGATCAGCCACAGCAATTCAGAAAGACGATGTCATCCGCCTGGTCATATACTTGAAGGAAAATGAGATTCCACACAGTACCTCTTCTCAGTTTTTCTGCCTATCAGCCATTGCTGATGCTGAAGATTGATTGAGGGACAGTTTTTTTTTTAACACTGTGCCTCTGCACTAGATGTCTAGGAACATATGCTTACAATCTAGCTTCCAATGTTTTTTTGATTTACCAATCCCATAAGGTTTTCTGTTTGAGGTACAGAATCAGTATATATAGTAGCAGAGGCTTCCCCAATTCAATCCAGCCATTTCAATATCTCTGTTGTATTTTCCATGTGCTCAGAACTAACTGAGTTTTATTAAGAAGTGTTTATAAACTGCCAATTCTGAACTGAGATGTATTGTTGTAAGTGATTTCACTTCCACTGTTTTACAGTGGAAGCATTTTATTGTGGCAGATCTAATCAGTTCCACTACTTCTTTGAAAAAAACAGGTGGTGTTTTAAGAGTTAAGTGGTGTATCTATTGAAAATAATCTGGGATTATATTCGCCCCTTTTTTCTCATGGCACTGTGGAACAGTGACTTTTGTCCATTTTTTGCCTGCTGAGTTTTTGACTGTGGTGTAATGGCTGAGTAACAGAAATTATCTGCTGCTTAGTAGTTCTGCAGTTCTGACTTCGTGTGGTTCAAGTTCCTAAATTACTGCAAGATTTCCATTGCACTACAGTGTGTCCTTTGCAATCTTTTGAACTCAGCAAGCTCACTATATTGCTTTTTTTAAAATGCTGTGCCTTTATTTAGCATTCCTTGAATAAATTATAAACCCTGTGTAAATGCCTGTGTACTTGCAGTAGTGGAATGTAGAGCAGGATGCTGCTCATACAGCTTCAGGCGCCCCACAACAGCTAGGTTGCGTTGCAGACAGTGAAGTCCTAGCCAGTACTGTCGGTGCAGTCTAGGGAACTAATCGCCCAGTCCTAAATTAGGTGTTGGCGTTTGTTAAACTGTACAGACCCCACTGCCTGTAGTGAATAAGTCTCAGTTGACTGTCACATGAACTGAGTCGCCTGGCTCACATGCGGACACCTACACCCCAGGCACCTCAGATAATGTGTTCTGCTGCTCTCATAGGGAACATCTGTTGTTTTTTCACCTAGCCAGCTGCGAGATTTGAGTGTTTGTTGCTGTAGACAAAGTTCTGAAATTTCCCGTGCTGGATCCTAAAACATTACTGCTGTTTTCTGTTTTGATGTTTTAGGTATATGCTGGATCCTCACATACAGAAGTTGAGGATGGTTGCAGGTGACTGCTGGTTCTTTGTGTTTCTGCTTTCTGTTCACTTCCTCTCCCTTACAGAAGTTGTTTCTCCTGTTTCACCAAATGCGAAAGATTTTCTGTTCTTCTCTGGAATTGTGGAGATTGTGTTCAACAACTGTGATGGAGTCTCACTGATGTCCTCCAGAGTGAAATCTGGAATTTATTTTTAACCCCATGCATTCATGGGTGGTCAGGCATGACAAGAAAATTGCAACCTTCTTTTGCAGTAGTCATATTCTCTTCCATTTGGCACTTGCAGAACAATTTTAGAGAAATATTAAAAACACTTCCTCCTAATAAATCTGTTGGGGAGAATTTAAAGTTTATGGGCAACCTGCAAAGCCCTCTTGAGAGAAAGATGGAGGAAAAACTGACAGAAGAGTGAAGGGATCTGACATTGACACCTGTGCAATGTAGTCGTGCAGATATTTGTGTACAGGTGAAGGGAAGAACAGCACTAAATGGCACTGAGGTGATATTGCATTTGATATCTGAAGTATTTTTACCTATTCCTAGGGCTTGGCCAGGCAAATGAGGGCTCCTGGGATGGTACTCAGCCTTATATGTGTAATTTGCTGGGTATATTTGTTGTTTTTGTGACTGTGAAGTGTTCTGGTTGTAGCTTTCTTTCCCCAAGAAGTGTATGATGACTGAAGGGAATACCAGGTGACCTGAGGAACGGTGACAGAGAGAAGATCCAGATGCATTGGTGCTTCCAGAGTCTGGAATCTTCCAGACTTCCACAACCCAGGCATCTCAGTGTTTTGGTGGCAGCAGATGCGAAGTGTAAGGCTTGCTGGAGCGGTGCATGCCTTCTCCCTCCAGTGGTTATCCCACAGCAGGGTACTAGCCAGCTACGGCTGTCACAGTGTCAGCTCAGTGTGAGGTCCAGGGGCTGGTGCAGAGTCTCTGGTCCTGCAGCTGCTCCTTACAAGTATTAGTGCGTGTTTGTGTGTGTCTTCAGTCTCTTTTGCTTTTTTCTGTCAAGTCCAAGGACTTGTGTGCACAGAGTATATGAACAGGCTGTAGGGATGCAGGAATGAGCACCCAGCAGTCGGAGAAGGACAGAGCCAAGGCTTCTTGAGGAGCCCAGCAGTCACTCTTCTGTCTATGCTGTGCTGTGCTCTGCAGTTTCAGGAAATCTGTTTCTTTCTTGGGACTCCTTTCTCCTAAAGTATTCAAAAGAATTATGATTAAGGGGTTCATTTTCTATAGGGCTTGTCTGTTTTCTCCCCCTTCTTCTCTGAGCATTTGTAGTACACGAGGCATGAAGCTGCAGGAGGAGAAGGATGATTTCGTGGTAAAATCAGACTTCCACCTGCGTGGTGGGACTGGATTCTGTCTTTTGCATAGGATCTCATCACATCTATGAGCTGTTTCACAGTAATTAATCATTCCTCATTTTGGGGACCCAGCTTGGCACAAGAGCTAGGCGCGCAAAGGTAGAGCTGGTCTCTGTGGAAGTAGTGGTTAAAACAAATAAAAGTGTCATTTAAATACCAAAGGCCAGTGGTTTTTCAGATCAGGCATCCAAACTGAGTTGCACCTGAAACTGCCGTGTTTTGTACAGACCATATCTGCAGTAATTCCTTCTTAGCTCACTGGCTGTTTTGCAAATAATTGCATTATTTCTAATGAAGCATCTGAATGACATAATGAGAAGTGTCATAGGACATTATGTAAGAAGTTTCTGAACTCTGCTGATTAATGTGAAATAGATAAAGCAGGGAGATGTGCATTCAAGAATCAAGATAAAGCAAAATATGAAATCATGTCTCACTTATATGTGGTAGCTGAAGTAGGTTGTCCTGAAAGAAGAATCGTGTAATATAGGACTGCAATCATTATGCTTGCACATATGGGACTAAGTTAACAATGCATAAGGCAGCCTCAAATGTGGTGCTTGTCCTAAGCCCTGTGTACCTAGCTGTGTAATCTAATGCCAAAAACTAAAAAAAAAACCAAACCAAACAAACAAAAAAACCACACCAAAAAAACCCAAAGTACCCAAAACAAAAACCCACCAAAACCCGAAAATAAGAAAAAACAACATGAAATTGAGGCACATGCGTGTGTAAAAAAAAAATGAAGCTTTTCGACCCATGTGATTTATGCTATGGAAATAACCAGGTAGAGAGAGTTCATTTTGGCACAGATTTGTTGTTGTAACAGGTGTAAGCTTGCAGGGCCTAGACTAGGGTTTTTCTCATGTTTTTGCTGCCTACTGCAGATGGAAGTTTCGTAAGTGCATTACTTGGTAGCCTGAGGGAAAGTCTAGCTAGCTGGTGTCCAGTATTATATGGTCCAAAATGTGCAGCGACCTGAGAGAGTGCCGTCATCAGCAGTACGAAAATTGCTGCAGACCTACGGAAAAGTCGTGTCTGCGCCACGTACGCTAATATTACAGTGTTTTAAAGAGAGATACTTCCCTGATTGCTGCACTGCATTTTTGTAGCTTAGCAGCAGATAACTTGGCTACATGCCAGTGAAGTGAACAAACTAAAGGCAGCCACTCAGATGTACTTGGCAATTTAGAGTAATGCCAAGTGGTTCCATGTGAAATAAATAAATAAATACATAGATTTACCTTTCCTAGAAGGCAGGGGGAGGGAGGGGAAGGAAAAAAAGGAAGTATCTTCACAGCTCTAATTTTAAATAGGCTTTCTTAAAGATCATTGACTTTCTGCAGATACCTCTTTGATTTTTTATTTTTACTTTTTTGAAGACATCTGAATGTGTGTTTGTCTTATGTGTGTTGATAGGCTGGGTCGTGGAGCAGAAGGGTGGTTATTTGGGTTATGTCCTGGGTGCATTTGCTTGCTGAGGCCCTCACTCTCTGTGGCCTCCTGGTGAATCAGTTTCTTGACTGCCTTACTTCTGCAGTAGTAAAACAGGCCTAATAGTGCTTCCCATATGTGAGCATATGGGTAACACCATCTGCATGGGGATATTTGTTTATCCTTGCAGTATTTTAGGGTGTTCATCTGCGGCTTAATGGGTGAACGCAGAAGTGGTTACCAAGTTAGTCATAAGGTATCATGTGGATGTTTCTGCACACAGGAAAAGCACGTGGTAAGACCTGAGAAGTGCCTAATCCCGAAACCTACAACTAGGGTATTCCTCTTGTAATTCATGACTTTATTTCCGTCTGCCACTGGGATCTGTTGGGTACACCTTGCAGATTTATCTTTCCAGGCAAAATGCTCTTGCTAGTCCTGTTGACCTCGACTGTACAACTTAACTGTTTCAGGCAGTTTGATTTTGATGCACTTAGCTGAAATTGGAAATTTCTCTTTTTTTTTTTTTAATAAGTTATTTGTAATTATAGCAGGTCCTCTTAATACTGCTCATGCTAGAAGAGTGTTTCTTCTCTGTTGTGACTTATGCTTTCCGTAATCACTAAAATTCATTGCTAGGCTCATTTTATAGGTTGTACACACGTTTGCTTCATCTTTCTGATGTCTTCTGAGCCTTTCCTTTTGGTGTTTGCTTTGCCTTGTGTAAATTTCAAACTACTGTTGACTTGTCTTTCTGGTCTGGTTTCTGCCCCACATATATTATTGCAGTGATTTTGAGCTGCTTCATGTGTGCAGTGCTGGGAACCCTGTATGAGTTTGCTTAGTGTCTGTGCTCCTGTCATTCAGATCATACTAGAAAATGATTCAATGTGCCAGCAAGAGGGAACAAAACCAAGTGCTTGTGTAAGACTTATTTCATCATTTGTGTCCTTTCTCATGGCTTCTCAAATGCATTGTGTCCTACTTGTGCAACTGCTTGAGTAGCGTTCAGGGCAACAACATCTTATTTCTTGGTCTGGTGAGAGATCCTCACTTTCTACTGTTGTT
Organism: Aviceda cuculoides; assembly: GCA_035590195.1. Classification (NCBI taxonomy): domain Eukaryota; kingdom Metazoa; phylum Chordata; class Aves; order Accipitriformes; family Accipitridae; genus Aviceda; species Aviceda cuculoides. Next base: position 8,460,506 of record JAVJGG010000074.1, on the reverse strand, counting down.
TTCAAGGTGGGTGGAGAAGTGTACGCAACCAAGTCCTTTTAGTAAAGTCTTTGATGCTGTCTCTCATAACGTCATCATCATAGACAGCTGACAAAATATGGGTTAGATAAGTGGACAGTGATGTGGATTGAAAACTGGCTGAACGACCAGGCCCAGAGGACAAGAAAAAGATGATGTCGAACCTTCACCCAGGACATTTAGTTCTAAGACAGAACTGTTGGCCCAAATAGTAGGAATTTTTTCTGTAAGGGAAAACTGCAAGGCTTCCCAATTAACTTTCTTACATTTTCCTCTCTGCTTGTTGTCAGGAAGTAAAGTCACGTGTGAAAAGAAATAGATATGCCAGGACATTGTTTTAAGTCACTGTACAGTGTTCAGTCTTACTTTTCTTTCTCTGGAAGAAATTTACTGTTGGCTCGGCGTCTTAGGTGATGTGTTACTGAGAACCATAATAAAAATCCGAATTCAGAATTTCTGAGAGTTTTCTGAAAAGTAAAAAGATGAAAACTCTCTCTGGCTTTTTGTGCTTGTGATGTGATTTAATATATTTTTTTATATTTTTTCTTTTTGCATACATTAGTGCAGCATGAATGTGGCATGTATTTTCTACTTCAGTTCTTTCCTGTTTTCTGGGTGAGTGAGAGAGGTTGTTTTCTTTTTAATAATTTCCCATCTGATTTAAATTTGAAGTAGTCATTCTGGTTTGGCAAACGTTTAAATTGTAGCAGGAAAAAATTGTGCAACTAGAATAAACTTAGCTTTAAACTTTTTGTGCTAATAAGCAGAATGTGATATAACTGTTGCTAAGTAAAGCTGAAGCCTTTTTTTCTTCTCTTGAGGTACTTGGAATATATCCATAGCTCAGCATTTTTCTGCTTTTGTTTTCTCATTGTGCTGAGCAGTAATAATATTTACAAAATACTTAGTTTTGCTACCCTGGGACTTTGGAGCTTCTTCAGGCTGTGTTTATTTAGAGACAGAAGGAAAGAAAGTGGTGGATAAGCTTTAGTATATTCAAGAAGCTGTCAGAAGGGGTAGTGTTGGCTCTAGTGTTTATCGCTTTGTTACCCTTCTTCTTCCCAAGTTTCCCCTTATCCTTTACTTGTCTGTATCTGTACTGTTTATTCAGGTGGTGCCTTTTTTT
>JAVJGG010000074.1:8386494-8429276 GCA_035590195.1 Aviceda cuculoides | reverse complement strand
CATACTGAACTCAAAACACAGCACTGTACCAGCTACTAGGAAGACAATTAATTCCATCCCAGCTGAAACCAGGACACTCACTCTGGAGAACAGGAGGCTCCAGGGAGAACTTACTGGGGCTTTTATATATATAAAGGGGGCTTATAAGACAAGTGGAGAGAGCCTTTTTACCAGGGCCTGTAGTTACAGAACAAGGGCAACAGTTTTAAACTGAAATAGGGTAGATTTCCATTGGATATAAGGAAGAACTTCTTTACAATGAGGGTGGTGAGACAGAGGAATAGGCTGTGCAGAGAAGTTGTGGATGCCCCATCCCTGGAAGTGTTCAAGGTCAGATTGGACAGGGCTCTGAGCAACCCGACCTAGTTGAGAGATGTACCTTCCTACAGCAGGAATGTTGGACTTGATTTCTAAAGGTCCCTTCCAACCCAAAGCAGTCTATGATGCTGTGATTAAGAACGCAAAAGCTCCATAATTTGGGCTGAACTTGTAGTGGGTTGACCCTGGCTGGACACCAGGTGCCCACCAAAGCTGCTCTACCACTCCCCCCCTCCCAGCTGGACAGGGGAGAGAAAATATTAACAAAAGGCTCGTGGGTCAAGATAAGGACAGGAGGAGATCATGCCAGTTACTGTCATGGCCAAAAGAGACTCAAGTTGTGGAAGATTAACTTAATCTATTACCAAGTAAACCAGAGCAGGGTAACGAGAAATTAAACCGAATATTATTACACCTTCCCCGCCACCCCTCGCTCCTTCCTGGGCACAGCTTCACTCCCGATTTTCTCTACCTCCTTCCCCTCAGTAGCACTGGGGGATGGGGAAGAGGGGTTGGGATCAGTTCATCACACATTGTCTCTGTTGCTCCTTCCTCCTCAGGGGCAAGGCTCATCACACTCTTCCCCTGCTCCAGCGTGGGGTCCCTCCCACAAGAGACAGTCCTCCACAAAATTCTCCAGCATGGGTCCTTCCCACAGGCTGCAGTTCTTCACAAACTGCTCCAGCATGGGTCCCCCACAGGGTCACAAGTCCTGCCAGAAAACCTGCTCCAGCACGGGCTCCTTTCTCTACAGGGCCACAGGTCCTGCCAGAAGCCTGCTCCAGTGGGGGCTTCCCATGGGGTCACAGCCTCCTTCAGGCATCCCCCTGCTCTGGCATAGGGTCCTCCACGGGCTACAGAGGAACAGCCTGCCTCACCATGGTCTTCCCCACAGGCTGCAGGGGAATCTGCTCCAGTGCCTGGAGCATCTCCTCCCCTCTTTCTGCACTGACCTTAGGGCCTGCAGAGTTGTTGCTCTCACATATTCTCAATCCTCTCTCCAGCTGCAGTTTCTGTTCCACAGCAACTTTTTTCGCCTTCTTAAATCTGTTATCTCAGAGGCATTACCACAGTCACTGACAGGCTTGGCCTTTGCGAGCAGCAGGTCCATCTTGGAGATGTCTGGCATTGGCTCTGTTGGATATAAGGGAAGCTTCTAGCAGCTTCTCACTGAAGCCACCCCTGTAGCACCCTCACTACCAAAACGTTGCCACGGAAACCCAATACGAAACAACGAAGTCTGCTTTTGATCAGGGGTTCCTATTCTGTTCCCCAGGACTGTACCACAACCTACCCATAGCGTAAGCTTTTGAGATTTGTCAGGTATTTCTGTTGGACCAAAGCAATCCTTAGATATCTACAAACCAACCTTCCACACATGGCCAGGAACACCCACATGACACAGCTAAGCACTCAGCTCTTGCAAATACTGTCTCAGATTCAGCTATGAAACAGAGCAGCACCTAAAATTTCTTGCTGCGAGCAGATCTAATCACAGGAGGCCAGGTGCCCACAAAATAGGCAAAATGGGATTTTCAAAAATTGTTGCTTAAGATCATAGCTGGAAGCAGCTGGTATACAATCGCACAGTGATTAGAAAACTCTTCCAAGAAATACACTTGATTCTAAACCCTCTGCAGCCTAATATTCAAGCCTCTATCTTAATCTCTTGTGAAGAAACCTTCAGAAAAAAAAACCCAAATCACAATATGTACATAACAAAGAGCAGCACCAAGAAGGACACAAGTGTTATATTAAAAATCTTATATGAAGCGATGAAAAGAATTCCAGGTTGCACAGCCTATTCCCAAATTCACTCCCACTTCTGTCAATCCTGTAACTATTTTACATTAAACAACAGTGATAGGAAAAAGGACTGAACGCAGAATTGGGTCAGATTTGCTTTACTGCTTTAGTATTGTCGCTGAAGATAATTGTTGCAATTTCCCATTATGATTCAGGTAATGGTTAAAACGACTTAGTCTTATACCAGCAAAGAGCCATTCCTTATCCACTGACCTTGCAGCACTGTGAGCTGCACCAAGTCTCTCCATAACAAGTGTTACCAGTTTGTCATGAAATTCCGATCTGCCTCAACTGTCTAAGAAAGAGTGTCAAGAAATGGAGTGGTTTGGACCCCTTAAAGACTCATTTCCAATGGTATTGGCAAAAAGAAAAATGATTTAATGGGAATTTATACAAAAAGTGTGGCTTCACAGAATTCGATGGCAAGGTTCACTCTATTACTTAATAAATGGATGAAATGCACACAGGAAAATAAAGTTAGAATCAGACTAAAATCAGGTATACAGAGACTGAAAATGTATTAAGTTAAAAAGCAGATATATACAAAGAAAAATCGAGTTCGAATTGATTTCTCATGATTTGTACAGAGATCAGGAATGTAAAAAGGGCAAGGGAGACTCTCCCATTGAATCATGAGGTTCAGAGAAGACCCTCTTGCTTTCTAAACTCCTGTCGAAGTCTAGGTATTACTGGATCAACTCCTAGTCCCAGACTTGGTCAACGGTTTATATCTAAAGGAATTATGAGTCTAATAACAGTCTGAGATTCATTCACAATTGAATAAAGTTTCAGCAATTTAAGTATAGATTTAAAAAGCACTAACTTGTAATACACTTGCTATAGAATATTCAGGTTACTACACACACATGCACAAAGGCAGTAATAGATATACATATAAGCAAGCAAAAGACATATACCTGTTAAAAATTCCCCTCAAGTTCAGTGAAAATATTCACGTTGAATGCTTTGGCTTCCTTCTCAAGGGGGGAAGGGTCGAGCCTCAAGGAACAGAGAGTATCAGCCCAGTCTTGTCAGCTTTCAGTGACAGACCTCTGATCTTCGCAAACAGAAAAGTTTGCAAGCTCCAAGAGGCATCCCACTCAGAGGGAGATGCCGGTCACAGCCCACTGTGGTCTAGGAGAGCTCAAAGGGTCTCAGTACTGCTGCTTATAGGTTCATGAGATAATTTGCTTTAGTCATCAGCAAATTACTGGGATTCCATCTGTGCTGGTATCATTTCATGTGAGTTACAATTCAGATAAGGAAGACTCCAGGACTCTCAGAGAAGGACTTAAAATTCAGATACGCGATGCTCCAAGGTTATCAGGGGATGAGTGGGATGTCTCAAGGTTGTTAAGGGAGAACTAGTTATCTCTACTTTCGTTTTCTTGTTGTTGTTTTTGCCAGACAGCAGGAGTCCCTGAGACAGTCTGCATGACTCCCTGTCTTTGCTGTCTGAGAGTCCCTGGTACGGTCAAGGGACTCTTAACTGCCCAACTCATTACACTTATGCTAAGGCCTAGCAAGACTTCCTGAGTTCGTAAATCAGCCCAGAAAGGGAGAAAGAAATGCACCACCACACAGAGGTCATTACTTCCCAAGCAATCTACCAATGGTGGCTCAGGAGCTATGCTGGCTAAATAGGCTCCCCAATTCTGTCAGAAAGAGTAAGCATAGTTGCTTTCACATTACTAGCTCCCTTCACCAAAATATTTTAAAAGCTTGCTGAAGACTGCTTTGAAAGAAAAGAATATGCTCTTGTACTCCAACAGGATATATATCCTGCCTATTTTTAAGCAGACATGGGGGAAAAAAAATGCATCTCTAGCCTGGACTACACCTGCACAATCCCACTGTCACGGTTTAACCCCAGCCAGCAACTAAGCATCATGCAGGTGCTCGCTCACTTCCCCCCCACTCAGTGGGATTGGGGAGAGAATCACGGGGGCGGGGAGTAATACTCATGGGTTTAGGTAAGAAGAATTTAACAAAATGGAAAGGAATAATAACAATAAAATTACACTAATAATAGTAAAAGAATTGGGATATACAGTTGATTCTGGTTGAGCTAGGAAGAAGGGACCACAACAAGAGACAAACACCTAAATAAAGAAACTGTGAAGCTGCTTGGCCTCACAAGTGCTGCAGATGAGAGAGAAGGCAGGAGTCACTAACCTCACACCCCCCTTCAGCACAGAAGCAAGAATTCACAAGTGTTGCCATTTTCACTGATAAAAAAGCTGTAGGACCACATGAAAACTAGACAATCATCTTCCAGAATAGTCCACAGAGGACAACTGTGAATTCCTACCAGTTTCTCCTTATGGCCAGGTGGTTGAAAACACAACGACCCACAACGTGCCCACAAGGAATATTTTTTTTTCTTTTTAAAGACAAGAAGTTACTAATAAAAAGACAAAAAGTCTTACAAGGCTGTTAAGCTGTTGCACCCTCAGAAAAGCTATGACAATGTTATAGGTTTGTGCAGTGTGGGGTTTTTTTGGTAGTTGCGGGAGGGGGCCACAGGGACAGCTTCTGTGAGAAGCTGCTAGAAGCTTCCCCAGCTCCGAGTCGGACCCACCGCTGGCCAAAGCCAAGCCCATCAGTGATAGTGGTAGCGCTTCTAGGAGAACAGATTTAAAAACGGCAACCTGCAGCGGAGAGGGAAGTGGGATGTGAGAGAAACCCCTGTGCAGACAGCAAGGTCAGTGAAGAAGGAGGGGAGGAGGGGAGGAGGGGCTGCCCCTGCAGCCCGTGGTGAGGCGGCAGGCTGTCCCTCCCCAGCCCATGCAGGGGAGCAAGGGAGCAGACGCCCACCCGCAGCCTGGGGAGGACCCCACGCCAGCGGAAGGGGACGCCCCTGAAGATGGCGGCGACTCCATAGGAAAGCCTGCGCTCGAGCAGTCTGTGACTGAAGATGGGTCGGCGGAAAGGACCCAATGCCAAGGAAGTTTGTGAGAAACTGCAGCCCACGGATAGGACTCATGCCACAGAAGCTCATGGAGAACTGTGTCCTGTGGGAAGAACCCCATGCTGCAGCAGAAGAGTGAAGAGTCCTCCCCCTGAGTAGGAAGGAGTGGCAGGGACAACGGCTGGCGCTGGCGAACCGCCTGTCAGACTGTCAACCGCTATTCCCTGTCACCCTGCACCGTAGGAGGGAGGAGGTAGAGAGAGCCGGGAGTGGAGTTGAGGCAGGAAGGAGGGAGGGGTGGGGGGACGGTGTTCTCAGGTTCAGTTTTACTTCTCAGTACCCTTGTTTGATTGGTAGTAAATGAAATTGATGGTGTTTCTTCCCCAAGTTGAGCCTGTCTTCTGCCTGTGACCATAAGTGGTGAGTGATCCCTCCCTGTCCTTGTCTCAAGCCACGAGCGTTTCTTTATATTTTCCCCTCCACAAACCACTGTGGGGAGGAGTGAGCAAGTGGCTTCATGGTGCTTTATTGCCAGCTGGGCTTAAACCATGACATTATTGCATAAGATTTTTCTTGCCAAATTAGTCAAACAAAATAGAACAGATTTGCGTCAGGGATTAAATTTTGCCTGTATCATGATTTAGACTTTTTTCCTTGAGTTCGTCTGTATTTTTGACAAATGGGACAAGCTTTGGCAACTTCTTCAGTGTCACTGTTCATTTGAGGCTAGCTTAATACATTTCTGACCCTTCTCTCAGATTTTTGTTTTGAATTCCTAAATGACATTTTGTGTAGCCCTTAGAAGATACTTCTTTGTAGTATCTCAGGTGTCTTAAATAAAAATTCTAGGAGGTATTGAGACCATTCCCTCTACCCTTAAATTGAAAACAGGCCTGGGAACATCCTGTTTTGTGTGAAGAGGTTGGCATTTCTTAAATAGAAGTATTTAATTGCTTTCCAGAGGGTCTCATCCTCGTGAATAGTTATGTTAATCTATGTTTTAGCTGAGACAAAATAGTTGATTTTTCTTCTTTTTTTTCTCTTTCTTTTCTTAGACTGACATATACAAAATCTAATTTTGCATTGCTTTTCATGACTTTTTGCCAAATATGTGTTTGCAGCCATCAAAATCTCCTCCATGTTTTATTTATTTTGCAACTTATAAACAGACTGTTGAAAAAATAACATGATCTCACTGCACCCTGTGTCCCACTCTGGATAAATAGGTATTTTATTTGCATGCAGATTCATAATTAAAGGGTTTTCTGCTGTGGCATTGTCTGTTGTTTCTTGGAAGATTTCACTGTGGGTGGGATGCTGCTGCTTATCATTTGGGGGGCAGCATGGACACTCTGCGAGAGGTGACCAGCTGTTGCATGCTGCAGCTACATGCTGCATTGCTTATGTTCCTGTCCGTAGTGCCCTTTCCTCATTTGAGAGACTTTGTTTGGCTTGTGGTCTTGCAATGGGACGTGCAAATCAGTATATTTTGATGGGACTCCATTATGAGCTCTACATGCATTTCTACTTTTTGTATCTTTTCATTTTATTTGAATTCTCAGTGTTTTGATTTCTCAGTAATATCCAGGGTGGCAGAGTAAGGTTTGCTGCTTCTGAGTTACGTTTCTGGGCTGGAGGATTTATTCCTGGCAAATCTTAATTCTTCTGTCAGTGACTGCACGTGGAAGTCCTGTTTTGGGCTTTGTTCCAGAACTTGGTCTCTTATGAAAAAATCTGTTTCACCCTCAATACACTCAGGTGGACTTTCCACCCTCCCTTACAAATTTTATGGTTTTAATTTTTTCTTTTTTTTTTTTTGCATTTAACTCACAAACTTTTATGTTTCTTTTTTGTTAATTTTTTTGTTAAATTTGTCAGCCTCTTCTACGTTAACTTATTGGAACGTCTTACATTAAGCGTTTCAGACTGTAGTTTCATGTATGCTTTAGTCCTGCATAAGCCCACATTGCTCCTGAAGGAAGCAGCTGTCATTCTCCTAAGTCAGCCATTCATTCCCACACCTTTACCAACCCTTCTCTTATGCAGGCAGAAGCGTGAACTTAATTGGGAAACTGATATGCACTAGAAGGAATTATGTTTTGTATATTTTTGCCAGCTTAGTTTTAATCTGTCTCATTCCTCCAGGTCTGTTCACTGCACATCTGTGCAACACACCTGTGTTCACTGCACAAGGGAGAGGGACGTGCATGGGTGGGATGTGAGAGCATGAGTGCTGTGTGGGGCTGAAAGTGGGAGTGCTTCTTTCAGCTATGTCGCTGTCTAAAGCATATGAGGAACTACTGTCCTCCAACAGGCAATTTAAAAAAAAAAAAAAAAAAGCTGCTTGGTCTCAGATTTGTTGGCACACTTCACTTGCTAATGCAGGCTATATTTCATATATTATTTTGCAGGCACTTGTAAGCTCTCTGTGGTAGCTCAGAGCTGCCTGGAAGCTCAGAGCAAATGTCTTGCATGTCTTGCTACTAATGCCTTGCTCTTAGAGAAACTATATTAGCTGAAGCTTGGTGCTATAATAACCACAATTTTGTAGTTTCCACTTGGCTGAGAATGAGGCAGAGAGAATTTGAGTAATGCTCAAAACACGGGCAAAACAACCTCATATCTGCCTTCCAAATAATGTGTAGCTAGATCCACAGAACAAAGTGGTAGAGGTTGCCAGAGCTGGCAGCTTGATAGAAGTAAGGCTGCTGCTGCTCCCTATATCCAGGTTGAACCAGAAGTGGGCCTAGGCATGTAGTTCCAATGCAAACAAACACACATATGTACATACAAACAAACTGGCTGGCTGGACGGGTCAGCACAGTCAGAACATTCAGCACTCACGTGGGCACAGACAACACCAGAAGCCTCATTCTGTTTCCCTCTCTGACTGATCAGGATGAAGGTATGTTAGTGGAAAAATGCGTACAATACATATATACACTGTGGGTTCCCCCAGTAAACAGCCTAACCGTACTGTCTGTCCAGGAGCAGGTCCTGGATTCTCCATCTCCCCAGTTGCTGGCACCCGGAAGTACAAGCCCAGTGTTCCCGCAGACCCTTTCCAGTTGCTGGTGCTCAGTCCCCATCACTCACAGATATGTATGCATTCCCTGCCTTCCCAGTACACTATGGATCCCCCAGTAACTGGTCTAAAAGACACTTAGTCTACCCCAGTAACTGGCCCTGGACCCAATGTACTTCCAGTTACCTCACACACACACACTACACACACACACATGTGCTGTGGATCCGCCATTAATTGGTGCACGGGTCCCCCCAACCCTCTGCACATGAACACACGTAGAGACCCAAACAGTATGGATCTCTCCTGTAGTTGCCTTGCACACTCAGTCTAGCTGGTAACAAGCTCTTGGATGTTCTCCTCTCCAGCTGTCACAGGCACACATGCACGTCTGCAAATGAGTTTCTCAGTCAGCCACCCAACCTCATGGTCTTCCTGGTAGCTGAGTTGGATCTCCTGTGCCCTCCAGTAGCCAAATCACAGAGTCTGCGATGATCCAACCTAGACTTACTGCATCTTCAACACCTGGCTTCCCAGTGACTAATCCTACTCACCAGCTAGCCAGGCTGGTGGTCATGCGCTGATACACACACCCAGACGATGCGTGCACGCTTCCACCTCTCCCGTGAGTTACTGGCACTGCAGATGCACAAGGACCTATGGCCCTTGGGTCCCAACTCCAGTAGTTGGCACTTAGAGCTCCGTGGATGCATATACAGAGTCCCCTCACCCAGAAAAGTACTTAGAAATAGAGTTTAATGAGAAGACAGGATAGACCATGCTGATGACGTGCAGAGTATGGCCAGACAAGTGTACTGATCAGCCTGGTTACAGGTGACCCTTTATCCCCTTCTGTGCCCTTATCTCTGCGTTTTTCCAAGCGTGCTCCTCCTCAAACCTCCTTGAACCCTCCCTTTTGCTGCCTTTGGTTCTTCCCTTAAACACCCCATAACAAGCCTTATACAATCCCCAAATGCTCTTCACTGTATCTCGTCATAAGTTTCGCCCCTAGATAGTTGGCAACCCTTCTTAGCCTGAAAGGTGATCTGGAGAGCCTTTCCACTGACTCATCTTGGTGGGTTTCACCTGCCAGCTGATGAGGCTGGTGGCTCTCCTGTCGCAGCCCTTGGAGGAGCTGGGGTGGGTTGGGGGGCTTGTTACTGTGACTAGGTTATTGGGGTTCCCTGCCTGGCGTTGTGGCCCTTCCTGTTTGTGGAGATGGGCCTTTCATGGGCTGATCTTGTGATAGCCTTGGCAGCAGCCAGGTCAGGGGGCTAGTTTCTCTCGGTTAGGTTGTTTAGGTTACAGCAGCTGCCATTCATTGTTCCTCTGTGCTCCCTTATGTTGGTCAAGATCAGCCTTTTATCACACACCCCGACGCTGCCTAACAGAGGTGACTGTACCTCCTGTACTCCTCACACAGCACTTCACAGAAATCTGTTTTATCGCCTAGAAGGGCTGTGTTCCCAGAGCAGACATCTCAGTGCTGCTGCAAGGGGCTCCTTAAGCTCTGCAAGGGGGCTTGTAGTTCTTGGCAGGCAGCACTTTAGATGGCTTAGATACAGACTTCAAAAGCAGTGATGGTTATACTGGTAATTATGGCTGTCCAGGAGATTGGTGTGGTAATTGTTTTCTAAGGGAACATTTGAAATCTCACCAATCACACTCTCTGGAGGTAGCAGCTGTAAGATCATAACAGCTCTGTGAAGCCTCAGCTCGCGCAGTGAGGAGTGTCCCTTCCATCGTATTTGGTCTGGACTTCATGGCTGCTATTGAATTATTTCTCAGTTTTGCATAATGGGGTAAGGTGCCTTTCTGCTCCAGTTTGTTTGTAGATGAATTCCTACAGTCAGATTTTCCTGGATAAAGGAGTGCTAGGACAGTTGGAACAGCTGGTTTTAGTATGAGTTGTGAGTCTGACGAGATGTTTTTTCAGCATTGTCTCATTCTCGCACAAGAGGGTAGCATTCCCCTCGCAACACACCCGTGCTCCTAGAGTAAGCCATTCCCCAACTGACATAGTTTGGGTGCACAAAACCTCCTGTGGTTGTTGGGGCCACCCTTCCAAAAGATCCTCTGTTCCAGTTTGTATTTCCCCATCTCAATTAAAAGGATCTTGTGGTAAAAATCATTTAGGGTGTGGACTTACCATGCTTCCCCATGTATCACACAGTCCTGCACTCACCCACCCACCCACCCACCCACCCTCCAGTCCTGGTTGCTGCAGTTGTTCGCCAGCCTAAGTGCCATTTCCCACCTGTTTGGAAATCAGCAGACACCTCTTTTACAGCCTTTCCAAACAGTTGTCCATGTGTGTCTGAAAGCCCGTCCTAATTTTGTATCTTCTGATAAGCTTCAGCCCTGTAAGTCTTGCAGCCATAGGTGTCCTTTGATATCCCATGTCATACAGGAGTTCATTAATGGTGGTCTCCCAAGTCACCTTGGTTAGAGTCGTAAGGATGGATTGCATAAGTTCTATTGCAACTTCTGCTGTTGCCATCCCTAGTGCGGCTGTTAACATGCCATTAGACAGTAAAACCTGTCTGGAGGCTACTCCTCTTCTGTTAAGGAGCCCTGTAGATGCTTGAAGGTGGTTAGTATGGGCAGATGTAGGCAATTTCTTTTGCCTTCCAGACCCCCAGAGCCATATTGCCTGATTTTTGTAAAGAGTTGATTAAGTTGTGCATTTTGCATTTCAAAAGGGTGATTTGATATGACCATAAATAGTTCTGGCTGGGTCCAATGCCTGGTTCTTTCAGCTGCCTGAGCAGCTTTAGTACACTTAGTGTAGAGTGATCCAATGAACCATAACTCTGGTCTGAATTCAATGCAAAAATCAATTACATTTGCTGGTAGCACTACTGGAGCCTTTATTTTGGTCTGCTACCATAACAAGGAGACCCTAGTAATGAGGCACTGGTCAAACTTTCTCCAGTTTTCCTGCATTTTCTGAGCATGTCAACTCTCATGGGGCCTAAGTGGTGCATCATTTTTCTCAGGACTTTCTTCACTGCTTCCTGTCTCTATGTGGTAGGTAGTGGTCAGTCAGAGCTTAAGGTTCTTGAAATACCTGTTTTGAGTCCTGCCTCTACAGATGGTAGCAGGAAATAGCTATGGCCTCAGCTTTAAGGATGCTCTGTCTTTGAGTCTTAGCATGTATTATTATAAATTTATAGAATTGCTTCTCTCAATAAAATGTTAATACTAATTCGTAGAAAGCCATAGTTCACAGCAGTTGCTTGTTCCTATTAAATGATACCCAAGCCAGAGAACTAGATTTAGGCCGACTGGTTACAAGTTGTTTTATGAATTTCTCATCTTCCTTTGACATTTGAACACTTTGGTACAATTTTCTTTAACAAAGGACTTTGTATACATGTGTAATCAAGCCAGTGTTGAAACTCTGCCCTCTTGGAAGGCTCCTGGCATTATGCTGGGTATACAGGCTAGCACGTTAGGCGTGATGATCTTTGACTCGTACATACAGAGAGATGGATGAAAAAGTTTGTTAGAAGTACATGAAGTTTATTCCAAAATCCTATGATTTTCCTTTCCCAGAACAAGTAGCATTTTTGAGAAGGAAAATGGATAGCCTATTCTAAGTTAGCGTAGGTGTACATAGGATTTTCTAATTAACTCCTCTTCATACTACTAATTATGGGAGTGAAGGAAATGTTGTTTAGTTCCCAGGCTGAGACTGACATTTTAGACAGCCAAAGCCACTAACTAGGCGAAATACTCTAAGTACGTCTCAAAAGAACAAAAACTTTTCAATCTTCCATAGCAAAGTAAGAATCTGGAAGTCTGGCTTAATGCATTTAAAGAAGCTGAAAAGTCTAGGTGAAGCTTCTTCCCCTAAAGGAGGAAAACAAAAAAAAGTGGAAGAAAAACATTGTATGAAATAGTATTTTGAGTCTTACATCAGCTCTGACTGCAGCTGCTGTTCACCCTTTGTGATTCTGTGTCCTGCTGTTTTCCTCAGTCTTGAATAAAAGCAAAGCCAAATCTGTCAAATTCTGTATTGGAAACATTTGGTAGCAGAAGTTTAAGAACATTTTGAAAAGGTTAAATAGAAGAAAAGGTCTTGTCACCTATCCGGATTTGCTTTTAGGTAGAAAAGACTACTCTTTATATTAAATATAAATCAAAGTGGTGCTGCAGGCACTAAGGAATGCATTTTCTCAAATATGTTACATGTGTTTTTATCTTCATAACATCTCATCATTGTAAAACAACTAGTGCTAACTGTGTTTCTAACTCAGACACTTTTTATCGCGTGCAAATGCCTTTAGGGTGCAGAGATTAAGTAAGTACTACGATTTCTGAAAAAACATGGGATTCTTGCAAAACAGAAAATACTACTGGAAAATTTTAAATAATTAAATCTCATACTTTATTACTGTTTGTTGCATAGTTAGGATACAGGGATTGCTTCATGACAGATTTTTTTATGTTTGTTGTTTTACTTGTTGGAAGAGATGCCCTAGCTTTTTTTTTTTGCAATTTATTGTTTACTGTTGGAGTAGTTAAAATACAACAATAAATGCAATAGAACTAAATTAAATTCTTATTCTTTTTATAATCTATTCAAGGATGAAAAACTTTGCTTTGTAATAGCTGTGGGAACTCATTCTGATTATTTTAAATCTAAGCTTGCTTTCCAGGTAAGGTGTTGAATTTAATAGCTGTACTCAATATTAGTCCCCTCCAGTATATAACTGCGCTAATACTGATTGAAATGGCAGTAAATATTAAAAAAAACCAACGAACAACTGGAGAGGATGCACATTATTACGTTTTTAAAAGCATCACAGTATTTAATAGCAAAAGTTCATTTTTTAAATGAGTGCTGCAATAAGTAGAAAGAAATTTAAAAGGAAAAGATGTGTAATCCGAAAGTTCCTTCTGTCAAATCCTGTGCTAACTTGACAGTGGAAACAGATATGATAGTCAGCATTTTCAATGATATGTCATAAAATAGTAAGAGATCCCTTGTGAAAGATTTAGGGCTTCGTTCTGCTGTGTTTTGTGGAGTTTGGTCTTTATCTTGTAAAGTTATTATACTCTTGGAGGAACAAGCTTCCTGAAACCTAAGTAAAGAGGCAGTATGGGTCTGTAGATTTTGCTGAAACAGGGCCAGAAAATGAGCATGTTGCAGGACTGTGTGTTTACTGCACATTTGAATTATCTACGTGAGAGAGACTGCATCATGTGAACGAATAGTCTGATTAAGATATTGCATAGGAAGAAACTGATTTCTCCCTTGCCTGAAGTTGGGAACAGTACTTCCATCCAATATGATGCTTGTCACTGCTCTGATTGTGACATCTAATTGCACTAGGGATACTGTCCCTTTTCAAGAAAAGACAAATCAATGGCTGTTTGCCACCGAAGACCTGAAAGAAAGACTGATTTCATAGCGCCTGTTACTAATTAGAATAAATGCATTTATTTGAGTAATCTCGAACTGACCTAAACAATAAAATAGGTGTTAGCAAACTAAAATAACAGTTATGATGAGAATTATTCTGTAAAGAGATCTGACAGATGGAGAGAAATAGAAATAGTTCTGCTGAAGCACCAGATGCTCCCCCCCAAGTCCTCCTAAAAGATGTGAAAAAAAGCAGCCCTTAAAATAAATAAAATAAATTGAATTAATAGAATTCTTGGCTTAGCTCGAGAATTAGAAGCTCATAAAAAGATCAGTGCAATATCTTGCTCTTGGTAACTGGATACTGGGAAACTGGGTACTGCTAGCACCTTTGTCTAAAAAGGATATTGGAACACTCGTAAGTTTGGATGATTTATGATCAAGCTATTCATGATAAGTTAAGCCAAAGAAACATAGTTTTGCAGGTTTCTTGTCGTTGGTGCAATGTTTATTCTGTCAATATCTCATAAGGCGATATGGAAGACAATAATTTGCAATTTTTACTAACATAAATGTTTTCCCTTTTAGTTATTCAGATATTCTGATTGAAAGGGAGGTGTTAATGCAGAAGTACATTCATCTCGTCCAGATTGTAGAGACTGAAAAGATTGCAGCCAATCAGCTTCGACATCAGCTTGAAGATCAAGACACAGAAATTGAAAGACTTAAATCTGAGGTATGTGCCAGAGCCATCAAGCAATCACTGAATTACATTTTGCTGTGTGCATTGCAGTAATATTCAATATTTCTGTAATATTGTGAAAATGGGAGAACCCAGTAAGGTTAATGTATAATAGTCCTATAGTAGTCCCCCTGTGAACCCTTGGCTAAATATTTTTCTTGGAAATATTGGGTACTGTTAAGCTGACTGGATTACTTCTTTGTCAGAGACTTTAAGATGACACATTGCTTTGCAGTATGGGTGCCATTGATTGCATTATTTCCTACCTGTCTTCACAGGAGGAGTTTGGTCCTTGTCACATTGTCTTTGGTTGTGATGGTGTTGAGAACTACTCCAAATGGCTCTATTTCACTGAATGTTAAAAATTTTGTTGCAGTCCTAAGCCGATGTAGTCTGAAAGGCACATTTGGTTTTGAGAGGAGAACCAGCTCTCTTCCAGTCCTTCCTCCATCTGGGTCAAGAGCCTTGCTGTTTTTCAGAGAACTGTGTTCATGTGCCTGTGACCAAATACATGTTTGTCATTCTGTGCAGCTTTAACAGGCTTGAAGAAGGGGAAAGTATTTTTCTCTTAGTTCTGCAACCAAGACTTTCATTAGCTTGAGAAAGCGTTTAATGAATGGTTGTTTTTTGTCAGATTATAGCTCTCAATAAAACAAAAGAACGAATGCGACCTTATCAAGGCAACCAGGAAGATGAGGATCCAGATATTAAAAAAATTAAAAAGGTAAACATGCAACCTTCTGTGCTTAAGAGGAGCGTGGGATGGGGGGTGTACTTCTGTATTTTAGTCTGTCTAGTTTTGTATTCATTTATTTTCATTAAGTACAGTCAAATAGCAAGATTCATTTGCCCTGCCCCTACTTAAACTTCTTAAATTGCAACAGCTTCCTATGTTTCAATGCCACATTTATCCCATGGTATATTTGTTATTTAAGTATTTTTACTTGCAAGGTATATATTCAGTTTCTTAAAGAAGCTTGCACATTGCATTCAACAGCTTGTAAAGACTGAAATTGAGTTATGGGCTACATCCTGTGGGATTGAAGTGTATAGTCACTTTATACTCCTTTCTTATAAAAATGATTATAAAGATAGAATGACTTATATTCTGTCACTGCAGCTGGAATACAAATATTGAAAATGCAGCGAGCAGTCTCGGTTTAGGTTGTCATCAGGTCTGTTTGATGGTGATTGTTCCAGGATACTATGACCAGTGCTTTTAATAACAGGGTCAGAATTGTCCCAGTCTGTATGGTATTTACAAGTGCAGCTTTTGGTAATATTGCTTAAGGCTGAATATAACCAGCCTCCAGAACTGCGGCCGTAGCTGACTCCTGCAAATCCTAATGCATGAGCATGAATTGAATTCATGCTGGAAGATGTGGTCCCTTATGTGTCACCCTTATTCTCACAGTGGTCAGTCTCTTAAATTGCATAATATCCTTTATGGCATGTGGACTTAGTTTCTGACTTTTTCTGGGTCATGCAGTCTGAGTCAGGGTCAGCACTGAGCTGATACCTTTGTGTGAATTTTCCTTTTCAAGTAGATTAAACATTGTACTAGAAGCTGGAAATGTCTCTTTTAGTAGAAGGAGAGCTCTGATTCTGTATAATTCACTGCATTCTACATCTTGGTTGTTTAGACGATTGGGCCCTTTTTTTAAAGTTGTTTATTCATAGTAAACTGCTACCAGTGAGATTTTGCATTTCTTTTTCAAGGTGACTGTTCTTCACATTAAGATCAGGGCAAAGACATACTGAATTTTTCTGTGACCAGATGTAGACCTTTTCTGTAATCTTTAATCCACTTGTAACTTCAATAGATTATTATGCTTAAGTAGATATTTCCATGACAGAGATACTTTTTAAGAATGCCAAAAACCTGCCTTTTCTGGATAATAGTATTGGTGGCCTAGGTGTCTGATACTAGGCAGTATGTTAATACTTAGCTTTAAATACACGTTAAGTGGTA
Organism: Aviceda cuculoides; assembly: GCA_035590195.1. Lineage (NCBI taxonomy): Eukaryota > Metazoa > Chordata > Aves > Accipitriformes > Accipitridae > Aviceda > Aviceda cuculoides. Next base: position 8,413,131 of record JAVJGG010000074.1, on the reverse strand, counting down.
TCTACTAAAACCAGAAAGCTAACTGAGTTGAACAACTGTTTCAGAATTATGTCACTAATGATATCGAGTGTCTCTTGAAATGTCTTACCTGGAAGTGTTGCACAATACTTTTGGAAGTATAAGAGAAATGTGAAGGGAAGGTAAAAGGAGTTAAAAGCCTGCCCAGTGTGTAGCACAATTGTGCTGTGATAGGAAGAGTATATACAAAGGTACAACAATTGAGCTTGCACTAAAAGGTACCTTGATATGTATGTGGTATCTTTTCAATCTGTTTTCTGCCAACAAATATAATTAAGTGATTGTGGGAATTTCATTAACAAGCAGAGATCTAAAAAAAAAAAAATATAAATCCAGAGCAATTATAGATCAGTAAGGGCAACATACTTTTTTTTTTTTAAATAGAGGTGTTTCATTTATTTCTACAGTGAAGTGCTCATGATAAGTTCTGTAATGTTTTTTTCTCATTCTTCCTTTCTGCCTGGTCCATTTTTAGGTCCAGAGCTTTATGCGGGGCTGGTTGTGTAGAAGAAAATGGAAGACTATCGTCCAAGATTATATTTGTTCTCCCCATGCAGAAAGTATGAGAAAAAGGAATCAGATAGTTTTTAACATGGTGGAGGCTGAATCTGAATATGTGCATCAACTTTATGTTCTTGTGAACTGTTTTCTGCGGCCCTTAAGGATGGCTGCAAGTTCAAAGAAGCCGCCTATCAGTCACGATGATGTTAGTAGCATTTTCCTCAACAGGTATGGGGCTTTTTGTTTGCTTTTTGTGGCTTTCACTGACCATTTCTTCCCATTCTGCTTCACTTTACAGTAGTGAGGTCTGGTACTTGTTTTTTGCTCTGATGTAAGTAATGTCACTGAGGTAGACCATGTTTCCAGGAGTAAAAGGCAAGGTGCTGTCAGTGATGCTGTTTGAAACCAGCTGGACCTCTTTGCCTCCTCACATTCTATTTCTGCCTCTGCTAGAGGAAGGAAAGGACAAATCATACCTCTTGGGGCAGTTCTTATAATTTTCTGTCACCTTTCCTGTTTTCTTTTGTCTTAAGAGAGCAAAATTGGACTTAGTGGCCTCATATGATCCAGATAAGACCCTGAGGATGAATATGTCAAATTTTCTATTTTCTGTTGTTCTGCCTAAGGAGCTCCTTCTCTCTCGCTTGTCTTTTCATATCCTACAAAAAAGAATTGTAGCTTGCATTAAGCATCCAAGTACTATCATAATGAGTATGTACAAATAAGCCAGCAGGCATCTAAAATTTGATCCAGGACTGGGATTGCATCTAAGTCTGCCTGAAACCTCTAAGAAATAGAACATGTTCCTTTTGTTATGAGACAGGATCCCCTTTCATAGCTTATTCATAATCACTGTACTCTTTATTTATGGTTTCTCTTACAACTGGGATGTCGCCTTCTTCTGTTGACCTCGTGAGCTAAAGTACAATATTAAGGTTCGTGTTGAGTTCAAAGCTGCAAATGTTAAACAGTAGCAAGGGAGAATGTAGATAACTACCACTGGCTTGAGATTTTCTGCATCTTTTTAATCCTCTTAGACTACTGAATACATTGTCAGAGATATTCTTGGAAAACCTGTTCATTAATCTGGAACATATTATTTCATAGATGCTTTTGTTTAAAAGAGTTAAACAGAATATGCCTTTTGCACCAAATACTATATATTTTGTAGAGATACTACACCAAAAATTTTAAACAACGCCATAAAAGGAAATCACGCTAATAGGCTAATAACCAGGAAGAGGTGTTTCTCTGTGAATTATTAAGCAGAAAATAAAACCTAAATTTTCTTTTTGTATGTTTAAATACTTGTTTTTCAGTGAAACAATCATGTTCCTTCATGAGATATTTCACCAAGGCTTAAAAGCAAGAATAGCTAATTGGCCTACTTTAATCCTAGGTAAGTTACTGTATTTTTCTCTGGGGTACAATTTTCATATTTATTTTTGAAATGACAGTGAGGTCTTTTTTTTTAAAGAAAGAACTTTTTAAAAGTCCTTTTAGAATGGAACATGTTTCCAGAACTGACACCATGAGATCTGGTGGAGTGGGAGTCCCACATGGGCAGTAATGACTGTCTTGCAGTCCATATATGAGAATGCCTCTGCCCTAAACGTTGATTAGACACAGGCCCCTGAATTTTCGGTGGTATTGTCTGATTATTAACTAATCAGAACAACCATGTTTTGGCAAGCGAAAAGAACTGAGTTTAATGTTTCTAAAATCTCTGTATATTGGAAACAGAACTGATTATAGTAATTCCCTTCCATAGAGCATAGTAGTTTCTTTAAAAATATATTCTGAGAGATGGATAGCTGGGAAAAAAAAGCATTTCTTGACTTTTTCTAGCTGACTTATTTGACATTCTGCTGCCAATGCTGAACATATATCAAGAATTTGTTCGGAATCATCAATATAGTCTACAAGTACTGGCAAACTGTAAGCAAAACAGAGATTTTGACAAACTCTTGAAGCAATATGAAGCCAACCCAGCATGTGAGGGGCGAATGCTGGAAACTTTCCTTACTTACCCCATGTTTCAGGTAGTCTCTGTATATTTTTTGTGGCTATTCATTTTTAATGTTTGTTTGATTCATTTTGTGTTACTGACATTGCAATTGAGTGAAGATTCTTCTTGCTTAACTAAAAATACACTCATGCAAATTAATTTAGTTTTAATTTGTTTTGTTATTATACTGAAACTCTGCCTATAGAGATCTTCTCTCCCAACTATAGTCCTTCATCTCTGTTCAGAATCTTATGTATGTTGAAGCAGAATGTGGGATGAGGACTAGCACTAAAAGAAAAAAAAGCTGAGAAACAATTACTCAACTTCTGCCTACTGCAGGATTATGAAGCAGTCCAGAGATGGATAATGTACCTGCTATGGCAAGTGAGAGCACCCACAAGCATTTTACTAGGAATACATTTTGAAACTTTACTCCCACTTTGTTCTTCACTGGCCTGGTCTTTAGAAAATGAAAAATATATTGCAAAAGTTTTGAAAACTTTATTATCGTTCTGATATTTTGTCTCAATCTGCCTGGATTAATTATTTGCGGCTGTTTTAAGAGGTCTATTGAAACACTGGCCTGATGATTTTGTGACTTTTATGTTTACCCTAACATTTTAGTCATCAAGAGAATAGTGAACCCCCTCAGTTTGTTCAGTTACTGGCAAAGCAAATAGAGTCAAAAGGGGGCATCAGTGACACTTGTGTAAGTGCTAGTTATTCATATTAGCCTAAAGGGCCGTTAGCACCTGTAACAGTACATTTTTTTAGCTTTGAGCTTGTATATTGTAAAGGTTTGGGATTTTTTGGTTGAGCTGAAACAAGGTCATGGGATCTTAGGAAGGGAAAGAGAGGGTCCTATTCATATGTGATGGAGGATGTAATTGCTGATGACTTTTCACTTCAGCATAGTAAGAAGTCGTGTCTCCATTTCCTAAGTAACTTTTATTCTGTGAAGACAAGTTGTACTGCGGTATCACTTGGTTCTGGTTGAAAGCCCTGAAACTACTTTAAGTAATAATAAATGTGTCAGGGTCCTTGTGCTACCCTGTGGCCTTTGATAGTCATATACTGCATATTCTTCAATGTCTATTAGTGCAATGTGAATTTTATCTAAATGCGAACTGATCAGCTAGGATTTTCAAAGTCACAAGAAATTTAGATGCATGTATCCTATTAAAATCGAGGGAAGATATATATGAATCTTCCAGGGAGTTTTGAAGGTGTTCTCTATTGGCACTTGGATAGTAGCATGAAAAAATGAAATTTATTGCCATATTTGTGTCTGCCTCTGATCTGATATTTTCCTTAAAATGTAATAAATGGATCTTGTGCTTCCTCAAACTAGAAACATACATATGCATATGTAGCCTCTATCACCCAGAAGTTCGATATTTTTGATGGTAGTTATATTCAGAATGTATGTATAATCATTTAGCTGTGAATATAATTTAAAAAAGGCTATATGTTTGCAAAACTTTTCTGACCAAGGTGATAGCTAATATTTAACAAAAAGCTGTATTGGAATTATTCCTTTAAGGATTTACTGATTTTATACCTTATTCGTTTTAAGATTCCTAGATATATTATAACACTTCATGAACTTCTGGCTCACACACCACATGAACATGTTGAGCGAAAAAGTCTTGAATTTGCTAAGTCTAAACTGGAAGAACTTTCAAGGTAAGATTTTTTTACCTTATGTTCAATAATCTTGAATTAAAGGTTTTGAAATGAAAAACCTATTTTCTTTATTTTGGTTTGATTATGTGCTTTTTTAAAAAATTCTTTTAAGGACAAGGATCAAAACCAAACCAAAACAAAGATAATGATAAAAACCCCAAATACCACAATGTAATATTTTGGCTCTTCTGGGTTTTTTTGGCTAACGTAAGTCTTCAAGTGTCTCCTTGTATTTTGGGTAGGGGAGAATAGTGGTTGCTATAGGAACTACCTATCCCTGGGTTATGAGCAAAGCAATTTTCTTTACGTAGAGAAATAGATTTTTATTTCACAGTTTAAAGAAAAAGGGCATTTCTGATACTCTGTGACAATGGGAATCAGTCAGGGTCTTGAAAAGTACTGATTACTGAGTTCACAGCCTGTGTTATAGTCTATGTGCATTAATGAAATAACTGATTTTCACATACACTTCAAATAATACCAGATAAACAGGAACTAAAGGTATATTTTGAGAACTGGTGCTCCCTGTAGAAACCTGCAAAATGAAGCTCTTCCCTGAACTCCCAGACCATTCTCAGATGTTCCCCTTTGTCAGTCCAGTAAGAAATTTGGTTGTTATCTCTGGGAAGCACAGTTTTTTGCTGTGAACAAAGAAATGCTGCGTGAACTCCAGGATATAAATCTTGAGTATCTGGAGTATTCACCAAAGATATACTTGGAGAATATTTAGTTGCAACAGAAGGATTACTTTACAGCTTTTGTTAATTGCATGCTCTTGACTGGTCAGTTTTCTTTTTCTGTTAAGACAAAGTTGCTACCTTGTGCAAACTGCCCATTAATTTGGAGCTTATTATTTTTTCCTTTTTGTCCAGCTCTGTCTTTAACAGAGGCAGCTTTCTGAGTCAGGTCATGCTGTGCCACCTCTTCAAGCTCTAACGTCTTAAAGAGCTGGGCAGGCAATATCTTTTACAGAAATGTCTGTGTTTGACTCCTGCAGTGTTCAGCAAGTTCTGCCCTGTTCTGAGGCCATCTGAAGCAGAAAGAAGTAAATGTCTCCTTTCCACTCAAGCAAAGCAGAGAATTTCTCTGGTCAGGGTTATGTGCAGAAGCAGATCAATCAGCTTTGACTTGGCTTCATCTCATAAGTCAGAGTTCATTGATGATCCAACTAATGTGTCACTCAATGTTCCGAATTGGAGGCTGAGACTGATTGATCCTCCTCTGCTCATAAGGCAGACAGTGTAGACCATAAATATAAAACTTAGTGACTCATTTCCATCTCCTTAATGTAATTTTGAGGGAGGAAGAGCTTTCAGATAGTGCAGTCTGGTCCCAGTTTAGGAAAATATTATACATCACAACACCATATGAACTTCTGGGTTAGTTTCAGCCTTGAAAAAATCCATATTTCTCTTTGTAAGGGGAGGATGCCTATGAAAAAAAGTGGGAGAAAGTAAGCGGTGAGCCATCAAGGCTGTGGTTCTTATAGGAAGCAAGGGGGAAGTGAGTGGTACATCGAGATGTAAGCTGAAGCAGAGCAGAGTGGGAACCTAAAGTCATGGGCAGGGACTCTACAATGTGTTACAACTTCCAGGTTTGTGGCAGCCTGGTCTATTAAGGATCAAGAAGTACTATTCTATTAGCTGTGAAGGGTTTTTAGCTTGGCGGCATGTCAGATGTATTTAGGAATAGCCTAAAAACAAGTCTGGCAAAATTGGTTCCACTGCTGAAAAACGAAATGATTGCAAGAATTATTTGAAAGGGAGGAGAAAAAAGACAAGAAACTTGATCTAGAGTGGTCACGTACTGTATGGATGTATCTGTTTTGTTGCGGGTGGCAAAGGACATTAACTACCTTCTGTGTCTACACTGTGTAAGTGCAAGTGAAAACAGACACAACAAGTGCAAGATATATTTCAGGGAACTTAAAGTACATTTTGTATTTTGTCTAACAGGGTGATGCATGATGAAGTGAGTGACACAGAAAACATCCGGAAGAATCTAGCCATAGAAAGAACGATAGTAGAAGGCTGTGATATATTACTAGATACTAGCCAAACTTTTATACGCCAAGGTAAGGCATTCTTCTTTAAAACTATCTGTATAATCATGAAAAAAATTGCATTAAAACCGGCAGGGTTCATGTTGCGATCATTGGGCAGGTCACTGCACTGCGCACAGCTAACATCCTAAAACCGCTCATGGTCTATAGAGGGTAAGTCACAAAATGCCTTGATGACAACTAATTTTGGGCTGTAGTTGAACCCCACTTCTGTGCTGTTTTCTTCAGAAACCATGAAAAACAGCAGCTCATGAATGGTAAAGCGCTCGTGGGACAGTAATGTACATTCTGCTTGGACTGTGATCTTCAAAGGGATGGAATTACCTACAGCTCCACAGAGACCAGGGCTGCCTGTCCAGTTAACATGACAGTCCCAGCTGGTACCAACATCTGGGCAAAAGTGCAGGAGAAACTTGAACCTTTGTCAGTGGTAAAGTGATTGCTAGGAAAGAAAAGAGCTGTCAGTTCCCATATTTCTTGGTGCTTTGGAAACATCTCAAATTGATAGTGCAAGCACAGATTTAATACCTGAACATACTTACTTTGCCTCTTCATAGAGAGGCATAGAGACACGCGGTTTTGGGCTTTAGTAGAAGTTCAGCATAGTAATAAAAGCAATTCTGCAAGAAGAAGTCATGAAGAAAAGGCATCCTGTTCTGCCAGGAATGTAGGACTACTAATATAAGAGTTAGCAAAACAAGAGGGGAAGACCCCTACTGTATTCTTTTCTGTCTGTTCTCGGTGGTTTTGGAAACTCTTTCTATTGAAACTTAGTTATAGCAGAGGTGGAATTTGTTGTTAAGTTCTACAAAATTGTGATAAAATAACTTTTCCATTTAAAATGTGTCACTTTTTACCAGGAACTGCAAACCGGTTGCAGTTCTTATTTGATGGGGTTTACTTTAATGTTAAACCAGCAAATGTGCAAACTTCATAACTGAAGCTTATTTTTTCTCCCATTTATATGATAATTTACTTCTGGATCTTTTAAAACAAGTTAGTGGGTTTGTATACAGTAACTACAAATCTGTAACGTAGGGTTTTGTCTGAGCAAAAGCTTCTTTGTGTCTGAAATGCATTAATTGTATTTAGGAAAGGTCAGGAATGTAATTTAGGTGCATCCCTTCATGAGACCTTTTCTAGGTAGCCTCAGCAGAACATTTGTTATTTAATAGAACCATATACACAGCTGGTAATTAATACGCTTTGTATACATTTTGAAATCCATTCTGTGGTGTTTCTGTAGTTATGTGGCCAAACTATGAAACTTCCTGTAATAAATTTCAAGATTGTTTGTACAACAGTCACTGTTAAATTACTTAATGCTTCCTTAAATATGTGCATTTGCTATAACTGAGGTATTTAAAGAGTTATGAATATGTCTTTGAGAAGTGTTGCATCCACAGCCAAAATGTTATAGGTCTGTGGTTATCCTAGATTGATTTGTACTATGCAATTTAATTACATTTAAGAATTTTTTTTCAAGATGACCACAACATTTTGTATTTGTATATCTGTTGGGTTTTCTCCCCTTAACATTGATATTATTTTGTCTGTGTACCTAGTGTTTCATCAGTAAAAACTCATTATTTTTTCTGTGGGAATCAGTCTGAAAAAGATTACTGTTGGAGTGTTAGACCCAGGTCAAACACATAGTTTAAGTAAATTAAATTCAGATTTATTTGTGGGCATACAGTCAAAGGACAGTGGACAAGACTGTATGTTACAGAAGGCTGTATCACAGATTAACTTTTGGAACATCTACTACGTGTGATTTTGTGTAAGTGCAGAAACCTGAATAGAGCTGAAAAAGTAACACAGAGCCCACTTCCCTTTCATATCTGACAGTAGGGTCACTTTGACAGTGATGTTCATCTCCTCTAATTTCATTGAGTCTCCTATTTTTTGTGTTGATCAGAGTAGGGCACAGGAAACCTCTTTTCAGCTTCAAAAAGGAGTGAGGTGCCTTTGTTCAGGCTTTTTCTGTGAAGATTAATTACAACTTTGCCATATGTTATTACTTTACTTTTCTAAGAAGAGATTGATTCTGTTGGGGTATACAAGCTGAGACCTTAGGAACTCTCTCTGGCAGAGCTTTGCAAGCTGGATTGTGGATTGCCCTTCATGTTTCTTGGGGTCCGCTTTTCTCTGTCTCTTACTTAGGTACCGACTTTATTGTCAAGCACGCTGTAAGTCATGGCAGACAATTCAGGAACTTTTTCTTTAAGAGTCTAAAGGAAGCATAGGGAATGTCAGTCTGCAATCCAGCACGGGCTGACACCCAGACATCTCTAGGCCCATTAGATGCCTCCAAGATGTTCCTGCGATCAGCTGCTATGAATTTACCTCTACTGATAAATATATCACAACTACAAAATCATGGAATAGTTGAAGTTGGAAAGGACTTCTGGAAATTATCCAGTCCAATCTCACCTGCTCAAAGCAGCATCAGCTGGAGCAAGTTGCCCTGTAGCACCTCCAGTCAGGTTTTGGTTGTTTCCAAGTATGGAAACTCCACAGCCTCTCTGAATGAGCAATGTGTTCCAGTGTTTGACAGTCCTTACAGTAAAATTAAAAGACCGCCAGAATGGAGGAAGCCAAACTGAATTTGTAGACCAGGCACTTACCTGTAGACTAAAAATTTTTTTCTTAAACACAACCTTTTATATTTCTTGGACTGAACAAAGGCTAATAGAGTGCTATCCTGCTCTTCTGTCAGTGTTGAAGTACTCAAAGTTCTTAGGTCTGTAGCTGGATAAAAATTCCTAAGTTTACACCTATCGTCCAAACTATACTATTAACGAATGTTCTAAAATTAGCCTCACTTGCTCACTGCAACTGTACATTGGCCAATTGTGACCATTTTTTTCCTTAAAAGGAAATCCGTACTAGAATGCATGGTGGGCAGATGCCCAGTTTCATTAATCACAAAAGCTTGATGGGAATGCATGAGGTCCTTGCTTGATGTCAGCCATGCAGCATATATAGGAGATGTGTTTGTCTTTGTAAATATTGAATATCAAAGACAGATAATGCAGGCTCTCTTTTCTGCATTTAAAAAATGTCCTTTATTTTGATTTACCTTATTAAATGGTAATATTTCAGCTCCATATAAGAACACCATTTAACCTCCAGCCCATTTTAGCAGAACAGAATATGGTACTCCTGCAAGCATTCTAATGAAAATAAAAAAAATAAAATAGAAGCTACCTGTAAAGCTGTATCTGTAAGGATATCATATTTTTAGATACTGTTATTCTAAGGAGCAAAGTAGAAACGAAATATACAGTTTGAATATTGCAACCCTAAATATGTAGAGGGAATTTCAGGAGAAAAGTTACCCTGAGAATTTTGTGATGGGAAGTTACTTGGGAATTGTTTTGTACACACTCCTTGGCCATGTAATGGGACATAGAGGGCAGTCAGTGTAACATGGGAAGTCACTGATCCAACACGCAGGAATGGTCAACTTCCTGTCTTTCACAGTTGAGGCAAGTAGGCTGTTTCATCCAGGGGAAATGTACAACCAATAAGTATTTACAGGGTTTGGGCAGAATTTAAGTGAACTGAAAGAATGTTCCAGACCTTTGCAAATTTCTAGAGTATAACTTCACTGTTTTGTTGCAGTGACACAAATCACGTAGTGCTCATGTAGTTTAAATGTGAATTGGCTGTCAAAGAACACTGTTCCTTTGCAGATTTACTGGTGTATATTTTGCTATGCCAGACAGCATAAGTTTCAAATATATTAACAACTTAAGGCTAATTAAATATATAGAGGGAACTAAGTGTAGAAAAATTTAGATAAACAGTAGCCTTCTCAGTTACCTTAATTTCTCTGTTAGTTTAAGATTATGTATGTGAACTTTGAACAAGGTAATTTTTTTGACAGTGTAGAGTAGGAAATACTAATCTAGTATTTCATGGATAATTTTTTCAGGCTTGCATTGTGTCAAGACACTGCCTCTAGTTGGAGCTTTGATATAACTATGCTAGTCCAGTATCTTGTTGCCTCTGAAAGAGGCAAGCCGGTATCTAGCCCCTCATGCTTGTTCTGCTGCTGTTACTTCCTTTGCATTATCACTGGTGCTTTTTTGACATTGCATTGAGGCATATCAGGGAGCTAAGTCAGCTACCTCTTTGTAGCATTAGTTTCCTGCTGGTTTAGCTCTATTAGCTAGCTAATGTTGGAATAAGATGAGAGCCAGTCTAAGGGTGATAGTAAGGATAGATGTGTGGAAATAAGATTAGGAGGTCTCTTGGCTGCCCTATCTGGTAACAGCAAGTTGTGTCATAAAATCTTTCCCTTTGGTATATAGAGGAATTACACTTCACTACCAAATTTAACTCCAGATCCAAATTTGGAAGTGATACACATGGTTATATCAATCTGGAAAAGTTGGTCAGAGGCTGCTTTTGAGGTATGAAACAGTACAGAAGCAAAGCTGTCCCCAGTCTGGAGTTCTGCAGAGCACAAATTCAGACTTATGTAATGAGGTTCAATTTAGTTCAGAAGTGTTTTACTGGTAACACATTTTAGATGAGCTGTGGAGCACTGAAAATTATGCAGTATGCGATAAGAAGAAGCAATGTGCTTCATTTGCATCTCTCTTGCACACAGGCACACACACATACACAAACTCTTTTCCTTCAAAACCTGTTCTTTTCATCCTCCGTCTCTTTGGCTTGGTAGTAATTATCTTTTCCAAGTCTAGCAGCTGTCAAAAGTGCAGTTTGCTGGTTGGCTTCATTTTCTGATCAATGTGCTATTAGTGTGTTTAAATTGCAACAGAATTTGCCCAAGATCTAATCCTGCCACATACATAGGTATTAGTATAGACTGTACTTGCTTGACTCTATTTATTGTAAAATACACAAAGCAAACGTGCAAAGAATGATAATCAACTTCTGGTTAAAACAGATGCTGATGTATATTGATACTTACTGGAATGAAAAGTTGTATTAATTAATGTTACAATTTTCAATACATCAACACTTTAAACAGTGCCTACTAAATATTACTATAGAACAGTAAATTTTGCATCTTTATTATCAGGTTCCCTTATTCAAGTCCCTTCAGTTGAGAGGGGGAAGCTTAGTAAAGTTCGTCTGGGATCATTATCTTTGAAGAAAGAAGGAGAAAGGCAGTGCTTCTTATTTACAAAACATTTTTTAATTTGTACAAGAAGTTCGGGAGGAAAACTGCATCTTCTCAAGGTATTTATTTTAAATTATGGCTCAATTTACAAAATGAAAACACAGCTTCAGTGAATTTTCAATATTTTATTATTTTATGGCTTTACCTGAGATTTGCGTGTGTTGTTATAAACAAAAGTGAGGTGATGCACAGAAGTTAACTGCTTTGTCTTCTCATTACTAACTACAACTTTTTTTCTAGAACTGTGTAATTGTAATAAGCTGGGAGTTAAAAACTAGACATCGGCGTGTCTATTTGTATAAGCTAGCTCTGAATATAAGTCAGTTTTCAGTCCATAAATCAGCCAGTACAACCCCATGGAAATACCAAAGAATATTTTCCAGAGCTCTAATAAAATGAATTTTAAAAGTCAGTTCTGTTTTCCTGAACAGCACATTCTCTTAAACTGAAACCTCTTGTAAGAACACTCTAGTTATATTTGTTGAGAATCAGGCTTTCATACTGTTGGCTTGTGATTAAAAGGATGTTGGTAGTTTACAGAGTGGATTATGTTGAATAGAATTTTAATTTGAAAAAGACATGTCTGAGAGGTAATTGAAACTGTTTGTATGCTCTCTCACTTTGCACCCCTTATATCGTTCAAGTATTTTGCAAAGTAAATAGGGTATAACTGAACCTTTAAAAAAAATCTTGTATGTATTTGATTTAAATTCAGGAGAAGATGAAATTCTAGTTACCTTTTTTGAAACTTGTGAACAAGTCTGTATGTGAGATAAATTATAGTCTGGTAAAAATGAAAGAGATTTTGTACATGTAAGTATATTATTAATTTGTGGGATTAAGAAAAATGCTGTATTTTATCTATCTGGGTTTAGTTCTTGAGGAAAAATGTGCATCATGAAATTGATGTATCTTCCTAAGATCTCTGAGTAATGTAAAACCTTAGAGTAAGGTATATCAAAGTTTAAAAATAACTGTAATGACAAGTGGGAACAAATGTCAAAATTTGTGAAAAATGTGCTTTGTTTTCATAGACAGGAGGTGTTCTGTCTTTAATAGAGTGCACATTGATTGAGGAGACAGACACGAGTGATGATGATTGTAAGTTAATTTCAGCTGTTTGTAGTAATTACAGTTTCTAGTTTCTTAAAATTGGTACCCTTTGTTTATTTTTCGTAAGAGCAAATTGGTATGTTCTTGCCTTTTATGAAGCCAGAGGAATACAGCATTGAACTGATTCAGTAGAATAGATGTTTTAACAGTGGGGATGCTGGCTTTGATAAGCGTTTGCTTTGTTGTTTCTTGCTGTTGACATCTCACATAGGATTTTCAAGTAGACTGGCTGAAAGAATGCGACAAAGTATTTGCTGACTTTTGTATACAACTTCACCCGAAGGATCTCAGAAAGAAAAAAGTATGCCTTAAAAGAAGAAGCAGATAATTTGGTTTCTTAAATACATGGGGGTTGAGTGAATTGGCAGAATTAGTGGAAAGTTTTTGTCTTGGACTCCCTACAGATCTTGACTGCAAGCTTGTTCAAGTGAAATAACAAAATACATTCCCAAGCTGATTTTATTGTTACTCATTTTGGCTTCCATCCTGCAGTTTTGGCAAGTTTTGCACTTGAATTGTGAAAGTGGTTTCATTAATTTCAGTGATACTTTTAGTATGCTGAGAGTATATTAGCATAGATGTATTAAAAGGACTTTAGCCTTATCTGGTATCTTTAAAAGTAATGTGTAGAAACTCCCACTATTGCGTATTTGCAACTTTTTTTGTATTTGATGTATGTGAAAAACAAAATGAGTTTTGGATCCCAAGTTGGATTTGCTCTTTGTCAGAGAGATGTTTTAAAGTAACTTCTATTTTAAATGAAACCATTATTTACTTTGCCTTATAGTCTGAAGTCTTGCATCTTGACTTTTTTTCCCCTCTCTGGCTGTAAAGCAAAAGGTACTGGACAAGTGTTTGGACACCTTGATTTCAAGCTTGTGGTTGAACCTCCGGATGCTCCTCCTTTTACTGTTGTCCTTTTAGCCCCATCACGACAGGAGAAAGCTGCATGGACAAGTGATATAAGTCAGGTAGCTTAATGCATTCTTTATATTTTTTGTATTGAGATCTTAGTTTATTCTGTATTTCTGAAAACTAATCCAGGAGAGGGATATTGATTTCCTGAGGGCTGATTTGCTGTGATACATATGAAAACCCCTTAGTATTACCTGTTTTCCTCAAAATTCTGTCTTTGCATTTGAGTCATCAGTGATTGATTTCTAAAGGTGCTACTGTTGCTGGCATCATCTCCAGATTAATCGTCATCATGAGTAGAAATTGCTTAAAAATAAGTATTCTGAGTTATTTTCTGGTGGACTAACTTTTTTAAAGGAACAAAAATACGAAGATAAAAATCTCAAAATATGGTATGAGCTGCAACTCAGTGCATACATATCTTACAGACAGACCTGATTGGAGAATTTTTTACAAAATGGATTTTCAGTGAATTGTTCCACTGCTGTTCCACCGACAAGTATTGCAATTATTTTCTGGAGAGGAAATTTCTAGGCTATTTAAGAACTGGTCTGGAACATGGGACACTCAGGAGTAAGTCCATTCTTAGCCTAAATAATAATAAATTTAAATGAGAAAGTCATCTGCAGTCCATGTAGACTAGAGATCAGAGTGTGGGTCTGCCTCCAAAGGTCAGGTCTTCTCCTCCAAACCACTCAAACAATGCTGCTGTGGTTTTAGGGAAAGAGCTGAAAAGCTCCACAGCTGAATTGAGAGCTGCATGCCTGCAAACCTTGGAAGTGTCTTAGGAAGGCAGAATTAAACACGAGTAGCAGTGTACGGCTGGGAGAGCAAAGGGTTGGCCAAACTGCCAGGGAAGCAGTTAGAAGGGTTTCTCCCTTGATCCCTCTTTGAGGAAGGGGAGATCTCCCAGCTTTTGAAGACAGGGGTATTCTGGAGAGATATAGGGCCAACAATTAACAGAAGCTTGTAAGTGAAAGCCTGAGAAAACTGAGACCTATTAGCATTGTGAGGCTGAAAAAGCTTCTCCATCCTTACAAAGGAAGGGAAGCAAGAGATGCTGAGGGGATAAGCAGCAGCTTAAAAGAGAAGGAGTAAGAATGGGCACAAGATGCTGTGCAGACTGCAGACATTTGGGGCATGAATTGGTACCGTTGTTTACAAATGGAAATCAAGTCAGTTGGCTTAGTGCTTATACTCTATCTGGAGAGCAATAAAGGAGAATATAACTCCGGAGAAAGAAAATTTGGGGTGAAAATTTGGATAACGCATGAAAACTTCTAAACAATTGAGATCACTGGTCTCTTGGAAACCAGATTGTGTTTCTGAATGAGCCCATTGCCAGCAGAAATATTGCCATAAGAAATCACTGAATCCCCTGTCCAGAAGCATTTTTTTCTTTTTAACCTTGTCCACAACCCTCAAGGAGAACATAAAAACTACGCTAACAAAAAGGGCCTATAAAAAGTATTTTTTTAGTAAATATGTGTTCTCCTATGTTTGCAAATAAAAAAAGTATACATGTGGTTGCTGTTCACTCACAGCGTTAGTCTTAGTGCCCAGAATTCTGCATCTTATTAAATTATATATGCATAAGACATATAAGTTGTATTTGCCTATATGTTCCTACTGAGACTTCTTGAATTTATATTCCTTTCATGCAAACCATACACTTGTTATGGAAAATGCATGGGGTTTGTTGATGCTGAAGAAGCCTCTCCTCTTCTAGTTTGAGCTTATTGTCCTTCACCTCTAGATCCCCATTATACTCATTCCTTAGCTAGAATGCTAGTATCTGTCAGGGGGGTAGTAAATGCTAGGCCTATGCAGACTGAGGATAACAGTAGTGAATTACCTCAGGCAGTTTTGTAATTGGTGCTAAGGGCTTCTTTGCAATATTTAGAATTAATACAGGGGAAATGAGGTATTTTTATTAGATTTTTTTTCTCAGTGCTTGTAGGTAACAATTTGGTAAAATCATAATGTCAATTGTTACAACTGCACTTTTCAAACAGTCTTAATACCTGAATTTAAAAACACATATAGCTACATAGATCATATTTTAAATGTATAGCTATGTAGATATATTTTAAACCTGAAGAGGTTTCTGATTATCTTGTTTAACCAGTCTGACATCAATCACTATTTTGCTATGAGACCTTCCAAAGCCAGCAGAATATTTTTATTCTTGACATCAAGGTAAATGTAAATGATAATTTTGTAAACTCCTTTTTACTGATGTAAAGAAATAGTGGTTTTATATATACATATGTATGATACTTGACGAATAAAACTAGAAAGTATTATAAAGATGAGTCCTGTAGTGTTAGGTGGCAGGTACTTGTTGCAGACCACATAATCCTGATCCTCTGGCAGACTCTGCTGACTTCCAAGAGCAAGGCTTGTGGTGCTGTCTTACCTTAACTACGTAAAAGTACAAACCAGAAGATAATGGTGTACAAATGGCTTCAAGCTGCCCCTGTGCACTACCAGCACTGAGCTGCTTTGAGGCTTGAAGAACAGCTTATGCACCCTTAGTTAGTAGACTCCTACTGGCCACAGGACAGCGTGTAATTTCTAAAGCAGTATGTGCTGTGACCATGCCCCAGAAGTGTCTTTCCAGCTTCTAATACCTAGCTGAAAACATTTTTATATAAGAGTTTGCAAGGAGCATCTTGGACAGCATCTTCATAGCTATGTTTCACAGTAAGAGCACCACTTGAATTTGTTTTTACAAGTGTGTTCCTAGCAACTGTTTATATTTCTCTTTTGTCTTTTTGCCCAGTGTAAAGGTTAAGGTATTAGTGTATCCATTTGTGTATAAGTATTCTAACTTTCTTGCAGTGTTGATTTTTCAAGCTTAACTCTCATTCAGGAAATGCTAGTGATATTTAATTTCATTCAGTTTTAAAGGAACTTCAAACTCAGAATACTTAATCATGTGGGAGGAAGGACACTGAGCTGAGTAGCCTGCATGTGCTGGTAAAGGTGCGTGGACTTGCAGATGTGCAAATCAAAGGCAGAAGGCTAAAGAAGCATGTCCACTATAATTCTTGCATCACTGCTTTTCATTTATGAAAATACCTTGTACCAGTCAGTCTATACCCTGTAAAATCTATGCTTTAAGCCTACAGAGATATGAAGAGTGTGAAAGTAAGTCCCCTTACCCTGTGTTTTGATTTCAACAGTTCTCGATATTTATTTCCACAGTGCATTGATAATATAAGGTGCAATGGTTTAATGACCATAGTGTTTGAAGAAAACTCTAAAGTCACAGTGCCACATATGATCAAGTAAGTGCATCATTTTTTTCCCTAGTGAACAAAATAGCTTGTTGTTTTTTTGTAATAAAAGTTTTAACAAAAGAAGATGTTCATTTGGAAAATACGTTTTTTCCCCTGTTTTTGTTCAATGGAATTAATTCTACATCCCAAAATGTATCTTTTCAAATCTTGTTCTGGATATGGTAGGGATGACTCAAAATGGTAAACTCTTCATTCACACTATTGGACTGTATGGGATCACATCTCAGATTTATCTGTTATTTTGAAGTTGCCTTCAATTATGCTTAAGATAGATAATTTTATTCTCTGTTAGCTTTTCTCTGTCATAGCACTCATAATTTTATTGAATGTGTTTTTAGATGTCTTCACAATTTAGGTGACTGCAGACAAGTATCATTTTCCAAGGTATTTTATTGTATTGGCCAAAAGTCTTTCTTCTCTTTGTTGCTCTTATTTGTGAGAAAAAAATATTTTCTCTCATAATTTTAACTGATCACTTCAAGGTGACATCATTATTCATAAACCTGCTTCCTTCACCCTTGGATTCTTTCAGTCATTTATTGTAATAAGTAATTTTTATTTGTCAACAGCAATTTTCAATACACGATTCCAAATTTCTAACACAATTTTACCTCTTGGATCCTCTACAGATCTTTATTTGCATGAGTTTTACCTACTGTTATCCAATATAAATATTAAGGGATAGAACGTAGGGATAGAAATAGAAGTATTTACTTTCTTACTGTTATCTGTCACTAGACCATTTCTCTCTCTTGAATGTACTCCATACATGAAGCTTTCTCAAATGCCTGTTTTGTAGTTGTTGCCTCTCCTCTCTTTGTATATGTTTAGAGATGAAAAAGGAGATAAAATCTGTGAATACACTGTTAGTGCATATAACTTTGATCACAGGAAAGAAGACATTTTATTGTCCTCACTTTTATTCCAGGAACTCTCCAGTGTGTAAACACTTCTGTTACCTGCTGAATGTTAAAAGTATGTTCATCTGTTTTCAAATTGTAGAGTACAGCAAGGTCTTAATGCTAATGTCAAGAGAAAGAAATCTTAATTCTAAAAAGCATACAGGATCTTAACAATAGACCCACATTTGTTGTTCTCTTTCTGAGATTTTACTCATCTGATTCTTAGCACACATTGACTTTTAGAGTCAGGTGTCTTTGGATGAAATAAAAAAAAAATTAAACTTTTCTGAGGACTAACTTAAGAAAGAAGAATTTTTTTGTTGTTTCTTTTATGTAATACAGTGTAAAAGTGTGTGGAATATCTCAATGGTGTATTCTAAGAAAATCTAATCATTTTTAATGAAAAGAACAGGCAGTATTGAAAGATGCTTTACTTAATATCTATCCCCTTTTTTTACAAACTAAGCCTTCAATTAGATAAAACTAAGCAAAATTGAATTTGGAAAAAAACCATCATGAGTAGGGTTAAGTAAATGATTCATTTTTGTTTTGATATCCAAACAAAAATTAGTCCCTTTTTTTTCCACCGAAACAAAGCCTCTCCCAGGTTTCTGCTTTGAAATTAGAGATGTTTCATGGTGTTCCCTTTTTCTTGGGAAAAAAAAAAAAAAATAATTCTTGCAGCCTGAGGGCAGGTGTTAACTTGCAGGTGAGCCTTAAGCTTAGTAAGGGGTTAATTTTGCTGTCTTTGCTAGGGTCCATTAGTTTATTTTAGATAGAGCTAGATCCCAGAAGAAAAAATTGCAATCAGTCTATTATTCTGTTGTTAGCTTCTAGTAAGATTGGACTACGTGCCACAACAGTCTGAAAGAGACAAGAAGGGACGATTCTGCCTCCTGTTCCATTGCAGAAATTTAAGCGTTGTTAATGGTTTCTTAGACTTTGAAATGTAAATTAATTATTTGCCAAAAATAAAATTTAAATTCCCTTAGTTATGACATAAAATATAACTGAATGGAAGCAGGTATCACCACAGATTAAGAGTTTGCTTGTGTTGATGAAATACAAGAATGCATATATATTTGCTGATTGTGTGTTGACAGGAGCAGCTAAAGTGATATCACTACTGTACCATAATCACTCTTCCTCTGTGGTAAAATATTCTAAATTTAACTTTTGTGTAGATCTGATGCTCGTCTTCACAGAGATGACATTGATATCTGCTTCAGCAAAACACTGAATTCCTGCAAAGTACCCCAAATCCGTTATGCAAGCGTCGAGCGCCTTTTGGAGCGGCTAACAGACTTGCGATTTCTAAGTATTGATTTCCTGAATACTTTCCTACATACTTACCGCATATTTACTACTGCAGCTGTTGTACTGGAAAAACTTTCAGACATATACAGGCGGCCCTTCACTTCCATTCCCGTCAGGTGAGCTCTGGGGTTTTTCCCATCTATCATAGGTTTCTTACAGAATTACCATGGTGGCATTTGTTGTTAGGTTTTTTTACCATGATTTTCTGTTACATAAATAATCTAAG
This sequence comes from Aviceda cuculoides, assembly GCA_035590195.1. Lineage (NCBI taxonomy): Eukaryota > Metazoa > Chordata > Aves > Accipitriformes > Accipitridae > Aviceda > Aviceda cuculoides. Next base: position 8,393,920 of record JAVJGG010000074.1, on the reverse strand, counting down.
AAGAAAGTTCTTCCTTTGTAAATCGGACGTAACTCCTTAGGTAAGTCTGTCTCAACTTTCTGCCCAGGCTTTGAGGACTAAGTGTCATACAGATTTTGCAGTGCCATGCATATTTGCACAAAAATTTGTTTGTAAGTGTTTTCACTTAAATCTGCTAGGCTTTTTTTATGATCTGTGGCTTTTTTTTGTTTCTTACTTTCAGGTCTTTGGAGTTATTCTTTGCTACCAGTCAAAACAACAGAGGAGAGTACCTGGCTGATGGGAAGTCGCCACATCTCTGTCGCAAGTTTTCTTCTCCTCCTCCATTGTCACTCTCCAGAACTTCGTCACCTGTCAGAACCCGAAAACTGTCGTTGACCTCACCACTGAATTCAAGGATTGGTGCCCTTGACCTCTCTACTTCATCTGTGGCGAGCAGTCCTACCTCGACCTACAGCCCAGCCACCTCCCCACCGCCAACAGGCAGTAAAGTACCCCTGGACCTCAGCAAAGGGCCCTCCTCTCCTGAGCAAAGCCCTGGCTCCATTGAGGACAGCTTGGAGAACCCTCGCGTTGACCTCTGCAACAAGCTGAGGAGAAGCATTCGAAGAGGTATTACATACACACAAAATACTGAATATTACTTTTGATGAATAGAGTGGTCTCTAAGGTAGGATTGACTTTTATCAGATTACTTCTGAGAAGTTGTTTCTCACATCTTTCTTTTTCGTCCTGATCATCATCAGTTGTGTTGTGAAACCAAATACTCTGCTCTCTGTTTCATCTCTAGAGGCTGCAATGATATTATTGTAGGAATAGCAGTATGGCAGAATGGCTTTGTGTGTTTTCCCTTCAGCAGAGCATGAAGGACAAAGGCCGAAGGAAATACTTGATGCCAGTTGTGTTTCCTGAGGTGAAAGTTTTTTGAGTTGTACCATTACTACAGGAAGTAAAATATTAAGTTAAAAAGAAATAGGGATGTAAAGACCTAGTAGCTTTAACACGTTTACATAACAGGGCTAGTTTTCCAGGAGGATTTCATCACTAATCCAGATAATTTATGTGATACACTTGGTACACTGGTGAGATTCATACCACCTGGTTGTTAGCCATCCAGAAGGCAGATGTCTAATATAGATTAATTGCTCCTGTGCAAATGCCTGCTTTCCTCTACGGATTGGGTAAGGCACCTTGGAATAGGTACTGCTTCCAGAGGCCTAAAGTTAGTTGGTATAAACCTCAATGTGGGCATCTAGAATGGGATCATTGTATTTATAGATGGCAAAACAAGAATGTGTCTCTAATCTCATAGGATTCGTAAGTGTGCACGTATTTCTCATTGCTCTTTGAGGATGGGGAGATGGTCTTCTGAACTAGAATACAAGTATACAGTTATTTTTTGTATTGTTGTTACATTAAACAGAACAGGAAGAAATAAAAAAATTGCTATTTTCCCCCTGAAATTTATGTTTAGAAATGGTCTTGCATGGCCTGACTTAACAGTCTGAGGAATTTGAACTGTTAATCTGAGCAAAGTGTAGCTCGATTTTACTTGCAAGTACTGTGACAGTGAAAATTGATATAGCCCAAGAGGAAAGAAGAAAAAGATTACCAAATATAAACAAACAAAATTATGATTGAAGCATTATGTCTACTCCTTACTGATGAATTGAAATGAGAATTTGATGTTGTGTTACACAGAGGGATTGTTTTTACAGAATGTAGTCTCTTGTTTTAAAAAAATTAGCCACCTTAGCATTATAGGAGTCTATGCTTGCCCATGCTTTATGCTTTCATAAAATGCATGTTGGCTGTTATACTTAATCATTATATTTCTGTATGCTGGATGTTTTTAAATGAATAGCATTACAGACCATTTATATATATAAAATATAGTATTTTACTGTGTAGAGTTGGGCAAATTCTTCCCTGTGCACTGGTGTAACCACATTCAAATCCATGAGCACAGCATGTCCCAAAATAAGAGGCCATGCATTAGAAGTAAATGTACACAAGTAACTGCAGTCTTATGTGTCATGTTTTTTGCTATATGCTGTAAAGTAAAGTGGTAAAGAATAGGTTATTCTGACCTAGCGTTAGCACTAGGCATAGTAGCAGAGGTATTAAGATTTTGCATTCCAGTCTGTCAAAGCTGGAAGTGTCATCTGGGCAGCATGAGGAACATTTGGAAATGGCAAGAACCTCATATAAATGCTAAATTGCTGTCTGTGCAGTGTCTCCAGTCCCTTTGGGGATCTCCTGCTGAATAGTTTGCACTCAGTTCGGAGGAATTTGCAGCTATATAGCTCTGTTCTGTGGGGGAAAGTCCTTTTGTCACCCAGCTGCATATAGCATGTCGAGGAAGAGGAGTAAGTTTAAAAAAAAAATGTCACAAGGAGAATGGAAACAGGTAGTAGGAGAACTACAAAACGTTAATCTGCACATTTCCTGTCATACGTAATGCGTTTTTTTGTTTTTGAAATTTTCTGGGTAAGGATGCCAGTTCTACTTAATCAGGAGCCATGACCCCATTATGGTTAATACTGTTGCTCTGGTACTGCCAGATTTCCAAGAAAACATTTATGACTTACTCTAAATCCAATATAACCATACAAATTCTGTTCAGCAGGACATATTGTAGTGGTTGTTGTTCTCCTTGAATGTTGTCCATTTACATCCTGGAATTTCCACCTTCTTCACCCACTTCCAAAGTTGTTGTTTGCTTTCAAAGTTTTTGTTTATATATATTTTTATATATACAATGCTTATGCTGCCGGCACAGTTGTCATTCATATCACATGTAGGATATGTTTCATCAGCTTGTTTTCCCTTATTTTGGAAGTAGTATTTCTGCCATTCCTGTTTTATTCTTTTGATAGAAGAACTCCTCCATGGAGCAGTCGGGTCTCCAGTACTGTTTAGCCATTTTATTGGGCAGTTTTTGATTACACATAGTTATCCACCAAGGATTATATTCCCTAGCTCATACAAAACCTGTGAGTTCAAATATCCTTAATACATGTGTATTTCACTGCATATTCTGCTGACTTATAGTGCAGTCTTATCCAAGCTACTTTTAGAACTGACAACTTGATGCTTTTCACCAAGTTCCTTATTTATGAGTTTCTGTGTGGCTATGTCATTGTTACTAAACTTTCCCAGTCCTTTAATTCTATCCAGAGGATAATTATTGCTGAGTGCTCTTAATGCAAAAGTTTCATGGAAACTTCTAGAAGCAGCACTGTTCAAAAACTGTAAACCACAGATTAAATGGAAACAACTTTGTGTTAGATGGTATTTAGTGGTATTAGGTTGGTATTGAAACACTGGTAATAAGTGCTATTAATTAATGGCCATTTTTAAAACATTACCAGTTTTGGTAATCACCAAATGGCTATCACCATCAGTGAAGCCCCCTTTGATGTACATACTCTTTTTATCATGCAGTACAGTTCAGATTGTTCAAGGTCGATCATTTGCAGACTTTCTATCTCTTGGTGTTTGTAAACTGGGAGTCCTGAATCACTCACATTCTCTATAATCTCTGCAGAAGCACTCCATATCGAAGACAAACTAACCTGACACTCTGTGCTTTAAAAAAGCGTACCTTAAAGCCCCATACTGTAGTTCTGTATGACCTCTTGATATTTTCAAGGAACATTTATACTTTATAAATACATTAATTTAATTTAATATAGTACAACACAGTATAATACAATACAATACAATAATTGATACATTAATTAGTATAGCTTGTTATAAATTTATTTTAATAAAATATAATGTAATGCAATATAATATAGTACAGTATAATTATAATATAAAAAGTTGTAATAAAGAGTTGCAAGTTATCAGTGATAATCCCAGTATTAACATTTATTCTCTTTTAAAGCAGCAGTTCTAGAATCTGTGTCAGTTGACCGAACAATTCCTGAAAGTACCTCAGCAGTGGATACCACAGAGCTTTCACCGTGTAGGTCCCCTTCGACACCACGTCATCTCCGCTATCGTCAGCCAGGAGGTAAGAACCTGATGTTTCTTGCCTCTGTGAGTCACTTTAAAGAGTTTACATACTAGGGCTGTAATCTTTGCAGGACATTAGAAAAGAATAATGTCTGAATAACGTATTTTGCTTGTATTTTCCTTATTTCTCAGGTATTTAAAAAAAAGCCGTTAGAACGGGAATTACGCCAGTTAATTTGTATAGTAATAGCAAGAGACTTGGAAGCATATTGGGGCTGGTAGGATGAAATGTTCTATATAGCTGGAGCAGGATGTGCCCAAGTTCAAGACTAATATTGAATCAGTCCTATTCTCACAAAACTCTCAACACCTTGACTGATTTTTTTCAGGTACTGAAAGGACATGCTTTGGGCACCATATGTAATCATGAAATACGCAACACCCATTATTGTCAATAGGGAGTTCGTATATAGTTTGTATAACACTGAACATTTACAGATGGTGTCACATTATTCATTCCAAAATTTGAATAAACTGCTCAATTGAAGGGGAAAAGTGAGAGCTGGAGCTCCTCAAATAGCTCTCACGTGACTCTTTGAAATCATTAGCAGAGCTGTGAGCTACGTCCATGAATGCTTAAAATGCTGCCATCTCATGTAAGCCAGATTTCTAGGCAGTTATTTCATGCCTGGATTAAAACAACAAAAACAGAGCAGAGTCTTCTGAACTGTTAGTAAGTTGCTGAGACACTTTAATTTTAAACCAATAGTAATCTACTGTTACTGGGCACGTTTATGGTGAGATGGCAAGATCTGGGAGTTGGAAACTGGGGAACAATGCCATATTATCTGAGTACTAGTCAGAAGCAAGGTTCACAGTGCTCCCTATGAAGTTTGATAAATTGTGCAGAACTGTACTCATCGTAGGCAGTGACCTGGGAAATATGTGAATCTAGTTATCAGAAGTTGGTTAATATGCTTAGCTCTCTAAAACGATTCTTTGGTTAGGTTAATTTTCTACACCATTGGTTTTATATTTTTTTTTCTTTCTTTTTTCTGTTTGGTTACTTGTTGGTTCTGTTGGTTGCTTGTTCCTCACCTTGGAAGTGTCTTAGACACTTTTTTTCCGTAGCAACATTAATTACACCGACCTGGATATGAAAATTAAATCACAAATAAGATTATGAAGTTTTTATTTCCCTTCATATAAAGATCTCTGGCAATGAAAACATAACATGTTCACAAAGTATAAACATTGGTGAAGATTTTGTTTATTATTGCTTAACTTGAAAAATATGAAAAGTATGTATACTTTTCTCTGTCTATTCCCTTTACAGTACAAACTGCTGACAACAGCCACTGTTCAGTTTCTCCTGCTTCTGCTTTTGCTATTGCTACAGCTGCAGCAGGGCACGGGAGTCCACCAGGTGAGAGAAATGTGCTGTACCAAAGAGAGATAATAATAAGATACCTAGGTCTCAAAAGGTAAATATTTCTTAAGAACATACTTGTCTGAATCCTAAATAGCCTCTGATTTGTTACTTGAATCTGCTGTTGTTCTGAGTGTGGAATCCTGCCCTTTGTGTGGACATTGCAGTACAGCATTCACAGATAACTGGAGCCTTGGCTTCCAATTATGTGACTGTTATGAAAGTATTTGTAATATAACATATTTAACTGAAAGTGAAACTGACTCATAAGAATGACTAAAACAGCTTAAGGCAGGGTGTTCAGGTATATCCACCCTGTTGCATTTCCTGCTGTGGCACTCCGGAAATTTTGGCTGATGAAGCAATTTATGTCACCATCTTTTAGCCTGTTTATATACCACCCTGTCCTGGGGACTTGCCAGCAACCATCACTGTATCTGTTTGAAAGAAGTAAAGGATGAGAATATATTCAGAAATATCTTTTAGAACAAAACATGAAACCTAACAGATAAGGACTGCATACTATACCACATACCTTCAAGAAACTCATTAGAGCTTTGTGCCTTTGTTTTGTGGACTCTAAGGAGATTGCCATACTATTCAGTGAGATTTTGAACTGTCATGGTATAAACCAATGATAGCTTTTCTTGCTGACTTAAATCAGAATTATATTTGGCACTCCACATTTCCGGTTCATCTATCAGTTGAATTCTTGTATTCTGTCCTTAATATTAGTCCAGCCTATTACTGAAAGATTAATATTTTACATATATGTAATCTACCAAACACCTAGATCATAACTTTCTTGGTTTTATTTTTTTTTGTATTCACTTAAAATTTTATTTTGAAAATGAGCTTTTTTATGCCCAAGGTTGGTATATATAACAGCAGTTGCACTTAACTAAATTATTGAAAGTGTGTACTGTATACTCCTTGGAAAGCAGCTATGTTTTCTATTGACTGGAGGTATTTAGTGCAACTTAACAATACTTAAGTTTTGAATTCACTTGCTGTCTTGCTGTGTACCCTTTGACATATTAGTATTTTCCACTAACTGAGTCCTGTCCTAGGCCATGGTACAAATAAAAAGCAACTTTTTAAAGGTCCACAAAATTACTTGCACTTTGCATTGACATACTCAAACCCCACAGTTCATTTTGATTATGTATAAAAAAGCATAGTCCAACTGTAAATTAACACCTGCCTCTTTTCCATTGTAACTGTTGGAATGTCAAGAAACTGCTTTGAAGACCCTAGTATCAAAATCACTCATGAAATTCTATGCAAGTCAGTAAATCACCATTTATTTCAGTAGATTTTGTACCCACTGTGTCTGAAGTTGTGGTCATTCACTTGCGTGAGTAGGCATCATGAGAAGATAATTTGTGGATAAACCTGGATGAGCACTCGTTACTCTTGTGTATTTCCTGTGATCTTTAGATGATAACAAGAGAGTAGAGTTTAGTTTTAGTAACTTCATGAAGCTGTCACAAACATGTACTTAGTAATTTTTTTTGAAATTATGAGTATCCTCTGCCTTCGGAATCAGACACTGTCAAGGAATCAGCGACATTTTGCTTTATGAATTAGTTCCAGTATGTTTACAAATTGTTCAAAAAACACAGTAAGAATAAAAAAATAGTTTTTTCCCCACTAGGATGAATTAAATTAAAAATTTCTGCTTTTATATCGCTAAAAGCACAGCTTTTCAATATTTGTAGTATTGAAGTATGAGAGAAAATAAAATCTGCAAGTATGCAATCAATTGAAGGAATATCAAAGCATGACGCTGTTGAAAAAGGAAAAACCAACATCCCTAATATTCTTAAGTACTTTTTTGTATTGCTGTTTAAGCTAGTTCTGTGTAAAAGGTCATTCTCCTGAGTGATGTAAAAAACCAATAAGAAGGTTCTGCAGCAAATCTGACAAGAAAAGTGTGTGGTGGGGAGTCTCAGGAGACTGAGCTGGAGGAAGGCTGGCCTGTCCTGGTTTCAGCTGGGATAGTTAATTGTCTTCCTAGTAGCTGGTACAGTGCTGTGTTTTGAGTTCAGTATG
>JAVJGG010000074.1:8358307-8370764 GCA_035590195.1 Aviceda cuculoides | reverse complement strand
GACATGTAGATGTGGCACTGAGGGACATGATTTAGTGGTGGACTTGGCAGTGCTAGGTTCATGGTTGGACTCAATGATCTTAAAGGTCTTTTCCAACCTAAATGATTCTATGATTCTATTTTATTAATCTTTCAACTGACCTAGATTTATAGCCTACATGGCTAAGAGTGCCTCCGAGTACAAGTCACGGACAGGAATGATATTGTGCTAGGGACTTCATAATCAAAGTTAAAAACCTTTCCTAGCCCCAAAATAAGTAGGAAAAGTATATGGGGAATAATAGAGCGGATGCAGCAACGCTGAAATGTTAACTGGAAATTGTTCGGTAGGATGCTTTCTGAAATATGCCCCAGAGGTGTGATGAAACCCTTGTTCCCTGCAGATCAACATCTGACCTGAAGCCTTGCCTCCCAATTCTAGTCTGTGGGTCAGCACCCTTTCTTTTAGCCACATAAAACGACAACAAAATTTCATATTGCATACTTTGCATAGTTACTTAGTGCGGGTCCAGTTTCACACTTACATATGGACGGGTGGAGCAGGTGATGTGTGGCCCAGCAAGGTTCTGGCTATCTCCTGTTTTTTTGCAGTAGCAAGATTGGAGCTCCTGCTGGAGTAGCATCACTGTCATCTGCTGGAAAAGTAGGCAGGATTGGAGGATTTGGGTTACATTTTGCAGCATAGACAGCAGCAGACACATGGGTTATCTGTAAGTGGTGACATGAACTTGCAGAACTAGATAAAATTTTGTACCGGACTCTTGAAATATGCATAAAAAAAGTAGGCTGTGCATATGGAGTAGTCGTCATGGTGGCTCAGTTTTCTGTGGAATTATATTAGGAGAGGATTAGGTGGGCAGAAAGAGGAGGAAGTAAGGAGCAGCAGTAAAGCTGATATACTAGAAGGAATTTGCACTGAAAAGTGCAGGAAACACTGATGGTACCATCAAAGTTCACTGATGACTGCTTGCATAGCTTCTGTAGTGGCTTCATCGGATCTTAGTCTATCATCATCTCCCGTTTGCAGTTTCTGTCCCAAAGTCCACATGGCTTTGGGTGTTACGAGGAGCAAAACCAATGCTAGCCAAAGACTTGTTTTGCATGTTTCTGCTTCCATATTAATGCAGCTGTGGCAATAAGGTGGTTTTTTTATTGGGGCGGGGTGTTTAATGATGTTTTTAGACCTTTTCTGTAAAAGTTATAAGACCAAAAAGTAACAATGCTTACTGATCTTACTTGTTTGCAGCTGACATTTTTTCTATTTTTCCTGAGTTTTGTAAGATTCTGAAATTTATATCACTCTTCTCTGAAATTCAAATGTCCCTGAGTACCTTTTCTCTTACATGTTTTCACCTTTTGGTTAATGAAAAGATCTGTTCAGTCACTGTAAGAACTACTGAGATTTCTTTTGCTTTCATCTTCAATATTCACCAACTTTTCTTTAGGTTAATAATATGACATAATTTCCTTAGTATCAGGAATGGTACAATCCAGTGCTTTAAATAGTGAGTTTTTTAGCTGTTGCTATACTGACTGGAAGGGAGCTGACACATTAGTTTTGAATAGATTTACTGGTACCTATCTATGTATAAATTTACACTTATATAGTCTTCTGATATATAGGTGAATAGATCAAAAATGGTGGCTATTGTCTCTAATTTTAATGAAAAAATCAGGTATATAAATCCACGTAAGCTTATCTAGTGAATAGTAGCAGTTATTAAATAACTTCCGATTTTGAGACTAAGCTAATTGATCTGTGCCCGATGGGCATTTTAATGATGTGGATGGTAACCATGTCTACCGCATGCTGACAGTCGTGTCTCCCACTTCAGTTTCAAGTCAGTTCAGGATTGAAACACTAGGAGCCAGCAGCTCAACAGCCACCATTCAACAGGTTTACACTTTGCAACTTCTTCTGGTGATAGACCTTGAGAAGATCATATGCTTTGCTTCTGCAGATCTCTCCACATGGGTCAATGATGACTTGCACATCACGAGTTAAATTCACATGTGCATCTATGCTCAGCTAAGTTCTTTTCTTACAAAACTGGAGATCTCCATTTATAGCTTTGAGAGATCACCATTAAATACTGACAATGTGGATCTGAGTGAACATGTTGCTTAATCTCCACAACAAGAGGACCACAGAAATTTGCTGAAGTGATCTCTAGGTTTTCCTTTTTCCTTTCTTGCTCTTTTTATTCTTTTTGCAGCTGAGAACTGTCTCTGTAGGCTTCTTTCTGTTTTCCTTCCAGCTTACTGAAACTTCTTTTCCTTAAAGTAACTTTGATAAAGACTCCACTGCTTTAATACATAATTTTCATTGTGACTTTCATTGCTGCAATTAAGTGGCTAATTGAACAGTTTATAATATGTATGCCTAATTGCTTCTGCAAGAGGTTAAGTGTGAAAGGCATCAAAAATTAACACACAAAATGTTGCCTATGTTACCTTTTACTGAGTAAAGCCTCAGAGATTTTGTTTGCTTTGATGTTTATGGGCAATTAAGCTCCTGAAGATGTTTTAATATGAAAATTCCTTTGATGGTGAATCTTAGATGTCAACTACAGTGTAATATGACACAGTTTAAAAAACTTCCATGAAACATAAGCATAGAAAATACATTTGGGGTGTATAGAGCTGCAATTTGGATTTTTTTGATTGTCTTTGGTAAAAGTAGAGCAAAACTAATACAAACTCTCAGAATACCTCCAATGGGTTTCTCACAGAATAAATAGACATTTAATCTGCCTTTGCTATTTATAATAATACATGGGCTTTAGAACAGCTTTTATACAAAAAAATATTGAAGTACTGGTCATGCGGAAGGGTGTTTCCAGATTTCCTTGGACTCTGCACCGCGTGAAATGGAAAGCAGCAGAGTGTAAGATTGAATCTAACAAACTGGAAAAATATAAACTTGTCAAATGTATCTTCAGAGTTATCAATTGTTTTAAAAGAATTGGGGTTTTAATATAATTGTATTATTATTGAAATAATGTAATCATGTGTTTTCTGTATACCTTCCCACTTTCTTGTCAACCCAGTGGTAAAAAACCAAATAGCTTATTTGAACAGTCTCTGTTGACTAGTAGAGCCTGTACAATACTGCTCTTACAAAGGAATATTTCTTGTGCTGACCCTCTCTTCTCTGCGTTTAAGCTACTATCCTCTCCTATTTCATTACCACTTCTGAAATTTACCTCTTTCCCCTTTCTAAATGATACTCACATCCCTTCTGTAATCTGCTTGATTACAGGCCCTGTACATTTTTTGGTCTGGTCCTGTTTTTTAATGTTATTTTCTTCCATACTGAAGGGAGACCTTGATGTTAATGATGCAGGCAAATATTCTTCATCTTTCTATAAAACTGAGTGCTGACCCAAGGAGGTGTCTGTATTAGTTATGATGGGCAAGGGTGTATTCTACTGATCTTGCAGAATTTCACCAGTCTAAATAGTGGTATTTGTTTTTTATTTTTATTACACATAACTGTTCCATAAGCTTTCAGTTTACTGAAGTTATTAATACCCTATTTGAATTTTTGCTACCTCCATTAACTTTAACATGTGTTTTTTTCCACACAGGATTTACCAATTCTGAACGCATGTGCGACAAAGAGTTCATAATACGCAGAGCAGCCACGAATCGCGTCCTAAATGTCTTGCGCCACTGGGTCTCCAAGCATTCTCAGGTATTCTTCTGTTGCACTGGTCTCTCCATCTGTAATATGTCTACGTTCTCCCAATTTCAGCAGTGCTGCTGTATAGTGTTGCAGAAGTCAAACAGCCTGAAAAGTCAGTGCTGTAAAGATAACATGGAAAATTAGCTTGTAAAACCACACTGTTAAGCTCGTGAAGTATCCTTCATCTAGTTTTGCAAAGCTGACCTCAAAATATCCAGTTACAACATTGCTCCTGGTAAGATTGTGTGTGAGTGCTTTATTGTTGTAATGTGTGTTAAAATACACAATGAGCAGTGTGGATTAATCTTTCAGATTGTCACCATTCATGCTACAGGTAGCTTGGTTCAGTTATTTTGACTGTGTTAAAATACTTGTGTTTGCATACAGATATTTATTTATTTGTCGTAAATCACATAAGGAAAGAGTCACCAGACCTTCATCTTGGTCCCTCTACAACCATGACAGGATTGTGGGTCTGATACATAATCGTAAAACCGTGCTGGCAGAGGAGGGAAAAAAAGAAATCCGAGTAGCTAATAAAATTTCATAGATAGAAATATCCTTTAAGTTGCCAGGTGAGACAAATGTTGGAAGGTTTTGGCATGCATATAGAAGACTACCAGGAAAATTATTAAAAGAAACAAAGGAGGGAAGGACAGAAAGAGGGATGGAGACAAAGAGGGAAGGAAGGAAAGAAGGAAGGAGGGAGGGAAAGAGAAGGAGTGAGAGTGCTTTGGAAGCAAATGAAAGGGTTTTATACACCTTGGATAGATGATACTTCATGGCAGTTATAGACTGCTTTGTCACTATATGCTAATAATCAAGAACTCTTGATCTAAAAAGGATTTCTTGCACAGCTAACTGCAGCAATGTCCAACTGTCCTATGTCAAACTCAATTCCCTTTTTTCCATGTAATGGGTTTAATTTTCACAGAGGCTAAGTTTGCTAGAGAATGAAGTCAGTAAGAAATGCGTAAGTGGGAAAATCAGTTGTGTTTGAAAAGCTGAACAGCCCAGAGGAGATTAATAAAACCTCTCTTGGTATCATGGGAATGATTAAACATTTTGAGTTATTAGAAACAACCTATGTACACCAAGTTTTCTTTGACTACCTGTTAAATGAAAATCATTGCATGGCAAAATCTTGAGCTGTAATGGGAACAGCAGAAGTCTGTTATTACTGTTCTCTGTTACAGTAGTGTACTTGCTTACTGTGTCCCTGCCACAATTCATATTAAGTAGCCGCTATGAGTTGAGTTGACCCTCTATACTAATTAAAAGATGGTTAATTAATGTGATTGTGAAAATGTTAGGAGTCATCAGACTTTTGTCCGCATTAAGCAACCGTCTACAACTAGTTAGACTGAAGTTTATGTTTCAGAACTGACCCTGACTGAGTTGTGATGGTTCTCTATCATAAACACAAAGTAACCGTGAAGAGTGCAAGCATACTCTGTCATTGTAGCAGTTTACCAAAAATATACTTCTCTCCTTAAAAATACAAGTGTTCTCTGTTTCCATTTCAAAAGTACCCGTGATATGCAAAAACATAATATTGTCCTGCATACTTTTGCACTTACTTTTGCACAATGTTTACAGTTAGTATTCTTTGAAAAATATTAAGAGGACAAAGATAATGAATAATAGTTCAACATGGTGCATTTTTGAAGTGGAAGCTATTACCTGGACTCCACTGCCTTTTATTTTTTCCATGGCGAGGGTGGCAGATTTTAATTCTCTAGCTCTCTTAATCCAGTATTCCAATATAGCAAATATTTTAAAATGCAAGGGCTTTGGCACAGAAAATAACAAATGCTACAGCAACAGAGCATGTAATCAGCTTTTTATGTTGTTTACTTGTGAGACTGCAGAGACAGAAAGGACAGAAGACCTAAGCAAACCAGAAATGACTGACTAGTTTCTGCCAAAAAAAAAATGGGACAGGATTTAAGGAAGACAAGTGAAGAATTACTGTCTGGCCAAATAGTATGAAATGTTGGCAGTAAAGATGTATAGTCCTGGGAGAGCAGTAGCTCAGAGCCTCGTTTTACAATAACAACACAAACTGCAAGCCAGAGAACCCTTAGCCACCAGTGTCTGGTGAAGAAATGTTTATTAGATTTCCAAAATGACAAAACAATGTAAGCATTAAAATTCTATGGGATCATCAGACCTGCCAGAAACTTTATTACACTGTAAGGTATTTGCATCACTCTCTGGCCACATAGTATATTTGAGACATCCTTCACCTTCATTAGCAGCCAAGGGCAGGTTTTGTTCACTTAAAAAAGAAAAAAAAAAAAGTTAACCAAATAAGTTGATATTTGCAAAGATAAATGTGAAATTCAGTATACTTTGCTTGTACTGTTCTCTCTCCGTTTGGCTTTGAATTTTCTTTTTCTGCAAAAACTCCCAGCACCAAATAGGCAGTTTCTGTCCTCTGTGGGAGAAGCTTCTCCCACTGTCTGGTGTCTACTGGTGTTCTCCTTGTGATGTGCTTGAGATCCTTGTGATCATTGCTAGCCTGCACTACTATAAAAGATAACATACTGCGCACATTTTTTCTGCCAGAATGCCATTTCCTTATTACTAGATGCAAAGAGAAGTAAAGACATCGGATGGGTAAACTGTGGGACTTTTTTTAATTCCCTTTTTAGGGTGCAGGATGCTACTACAGACATGCTTAGTGTTGTAGCATGTGAATAACTCTGCAGCATAACTAACTCTGTCTTGGTGCTCTCTGATCCACCAGTGATAGTCAATTTTCTGCAAGTTATTTGTCTGCCTAAATTATTGTGGTGATTTATTTCACTCTAGTGTCCAGAGCACGTGAGGTGCCGCACAGTCCCATAAGAGTGTGCTATGTTCAGAAATGTGTGCAACATAAAGAGACTGATGTACAACCATCTGTTAAAAGTGCTCTTACGTATATCATTCCACTTAGCTATTCCCTACCCTCCATCCCTCTCTCTGGATCCCTTTGGCTTGCTTCAGTGTGCTGCTCTCAAGTGTATAACAGCATGGGTCATGGTTAGTGCATGAACCAAGGGATAGGGGAGTTATCCAAACAAATGATTCAGAACCTTGTGTTTCCTCACTTTTCTTTAGCAAATCCTTGGCCAAGGTTTAGAGGGTCTTTCTTCTGCTGGGCTACGGAATGAATTAGCTTCCTACAGTATCTTGCAACTGTGTCAGAATCACAGTTGTGGATGGTTTAGGGTTGTTTCTTAAAGCATGTGTTTTTTAAAATTTATCTTGAGTATGGACAGTATTTAATATGTAAACTTATCTAACTTATCTGTGGCGAGAAAACAGAACCATTAAAATCAACAATTCAGCCTATTCAGTGAGGATGTGCTGTCATAAAGCAGTTTTGTTATCTTGAAATCATACTAAACAATGCTTAGAAAAAGGATTCATTATTTTTAAAACTTAGGTCATACACTGTAGGAGCCTCACTTAAATTCCAAGTAAATATATAGCCATAATGCCAGATCTGCAGCCCTTTCAGGAGGGCAGAATGAACTAATTAATGTCTCCAGGAGCTCCCAAGGCACAGATGAAAATTTGGAAAAAAACATCCTCACATAATGTGACACATAGTTTTTGTTTTTACCACACTGAACAAGAGGAATCATACCTGTATTGCTCATCAGCCAAAACCAGCACAGCATGATAGGTGGTTTATTTAGGTTTGTCCAGGTTTCTTTATTTACATTTATGTTCTTTTCATTCCCTATCCGGCCTCTTTTTTTCCCTACTCTTCTCTGTATTTTTCATTCAGCCACCTACAAGCCAACAAAGCATTCTTTTTGCCCAAAATAACAGCAGAATGTTCATGTTTACATTTCGTTTTTAAAATGTAATTGAGAGGAACAGCGTAGGATTGTCCCGTTGTGAACAATGAAAACACAAATGACGAGGCAGACGGTCCTTGTGAAGACAAGAGTGTTGATGGGAACACAGAGGGCTCACAAGGATAAAACTCCCACTGAATCCTGCAGAGGTGGAAAAATAGGAAGGGAAAAGGAGGCCAAGGGGAGAAACTCTTGGTATGATTGTCTTTATCCTGGTGAGGTCTTGAAGCCTCATTTTCTTTAACAATACTTCTTTATCTTTTATCTAAACACTTTGTGTTACAACATCAAGCTTTTTCTGCTTCTGTGGCAAGCAGATTGAAATGGAACTTGTCCAAGGAGAAAGCTTTTGCATCTGTTGATGAAGAAAGAGAGGCTGGCTTCTCCAGACTTCCCAGTTCTGAATGACAGCTGGGTGCTCGTTCCTGTTGGCTTCTTCAAAGATCTCAGCTGCAATGAATTGGCAAATCTTAACTCTCTTACAAATTAGGTGGCTGCCAGACAGTGTCAGTGAGTTATGAAGTTACCACAAGACCTGGGGAGCAGACCATGGCTTGAATTTCAAGAGTATAGGTCATGATCTCGTGCCTGATGACAGTCTTGCTCCAGTTGTGAAATAATCTACTGCAAGTCATTTTCTCGCTCACACTGACGAAGCTGTGTTATGTTTTCAACAGAAGATTTTGCAGATGCAGTTATTGATAGCACTTAGGGATTATGGAGGACACCTGTATATAGAGAATTGTCCAAGCAAAGATGATTTCAGTTAGTTGAAAATAGTTTTAGTGCACATGAATCAGCCAGTTCCATTTTTTTACATTGGAATAAAAAATAAGATAAAAATTCCTTTATATGAGCCCTACTTGGCTCATGTTTAAAGGCATAAAGTAAGGAGTATGATGCTTGGCAAAGTTATGGCAAGTTTATTGTAGAAATATGAACAGATTACACTTACGCCACACTTACTGTATGATAGCAAGATGTGCTGTATTTTAACTACACTTCAAATAAACTCCTAGGATCTGTAGCGTCTGCCTTGAAACAGCAAAGAAATTTCTGGGGTTCTTCCTGAAATAAACAAACGTCATGATAACACATTGTGAACTGAAGAAACAGAGAGGCTGCCTGGGAGAGAGGCAGAGCAAGGGAACCCTGAGTGAGCCTTCCAGCATGCCGTTGGTCACTTAGTGAAGAAATCCAGTTTGCATAAACTTAGGCCCTTTGCAGAATACAGTTATGCCTTGAATAGTAATGCACTTAATTGCTGCTATGCTCTGTCCAAACGTTGCAGAAGCCTAAATGCTTGCTGTACCATGACCCTTGAGGGAACGTGAGTCACCCCCAGAACAGTAGCCAGGCTTGCAGTCAGTCAAACTAATTAGTGGTACTCTGCACCCACTTCTCTTGGAGCCTGACAGGTCCTTTTTCGCTGAGGTCTTTCTGCAAAGCTCTTGAATGTACTACATCCCAGGACTTAGAGGCAGGGATGTCACATTTCTTATCTGTCCTGAACACTTTAATCTGACAATACATAATGGCTAGATTTTTCTTTCGAGGTTCCTTTGTACTACGGGGTTACACAGTGCTTAGATGAGGAGAGGTTTGTATTGTATGTGCTGAGAATTACTCAGTCATGCTATTAACATAGCTTGTACTTTTAACCTGATTATATTCCATCAGGAGTGACAGGCTAATGCTGATACTGTAGAATCAGGACTGGCACTCTTCCCACAAATGATGACTGTCTCTTTGCACTTGAAACTAAGTAGAAGATAAAGCTGTTGTCCTTTTCTTGCTTCTTGAAGTAAGCCAGACTTAACTTCAAGTTCAGGGATGAATTTTCCTGATAGCCAGTTAAAATATCTTTTATCTCTGCCTTCCACATGCTTAAATGTTTTGTTGCAGGTGAATTTGTAAATGTTTCCCTCAGCACAATTGTATGTGATAGTTGAAGTGTGCTTTTATGCTGAAAAATTAAATATTGTTGTAGAGGACTGCAACACTGGAGTAAGTTCAGTTAGCTCTGATAGACAGTGATCTGCTGTGTACAAGATGAAGAGTCACTCCACTGATGCCATTGAAATAATTATCTGTTTACACTTTGGCATGAGAGCAGATATATTAAAATTGTAGGGCAAACCCCATCTATTTAAACATATTCCAAAATCTCTTGTAAACAATCTTTCAATAGATCTCTCTCCCCTCCTGCCCCTTACTTCCTTCCTTCCCGCCAGTGTTTTCTGTAGTCCTTAATCACTGATGTACTCAGATATAAATTAGGTTCTCAGGTTTTATCTCCTTTTTATTTGTCTGGGTTATTCAATGTTTCTTCACATTGTTTAAATGAGGAGAGTTTCCTCTCACTTAGGAAGATTTATAGAAAGAAGGGAGGAAAAGATTTTGGGGTTTCACTGAACCCATGTGAAAACTTGAAAATTATCTTCACTGTATAAACCACTGATATTAAATCTACATATTTCTAGTTGTACCTCAGCAGCATAGCTAAACTTTCGTTTTCTTGCTTTCTGCTGCCTCTGCTGCAGTCTCCTTTCTTCTGGCCAGTGATTCCAAATCCATCATTCCCCCCCCGCCCCCCCTTTTTTTTTTTTTTTAATCAGCTGGAATAGGTTGCTTCTGAAGCACTTACACTGCAGCACAGCTTCCCTAGCTCCTCCTGGCAAGGGAATGTGCTTGCACTTTATGGAGAGGATGTTGCTGTATGATCCTGTGCATGGCAGAGATCAACAGGCTAGTTATGAGTCTATTTAAAATGTAATCATGCTTATGTTGGTGCTCTGTAGTTATAAAGGAGGCTTTTGCTTTCATCGTGCAGGTGGGTGACAGCAAAAGTGTTTAATTCTCATGTTAACCTTTCTACATAGAGTTAAGTATATGTACCTGTTTAAGTGCAGTGATTTCCCTAGATTGTTTTGTATATTGCTGATCACACTATGATCTCAGTACCCCCTAGATCATGAACTTCAACAGAAAAATAGATTATCACTCCGTTTTCTTCTCAATCCCAACTTTTTTCTTTTTTTTTTCCTCCCCACATTATAAGAAGCAGCTGGCACATTGCTGTAAAAAAAAAAAAAGTGCCTCCAGGCACAAGAAAGAGATTTGGGGCAGTAAGACAACAGCTACAGAAATTGCATGGACATAGGGCCAGTCTGTCCTGTGGCAAGGCTGTGGTGAGAAGCATCCTTGCAGTGGTCAGGCTGGCACGGAGGTGTGACAGCAGCCGTGACTGAAGGAGTCACACAAACCAATGCATCCTCTGTCTATAATCCCTAATCAGTCCCTGTCACCCACCATGGTTTGGGCTGGCTGTGCTGATAAAGGGTTTGTGACTTCTCGTTTTTCTGAGGTTAGAGAACTGTGTTTTTCCACTATGAAGTTTCTTCCAAAGCCACTGTAATTGTAGTGGAAGATAACCCTCACCCTCGGAATTAAGTACTTATATAGCTTGCCAACAATATGAGTTTCCCCAGCAATTCCAGGACTACTGTCTTGTGGAGATTACTTAGCAAATGTGTTTTGCTGTTAATGGACAATGTATTAATTCTCATTACTTTTAAGAATTAGCTTGTAAGCCTGCAAAAACTGGAAATGCTTTGTTTTTGCTGAGTCTCATATTGATAGGTAAGGCTTTCCCATCCTATTCACAAATGAAGTAACTTTTGAAAATATGGAGTTTTTTGGTCGTACATCTAGTTGCAAGATTTCTTGAGAAAAAACACCATGTAATTAATTAATTAACCAATTATGGTTTAAAAAACATACTCGGAGATAAAATCCTGATCAAGTTGTTGTGATCTGCCCATTTACAATGGCAGGTAGAGAATTTTACCCAAAATGCTAAATGGGGATGTCGGCTCTTGGATACCTTTTATGTTCATTTATATTTTTGTAGCACAACTAGCAAAGATGCCCAGCTTCTTTTACACAGTGTCCGCCATCAAGATATAGGGCAGGCAGTACTAACATTAATTACACTGGTTGCTTAAGCTTTTGCAGACTCAAAGTTTCTCCTTTAGCTAAATTTCGATAGTTTCCTATTCCAAATGGTTTTCTTTTAAAAATCACTGGAGCAAACAGTGCTCTCATGTAGTTTAGTTACATTCCTTGTGCTTTCACTAATTAGTCCCACTTCCATACCCTAAATAAATAAATCAAAATCTCTGTCTTCTTTTGCAAACAGGCTAAAACAGTTCCTAAAGGAGGCATTTTGGACAATGGCTATAGAAAATGTATTTTATAAAACAAACACAATGCAGTACCCAGAACTACTTTTTGTTTGGCTTTGAGGTATATGTCTGATACCCCATCCAAAGCCTAATGCTGCCTAATACTGTTCTCCAGCATCCTCTAATATGGACAAACATCACAAAAACCTAAGACACAGATACTAATTGGTTTCAAAATATGAATTAGCTGTGGCCAAGGTGAGAAGACTTTTGAAGAATGAAAAGGGAATGCTTGTAGCAGGAGGGAAATGCCCAGGGCATTGCTGGCAGGCAACAGCAGTGTGTTTCTGAACACTGAGATTTTGAACAATAAGCTTTCTCAAAAGTGCTATAAGCATGGCTGTGACATCACCTTCTTTAAAGAACATTCATTTTCCTCCTCACCTTAAGTATTTCATCCCCTTTCCAAATTAAACATCACTTTCCTTTGTGACTTTGGGTGTGCTCTGATGGTCCTGCACCCCGTCAAGTGAAATCCATGGTGTGGATGTGTATTTTCACCAGGGGTGGTTATTCCCAGAGGCACGCATCTCCAGAAATCTTGTCAATTTAGGAGCCTTTTGCAGCAGAAGGGGTTGTAGCTGTGTCTTGGTTTAACCCCAGCCAGCAACTAAGCACCACGCAGCCGCTCACTCACTTCCCCCCCCTCAGTGGGATGGGGGAGGA
>JAVJGG010000074.1:8334102-8358207 GCA_035590195.1 Aviceda cuculoides | reverse complement strand
ATACTGAACTCAAAACACAGCACTGTACCAGCTACTAGGAAGACAATTAACTCTATCCCAGCTGAAACCAGGACAAGCTGGTTCTTTGGGAAAATGAAATGCATGGCTCTTGCACAGAGGTGCCAAATATTTCCCATTTTCAGTAACTTTGTGGCTTCCATTCCCATGGAAACAAGCAGGGGCTTGGCACAAACATGGTCCTGCTTTCAAGTAACTGTGGGTTATCAAGGAAGATCTGCGATGCACTAGATGACTGAAGGTTTCAGATTTAGTTTTCTTATTGAAAAGCTAGCTTTGAGCTAAATACAAGCATTTTTGGAGTCTACTCCAAGACTTGCCTGCAAGTTCTGACCTTAAAGCTCATACGTTTTTCTATTCTTTGGTTTTCTCCAATATCAGAGATCAACAGAACTGGTTGTTGCGTGTTCTTGTTCTTGAGTTGCAGTCCTGTGTCAGATATCAGTCTGCCTCAGAAGTAATTAAAATGCTGAAGCTCTTAAGTGCAGTGCCAGAGAGCACTAGTCTGATTTATTGGCCTTATTAGGTTGAGTACTCCACTATGTGGAACAAAAAGCAGACCTTTCTGAAAGGGTGAGTATGAGATAAGAAATACAAGAGTGGGAGGCAGATAAACAGAGAAACTCAAGAAAACAGTGAAAAAAAAAACCAGTGTCCAGCCTCACTAGGCAGTGGTCTCAGTATTGCGATTTTCTGCTTTTATGGTCATCACAGGAGAAGAGGGAGTCAGCCATTTTGTGGGTATTGCCGACATGCAGTTCTTACTTCAGAAGAGAAATGTTAAGTGATTTGCCCATTTCCACACAGGAGATAAAGGTCAGAAAAGGAGATCAGTTACAGGCTTTTGGGGCTCCTACTTTTATGGCCTATTCACTACAACAGCTTTCCAAGTTTCTCTAAATATTTGCAAACCTGATGGCAAAAAAAAAAAAGAAAGAAGGCAAAACTCACAAAAGTATATCCTTTCAGTTATTCCATCAACATTGTTAAGACAAAAGGAAGTGTCTTCCTTTTTAGGATTTTGAGCTGAACAACGAGTTGAAAATGAATGTGTTAAATTTGCTGGAAGAAGTTTTGAGAGACCCTGACCTTCTGCCACAAGAAAGGAAAGCTACTGCAAATATACTGAGGTAAGTACACTTCGAATAATTTAGTACGTTAACTATAGCATGTGAAATAGGTGGGGGATCATGTATCATAGAATTGACAGGGTTTGTTTTTTCTCCAGAGTATTTAATTTTGAAGGATTATGTAGTGTTTTATTATAAAACAGAGTGTGTTTTTAAGTTTCATTCATAAAAATAGCTGTATTAGAAAATTTTGCAGCAGAGCAGCTGGCAGCCATGGGTTCAGTTTTTATTGAGCAGGGAAAAATGCTGCCCAGTAAAGCAACAAGACCACTCAGTATGATACCTTGAGGAACTTCTGTTTCAGTAATGAGCCATCCAATCTGCTAAGTTCACGAGAGGCTGATGATAGCCTAACGGGTCGTGACATCCTAAAACAAGCATGCTTGCACCTTCCTTTGTGTTGACACTGTGCCCACAGTTCTCTGGGTAGCTTACAGAGAGGACTTCTTTCTTAATTAGTGCCAAGAAATAAAAGACGTTTAAGCTTCTGCATAACCAGAACTATTTAAATTAGGGTTATAACACCTTATTTTGTTACTTAGGATTGGTGTTACAGAGTTGCGTGTCTAGTCATGCCAAAAATACAAATCTTCATATGCGTTTATCAGTGAAAATAATTCTGTCTACTAAGTGTGAATATTTTATAACCACTGATTTTCATCTAAATTGTTCTGTATTACTAAGGAGCAGTAAATATTTAAATAGGCAGTGGTTAAAATAAGATATGATGAAAAAACACAGATAAATCTATGATGTGCTTTGTTAGTATTTTTGTAAGTATTCTGCAGGAAAGCCAATAAGGGTCAATAAATGCAGTGTGTCTGAATTTTCTAAGACCACTTGACAGGTTTCCCCATCAGATACTTATGTGAAAAAGAACGAGGGGAAAGTTGTTCACTTGGGGGGAAAAAGTCAAACAAAGGATAAGAAACAAAGGTAAGTTCTTAATAAAAGCACTTCATGTCAATGGGTTCCTACTTAATTTTTACATAAATAAAAATAAACCTCCTTTCTAATAATACTGCACATGCTGTTACTTCAAGTAAAAATAGTAGGTTTGTTTCATGTATTTCCTTGGAAGAAACAGCAAGCAAGAAGAGCAAAAAGGATTAGGATAATGGTTTTTAATAATATGTGTGACAGCAGTGGTTCTGTCAGATTGCTCACACTGGGAAAAATTACCTTAAGACCTTCAGCTTCTTAAGAAAATATGAGAAAAAAAAACTGGATTGCCCTTTCCTGGAAGAGTAATGGAATAGATTTATAGACATTTAACATACAAGTTTGTTAGCAGTTTCCTGTATACAGTTTCCAGTTAGCCAATTTCCATTAGCTGTTGCATCAAAAAATGGGACCCTGGTAATTATGTGTAAACTGTTGAGTTGTCCCCATTTGCATCCTTTTGCTGCTATTCTATGAAATGGTAGGTAATTGTTTGCCGTCTTTTCCCTTCTAGCACTTATTACTGTAGTATTTGAGCACACTGTATATGCTAGTGAATACAGTTAATCAGATATTTCCATTAAACATTTTTCAGAATTTTTCAAAAATTCAGACTGAATTTTTTGACCATTCTGTGAATTTTCACACTGTATTTTGTTTGCAAAAAAAGGGGAAAAAGTTAAATTCTGTAAGAAGTGAAAATTATGCAGAAGTTAAAATTCTAACAACTGACAAATGGGGAAAAGCAAAAGCAAAAGGAAGGAGTGGTGAAATGAAACAATACTTGAAAATAAAATTTTAGTAAAAATGTAAAAATGTATGCACAGAAATTGAACTAAAAGTTAATCAAAATTAACTAATTTGAAATATTTTGTAGAAACAGATTGAATTTTTAAAAACCTGTCTTTCATGGTCATTATCCCAACAGTATTTCTGGAAAGGATTATGGCACTTTACAAACAGGCAAGTAAAGCACAAATAAAATGACCTGTCCAAGTTCTCAGTGGGAGTTTTTGTTGGAAACAGGTAGAGAATAAGGATTTCCTGAGATATGGTCCTCAGCCAAGCCATCTTTCATCAGGGTTTGCAGCTGCATACTCTAATCCTGCCAGATTTTTCAAACAACATAGTCTGATTGTAGATTTGGTCATAGAGAGTCATAAGTACTTTGTTACATCCCACAAACAAGCACTGGAAAAAGAGCCATTGGTGGCTCAGCATGCAGAACCAGCCTTTTGACTGGATGCTGCATGGGTGTCCTACTTTCCTTCAAAATGAGGCATAAAATTTAAGCCTTGGCCAATATTGGTTATCAGAAATCTCTCATTGCTTTTCAAGACTGGCCATGCTGTTAACATATATGCATGCTGGACAACTTTTATATTGACTATTTCAATACTACTTCAGTTTCAATTAAATTTCAATACAGTTTCAAAACCGTTTCAACACTGAGTCCAATAAGCATCAGTGACACAGTATTGCTGTCCCAAGGGTTCAAAAAACTACTATGTTCCATTTTCAGTAGCAATCATATTTCAGTAGCAGCTGAATTACTCCTATGTCCTATCGATTCGTTTATTACATACACAAACTGCCCATAAACTTTCAAATAAGAGTTGTGGCATAAATAAAATTTCAGATAGAAGCTGTTGCATAAATACAACTTTCATAATTTAAACTGTTGTTAAGCTGCAGTCAACAAGATATCAGGACATCATCTCCAAGTTAAAAATGTTGTTGCATTAAACAAACTGTCCCAAAGTCTTATGCTGAGCAAAACCGTAATCTGAAGTGCTTGGGCTCGTTCTGCAGCCACACAGGAGGCAGTTATTTGCCAGGCATGTCAAGTTTGTTAACAGTCAGCTAGTAAGGAGAAATTAATTTCCCAGGAATGGGAACTGCTTTAGTAACCTTGTGAGAAAGAGTGTAATGGAGCAATTCTGCTTTTGGACACAAAATCATTCAGCTGGGGTGAAATACACAAATGTGTTGTACATCTCACCCTTTCACTGAAAGGAGGAGCTTATGTTCCTAAATCACCTCAGGAAGATGGGTTGTCTGGTAATTAAGAGTGGGTTCCAAGCTTTAAAGAAGCACTGTAGTTACTCCTGGAGATACACACTCTCAGCAAGGCTATATTGTTACTGAGAAGAGTTAAGGAACTTAACTTACAGGATTTAAGGAATAATTTGCAGTTGAATGTAGTTGTTTGTGTGTAACTGTATACTTGTGTTAGTGACACAGAGGTGCATGTTCCTTTACTCTTCCACAAGCCTTCATTTTTATTGCACATTATTAGAATAGGAATATTCATAAGCTTTAAAAAAACCTGATCAACTTGCTAGTCCTGAGCAGTGACCTGCTGTCCTGTGGAGACTGTGAACACATACTTCTGGCTGCCTCAGGAACCGTCTCAGCTAGTGGGGCACTAAGCAGGAGTCCCTCTGGTCCTCCAGCTTCTCAGCTTGTTAGTGTATTGAGAGGTGGAACCAACTCCAGACTGCTCTTTGAAAACTTAACTTTTTAATAATCAAAAATATAAAACCAAGGAATATTTTCTGTCAGGAGGGTTTAGCTTTTCTGGCAGGTTGAGAAGGTCCTTGCTCAATTCTGGAAGCAGAAGAGACAATATCCGCATGCCTGCATTCTGTCTGACAATACAATTGTGTGAGCCCAGTTGGCAACCACGTGTCTAGTGCCAGAAGAACAAAGGTTTTTTATATTTGCACCAAAACCAAATATACTGCTTCTGGCACGAAAAGAGGACACAGTGACATGAAAATGGTTCTTTCACTGACATTCTTGCCTGATGCTTCCCATGGTGCCGTGGCTGGTTGTGGAAGTATGTCAAAGCAAATGTTGAACATGCTCTTCCCTAAGATGAGAGACTTCTATTACTTGGCTCTGAAGATTACAATTTATTGTAGTAGAGACAACCATGACTATGTTTCCCTTGACCAAGAACTGCTAATCTTTAAGCAAATGCTCCCATACTGCACTGAGACATTGTGAAGAGGCACCAGGTTCTACACCAGTGTATCTCTCATATAATTGTTTTCCTTTTTTCTGCATCAGATTACATATTTTCTGTCATTTGCCAACATGGCAGATTACAGTCAATGTTCTGAATGTTAAGAGAAGGCCTGTAATGGAATAAAATTATTTCTTGAGTTCCTTGAACCATCCATAGGTTATAATGACAGGGTGAGGGAAAAGGGATTTCTTCTCTGCAGTGACTTACAAAAAATCCTTTGGTGGGACCCACTGTGTCTAACTGAAGCACCTAACCATGAAACAAACTGTAGACAGCTATTGAAGCACTCCTTTCAAGGTAACTGCCTATCACGAAGGAGATTCTGTCCACCAAAATTGGCTAAAGTTAGGCACCCTGACTGTTCTTCCAGAGATCGTAGAAGACACCTTCCTTTCTCAGACAATTACAGAACAGAGGCAGTGACTTGCAGGGGATGTGAATCCCACCCTGGATGTCCTAAAGGTGTCTAGAGTCTTTCTTGTAGAAATCTGTAGTGGTGCTCCCAGGTATTGTGTTCCTCTTTTGGTTCACGTACCAATGTCTGGTTTGGAGAAATCCTCCTCAGTCAATTACCACCACATACCCACCTCCTTGGAAAGAAGTTATCTTTCTGGTTTTCTTCTAGGTGGAGGGCTTTCATCTAATACTACCTAGAGGAGGAATATAAATTACCCCCTTAGAACTGAAGGGCTTTTTTACTGTTATTAGAAATTAATTTGTTTGAAGATTTTTGACAGCATATTTTTTATGTGAAAGCATAGATTTGTCATAACTGGAAGTTTCGATGAAACTTTGATTCAAAAGGCTTCTGTAGGACAGGATGAAAATGGGAAGGAGAGGTGAGCCAGTTGACATGCCCCTCATGAAAATAGTCATTCACCCAATTGCTAGGTGAGTGTCATAAAATAGGTTTTATAGTTGTTCTGAAGAGGTGCTTGCTGCAGGCGTTTATAGCTAAAAGGCCTTGGCATATCAAAATTTATAGTCAGTCAGACTTCTGGTTTGCCAGTCAGCTCTCAGTGTAGGTCTTGGCTTACCCACATTTCAGTTTTCGTAGTCTACTCTCAACTCTGAAAAGCAGAGGAATTCAGGGTGAGGTTAGGAAAAGTATCTCTTATTATAAATTCAGTGTTCAAACACTCTTGAAAGAAAGTTCATGCTTTTTGAGCCTACATACGGGTATATTCCATGGATGGTCTCCTTGAAGGATATTGGGTACAAATGTCTCTTTTTACAAACAGACCCAGCCTTTGAGTGTATGTGTGCATATGTGCATATAAATTTCTTGGAAAATCAGTCCCTTTGTTAGCAAAGATTAGAGGAGGAGGAAAGGCTGGTTTGTATTCCAAAGATATTATGGTCAGCTCTGGGAAAGATGCTGTACAGTATATGAATGGCAAGGAAAGTGTTTATGAGAGATACTGAGCTGCTTCATGCATGCTTGAGTCATCAGACAGAACAGCTGGTATTTCTTGCGTGATGGGATTTTTGTTGAATGGACTGACAGGGTTTCTCTGCAGGGTAAAAAATCTTCTTTTTATTCAATATCTGTTCTGAAAGCCAGGCAAACCCACTGAAGTATGTTTTGCTTGACATTTTATCAGCCTTATTTACTAACCCCTGAAATCGAGGTAAAATTTAGTTGGTAGTGAAGCAGGAAGGTACAAATTTCAGACTGAACAACAGTAAATAACTTTAAAAAATAGTTCTATCTGGAGAAGAAAAAGGGTGGTTCAAGAAACAGTTCCTCCTTCTTCTTCCTCAGTATAAATGTAAATGAAATCCAGGGATATGTAGAGGTCAAAATTTGATGAATGACCGATTTCTGCCCTGTATGATCTCACCAGGCAATACATTTCAGGCTCTGTAACTTACACCAGCTTTTAAAATATTTTTAAAATATTTTATGTACCATAAAGGAATGAGGAGACAGATGTTAATATTTTCCTCTAGAAAACTATTTTCATATTTGGACTGGTCAGGCATGAAGAATGGTTTAAGTGAGAGACGGGTCTAATCTTAGCTGCTGACTCTTAAGAATTAGAAAGTTATTTCTTATATATTTACTTCCTTCATTTGTAAGTATAACGGTGGAAGTGTCACCCCACTTGGTCCTCACTGAGAGGGATACTGTTAAACAGCCTGGCAGAATCTCTCCTTAGCTTTGCTTTCTCTCATAACTCTTTTCACATGGACCTGTGCTTCTTACCCAGCTTCTAGGAGGGTCTCCAAGGAGTGCAATGGGAACTGTCCAAGCAGAACTGATCAGCTCAACATATCCTCCTAGACCTCTCTTGAAACTTGGTATCCCAAAGCTGACAACAGTGCAGACTGAAGTGGAAGCTACTATTGATGCTATCCAAAAGTAGCCTTATCCAGTCTAGAGATGTGTTGTTCTCTGCAGATTTAAATGTAGAGCATTTATGGTTAAAAGGAGAATTTTTTTCGTGAGACCACTGTGTTAGAGAAAAAAGCACCAGTCATCTCTTTAGAATGAGGGACTGGAAGTCTACATAAAGTGTGAGACATCATGTTGGAGAGTATCAGGAAGCAAAGATGGGGAAAAGTTAAGTATTTTTAGCCTTTTAAGAATCTCATGTTAACTAATTTATTTTGTATTACGCAAATACAATCATTTCTGTATCAAATATGAGAACTTCAGCCAATATAAAGTGATATGTAAGGAACTCAAATGATGAGTTTACAAGATTACTGAGAATACTTGGGGCAGCAGGGCAAGCCCTCTTTTTTTTTTATTGCCAGGAAGTGCATGCTTTTGTCATACAATGAAAAATACCTTTCTGCAGGCAATCAGTCATGAGATACAGCACAAAATAAGCTGCTCAGGAAAGACAGATTGCCAGTCTAATTACAGTTGCTGAGGCTGCACACCGTTATTATCTGGTGAAGGAGCTTAGGGTTCTCCCGAAGAAGTAGACATTCAAGACCTTGCATATCTTGCTCATTAGACACAAGGTGTTTCCAACTCATATGAAGAATGGGGCATTTTCTGTGGATTTTATAAGCTGAAAATGAAGGCAAGGAGGTTTCTTAGATCCTTTCTCTGTGTATTTGCGTTTGATTTTAACGTTGTCCTCCAATTTGGCAAACCAAAAGGAAACAACAGCAACCCACAACAGAAGAACCTAGTGTACTAAGCATTGACACTTCCTCCCCACCCACATAGTACAAATTCCATATCTTACACTCATACCTAAAGTCTCCAAGCAGTATAATGCTTTTCTTTTAACCCTTTCCCAAGCTGGTGCATGGAAAGTCTGCTACGACAGAGTGCAAAAATAAAGAATTGGAAGGACCATGAGAAAATACCTTGTCCAGTTGCTGTGCTTTCTGGAATGATCAGTAGAACCGGATCTTGTTTGAAAACAGTCATCTAAACTTTCCTTGAAAATCCAGCTGATGAGTACTCTACAACTTCTGCAGAAAGCCTGTTTCAGTGCTCACCTATACTTGCAGTTGGAAAATGGAACTTAATGTTGAAACTAAATCTCCCCTGATGCAAATCAGTCCAATGACTTCTTGCCATATCGTTGGTGTCTTTGTAGGCAGTCTTCTACATACTAACATACTGTTCTTTCTCCCTAAGTATTTTCTTTCCTATGTTATATAAATCTGGTCTATTCAAGGTTTCGTTGAGTCTGCATTTTCCAAATTAAGGGGTGACGTCTTAGAATCATGTGCCAAGATACTACAGCAGGGTAGATGGGGTTTGATGAATACCTATTACTTCTGCTGCATTCATTTTTGACCCATTACTCTGAAATAACCCTAATAATCAGAGGTTTTCTATAGCAGAATTGGAAGCGTGGGTTAACACCTGTATTACCGAAAGCAAATCATGTACTTGCTGCAAGTAAAATCTGCTAGCAGTTTGTTGTGTATCTCCACACTCACAGCTCTTTGTGTGGGACACTGAATAGGACAGTGTAGTGCCAGTAAACAAGAACAGTTCCCAGCGAATCACTCTTTTATGCATGTGTATTTTGCTGTCTTTTATTCACTTCTCAAATGTTGATTTTTCAAACATTTCCCCAAAATATCATTTAGCACAGTAGTCTGATTTTTAAAAAAGAGAGAAGAGGCTTGAGGTGTAATTTTCTACCTTTAGGTTTCCTAGGATTATTCAGGATAGAGGGCATCTGATTAAATATTATCGTTATTGTATTGTGGTTTTGCATTGCCAGTCCAGTTCTCGAAAAGGGAATTTTTCTTCAGTCACGAAACTTCTCTGCACTAAAGTCAAAGTGGGATAGATGCAGAAACCTTATCACTATAATCAGCAAATAAGTACAGTAGTTATTGTCATTGACCATTCTACAATGTATGCTGTTCTTAGAGATTTTTAAGCCTCCATGACCATCATTTTACCTTAAGTGACTGTGATGTCCATCTTGTACACTTTTACATAAAACAAGATATGAGATTTTAGATACCTTTTTTTTTAAATTTACCTCTTCAATTGCACTCTTAAGATTCATTTTAGATAAACATGACTGCCTGTCTGTGATAAGGTTTTATCATAACCATAGACAATTTTATTTATATAGGATGCTCTACTACTTAATTTTTCAGGGCTCTTTCTCAGGATGATCAAGATGATAGCCATTTAAAAATAGAGGATATCATTCAGATGGTAAGTTCATCTTGAAATTTAAACATAAATACTCCTATAAAAATGTCATGGATTTAAGTGAATAAAATGTAGTGCAACTGCAACTTTACCACTCGGGACAGAAATACTGTTCTTTTGTATCAGGAATGTACACTTCAGTTTAGAGAAAGTAAGAATTTGGAGCCCCTATCAAGGATGAACAGGTCAAAACTTCAGGATTTGGATTTAAATCACATGATGAAAAAAAAGGGAAAGATATTAATATATATGAAATGGTAAGTTACTGCCATCTCAGCTGCCATCAGAACCGTAGCTGACCTTGACTGCCAATGCCCGTCTTCCAAACTGTAGTCACCACCATCTCATAAGTGCATTGCATTAATCCAAAGAAAAGTGTGGGCAATGAACTAGGTGCAGGGTGATTGTGTGGAAAGTAACACAGAATGCACAGACTTCAATTAACCTATATGCTTACTCATGACTTGGTATGTGCCTGTTTTGCTATGAGTTTCCAGCCTGACATTTACCCTTATGTTGTTACCAATTTTTCTTCATTCTTATTTCTTTGTAGCAAAGAATTAATTACAACTCTGTGCTGAAAGTTCATATGAATGAAACATACACTGTGCTTTGAAATGTCCTTAGATGCAAAAAGAGATCCTTAAGCGTTCTCCTTATTTTTGCAGTCAGATTGTCCAAAACCAGAGTGCTTTGAGACTTTGTCGGCCATGGAGCTTGCAGAGCAAATAACTCTTTTAGACCACGTAGTTTTCCGAAGCATACCCTATGAGTAAGTGTTCTCCTACAAATGACTGAAGTGCGTACGGTGGATAGTTACTGACTGGCAGTGTTAGGCACTACACTAATTCATTGTACTGACAAAAAGGTTTGCCTACATAACAGGATAATGTCCTTCAGCTGTTTCTGTCATTGCCTCTGACTCCCCTATAGTTTGATCATGTTTTGAAAGACTGAGTTCTTTGCTAAGAAAAAGATCTGTGGTCTAAGGCTCTGGGCTAGTGAAGGGTGAATATAGTATGGAAGTGCTGAGTCTCTAGGGAGGGAGTGTCAAATCAGTTTCATTCATACAACAGTTTAACATGGATATAACCACGTAAGCTGACAAGACCAATTTCAAATAGCGTCACAATGCTGAAAATTAGGATGGGAGGACTGGGGAAGGGGATTAAAAGAAAAATAAATCTTTATAATATTTACTGCTTCAGACAGCATTAAAAATGGTATAGTGAAATGCTGGAATTAGTGTAAAGCTGTGTTACTAGCTTCTAACAAAATGAGGTATACTTGAAATCCACTTAGGCTATGGTTACAGGCAGAGACTCTGTACTGTCCTTATTAAAGCCTTTTTTTTCCTCTCCGCTCAATGTCTAGAGAGTTTCTTGGGCAGGGCTGGATGAAAGTGGATAAAAATGAGAGAACGCCCTACATTATGAAAACAAGTCAACATTTTAATGATGTAAGTACTCTTAAATATTGATTGCTTTTTAGGAATTCCGTTGATACTGTCTATGACCTCTGGAACAAATTTTTTTTTTTTTCACAGTATGATGTAACTTCTTATCTAGTAGTGACTGAATGTTGCAGTCTTTTGTGATTAACCTTTTAAATCAAAGCACATGAAGATTCTCATTTTCAAGAATTGATATTCAGCATTTCAGTTGATAGAGTAGAATATTTTAAATGGCACTACAATGCCTTGTGGCTTCCAGAAGAAACTAAATTTTCTCCAGCGTGAAAATACAACACTGATTCTATTTAATGAATGCCCTTTGTATCCCCAGCCGTACCTTTGCTCTTTACTATTTTCCTTGAATTTTACTGAGAGACTTCCCAATCAGTTTTATTACTTGGAGATACTGCCCATTGCATCTCTTACCCTTCTTTCATATGGTCATCCCCCCCACTTCCCTACAACACTGTTCTCAATACACTTTCTTTGTTTTTAAGAGCCATAAGTTCTGTTGTGCATTAGTTTCTTCTGCCTTGTTCATTAAATAATTACATGTTGAAAGGGATTATATTTAAATGTCCTAAATTTCTTCTTCTTTGTTTGGTCAGATGAGTAACCTTGTTGCCTCCCAAATCATGAATTATGCTGATGTCAGCTCCCGGGCTAACTCAATTGAAAAGTGGGTAGCAGTAGCTGATATTTGTCGATGTATGCACAATTACAATGGTGTGTTAGAAATCACGTCAGCCTTGAACAGAAGTGCAATCTACAGACTTAAGAAAACTTGGGGTAAAGTATCCAAACAGGTAAGAAAGATACGATTACAAGTAGGGTTTCTAGATTTCATTGGTCAGTCTATTGTTCAGAGAACAACATGTTGAGATAGGATTCCTCCCATAAATAGTTCTACTTCTACAATACTCTGACTATTTGCTGGAAGCACCAATTGGTGCTAGTATTTCATGTCAAGGTCTTTTATATCCAGTTTGTCCTTTTTTTTTAATATCATTAATTAAATATCTGTGGGACAAACTGATTTCAACAGAATTAGCAGGTGCCTAAGACTGTGACTTGAGCCTAAAGTACTGAAATATGTGAGAAATCTAAATTTAGATATTTTCAGATACACACATTTAGGTGGTTACTACCTCAGGTGCCTAAAGTAGGACCCATATTTCTATGCCTGTGCAGAAGGTCTGTAGAAAGGTCAGCACTTCTTCTCAAGGTGGTGAGTTTTTTGCTATGCAGTAAGAGACTGCAGACAACCAGTCGTCTTTCTCATTTAGGGGCAGTTTAGATGCAGTGAATGCCTCTCTTCAACCCTTACCTTGCTGCTGAGACTGTCAGCAGCATGGCTAAGGCTGTGAGAATGACTGCCAGTAACAAAAATAAGACACAAGAAAAAAGGCTAGCCAGGATTAATAGTATCCGGTCTTTTATGTTCTCTGTTTTAAATAGTTTGGAGAAATTGGTTGAATGATTTAAATCTCAGCTTTCTTCTATTCCAAAAAAAAAGTGAATATTTTAGTATGGTGGAGTAACAGAGCAAGGAGATAAGTAGGACAGAGCCAGTCACTTGTAAGTTAGGCAGTATTTGGATACAGAGTTCACTCCAGCTAATGGGAAGATTTCAGGTTGGCCATTTTAGATATGGCTAATTGACATGCAAAAGGTGGGCTTCTATCATTGTGTTTCTTCCTCCATATGTTTCTGCAGCTTTTGCAAAGCACTAAAGCAGCCCAAGCAATGAAGTCCCCTTAAAATACATTCTGACTGTACTGCCTTCTCCAGTCAGCTTTTTCTCAGATGCTTTATAGCTGATGCTACATTCTTTTATTTAAAAACATGTTAAAAATCCTTCCACTACAAACTGTTATATGAGTTTACCTCCAAAAAGTTTTATGTTTAGAATTTGTTTGATTTTTAAACTTCTCAATTGAAAAAACCCCACACAACAGATTAATGTTGTTGCACAGTTCACCAGTACTTACTGGAAACATAATCTGAGTGTTTCATCAACCTGCTGTTTAGAAGAAAATGAAATTGACTGTTTCTGCCTACAGCTTTCTCTTAATTGGAAATTCAGTTTCAAAAAGGAAAAATTTCTCAGGATTTGCTATACTGTCTCAAGTCTATAGCATAAATAGACTGAAAACCAGATTTATTTAACTTATGAAGTAACTGGGCTCTAATGAAGCCCACTGAAAGTAATTTGTGTAAGACAGTAATATGTTTTCAAATACATATTCAGCTTTTATCAGAAACTTGGAGACAAAACCAGTGTAGTGCAAACTGCAAGACAGTTAACATCCTTTACAGTCACTAATTTCAGTAAATGCAGCTTAAGATCCATGGCAACATACAAGATCAAGTCCCTAATATTCTTGTATACACAGTAAACTGAATTGCTGACCATTAATTTAATGAATTTGTGTTTTTCCTGAATTTGCAGGTTAATAATATTAGCATAGATACAGGTTCTATGTATCACTCAAAGGAAAATCTTTAACGCTGCCTAATCTCCATTTTCAGAAATAGACTAGGAACAATAAAGCTAAATTCCTAATGCTTATGTTATTACTTTTGAAAATGGGGTGAAGATGCTAAGTGAATTACACCTTTTCTAAAATCTAATCCCAGTCATTTATGTGCAACAGCAATGACATTTGTAATGAATTTTTTTTCTAGACAAAAGCTCTCATGGACAAGCTTCAGAAGACTGTATCATCTGAAGGAAGATTTAAAAATCTTAGAGAAACGCTCAAAAAGTATGCTTCACTACAACATACAATTGTGTTTTGTAATAAGTAGTGGATAGTACATGTTAAAGATGAATTGGCTTTAATTAAGCTTTAATAATCAATATAATATTGGATAATATTTTTACCTAATAACCTTTTAAATTCTAGTTTTATTCTGTTTGGCATTATTGTTTTCCTGAATGTCCTGTGATTTAGTACCCCTTATAGATAACTGTAGCATCTCCAATGAATTACTGAAACAAATTAAACTATTATTCTGTGTGAATATTCCCTGTTGGGGTTTTACTTACACTGATAAACTTTTTCAATAATTGTAAAGCCAGGTTTATAAATAAAAGTTCTTATTCAAAAACAGGATTCCAAAGAGTCCTTGTTCCAGCTAAGAAGTTTAGGACTTAGGACTAAGCCTGAGTCAGAGCAAAGATCTGTTCACCCCTTTATCTTGTTTCTGACAGTGACCAGTAGCTGATGAGAGGAGCATAGGAACAGGACAAATGCACAGTGATATTTCCTCTCCTGTAGCCTCCTAGCCCCCTGTAGACTGGCACCCTGGAAAACAGCCTACTTTTTTTGTACAGTAGTCCTTGAAAATTTTTTCCTTTACTTGATTTGCCAGGTTTTGTTTGACCTTATGTAATTCTGATATCCAAAATATCCTGTGGCATGGTTCTACAATTTATGTATCAACCAACTCTACCTGCATGCATAAAAAACCTGTATTTTTGCAAGTTGTGTAATTAGAAGTAGGCTTTCCAGGATTGAGTGGTACAACTACTTTAAATGATCTTGAGAAAAGCAAAGAATTAAACTACTAGAATAATTACTGGAGTGTTTAAAAATATATATAGTTCAAGTTAGTAATTTTTTACTTAAAAAGTACTGTTGGGGAACTAATAATTTTTAAAAAAAAGTTTTGACTTACAATATATGAAAAGGTACTTTAGTACAGCTTTCAGTTAATATATTGCTTGCTTGTGTACAACAATCATCCTCATAATATTAAAAAATACCCAGAATGAAGTGCACTGCTAAGCACTGTCAGCAGTCTGCCTAAGTTAACAGTACAGCTATCACCCTGCATTCTTCTCATGCCAGAGCCTCAGAAAACCAAGTTTGCTACTATTTCTGCTGAGGCAAGAATCAGTGAGTGTGAAGCAGTTATTACTGCATTAGAGAAGCAACAATCATTATCTCATTCCTCCTGTACCTCCAATAAAAGAAAATCCCTGTTCTCTGGGGTCTCCGTTTCCAGTTTTCCAGATCATCTTTGCTACCTCTCTATCTCTCTCTTTCTTCTTTGTGTTCACTGTTGAGAAGTCCTGAATAGACTTTGACAGAATGGTATATTCATACGTATGTATACAGACACATATACATATGTGTATATATATATGCATACATATGTGTATGTGTGTATAAGTATGTGTGTATATATATGCATGTATATACATATGTATGTATATATATCTCCACACATGTCCACACGTACCCTTGCTATACTAGGATGATTATACAACTGCAGAACATCAACCACTCAGAAGCACGTCCCTGTGCATTTTGAGCTTGTGTGTAGGATCTGTTTCTGAGTTTGTCTGTCAGCCAGGATTGAAATATGCTTGAATGTGTTCTCTGATTCCAGAGTTTACCTGTCCTTCCTCTCACTCTTATCACGTTACTGTTCTACCTTTTACTAAGGGTTGTTTGCCATTAATATTAGATACAAGACAGAATACATTCAATTTGTCACGGGCAGAGCAAATGCAACTCAAGTGAAGTCAGAGAAGCTGTTTGTGAATGTATGAATGTACCCATTGATTAGAAGTTTGTTAAGTAATAAAGAGTTTGTGTGAGTTACCAAAAAATTAGTTTGCAAATTTAGCTACAGGCAAATATGTCGACTTCTTGTTTCACAGTTGTAACCCACCTGCCGTTCCCTACCTTGGAATGTACCTGACAGACCTGGCATTTATTGAAGAAGGAACACCAAATTTCACTGAGGAAGGCCTTGTGAATTTTTCCAAAATGAGAATGGTAATCTTCATTTCCTTATATGCTTTCCCACCAGGTGTTTAATTTTTTGAGTTTATTATTGATTTAATTATAATTTCTTTGAATTTAACTTCTAAGATGTACAAGTGTATTGGCATCATGCAAGATAGGTAGCTATTTGAAAGCAATTACTTGATGCAGTCTTCTATCACCACCTTCTGGTAAATTGAGTATTTTTACATGGTGAATTTGCCTCCAATTTGTTCTCTGCCAAATGACAGACCGAAAAAGCAGCTGTCCAAAGCTGATGAAGGAGCAACAAAAGTCTTTCCAAAATAACCAACATTAAAGGAATGTAGTGATCCACCAAAAAGCAGTAACCACAATCTTCTTTTCAGGTGTGCTAGGGTCTATCTAAAAAAGTGGAAGTGGAGAAACAACTACCATGTAATGTTGTTTTGTAGCAACTCTTCAGAGGGAAGCATGGAAATTTCTAATCTCTATTTAGTGCCCTTCTTTTGGCTACACATTGCAGCAGTCGCTCAAGGCAGAGAAGAGAGGTTATCAGTATGGAGAGAGGAGACACAAGGTGGTTCACTTGAGGGTAAATGAACAAATACATGGTTAATTTAGGAAACTGAAATCCTTGGAAGCCATTAGGAGATGATCTCTGCCCTTCCCCTCCCTCCTTCCAGGATAAATTGCATAATTTGGTCCAAAATTCTTGCCTTATGTGGCTTAGATGAAGTAAAAATGCAGTCGTACTTACTCATACACATATATTCTTTTTGAAAGATCTCACATATTATCAGGGAAATACGCCAGTTCCAGCAGACCTCCTACCGCATAGAACATCAGCAGAAGGTAAGGCTCTTCTTAGGCACTGTTACCTACTAATGAAATCAAAGCTGTGGGAGCAATTTGTTTTAAGATAGAGCTGTTATTGAAAGCTAAAATCCATGTATTCTGCTCCCACATACAGAGAGGAGAGGACAGACAGAAATATGGACAGGTACTCTGTAATAACCTTACCCTGGCAGAAACTCTTTTATTGGACACTCTACATAGAAGCAAGTTTTTTCTCCTTCTCTGGAAGCTCTCTTGGGATTGCAGCCTTCATGGGTCTGGGGTACGAGGGAACGGGTTCAAAGGGAAATACGTTCTCCCTGCCCAATTAGAAGCGTAATTCCCCAGGGAATCCCAGAATTCCAGGATTAGGGGACAGGAGGCGGCCCAAGCATCTGCTGATGTTGTGTGCATCCTGCAGTTCTTGTCTCGTTGTCCCTCACGGGAGTGATGAAAATTTGCCCAAAGCCAGCATGTGCCTTCAGAGATTTCATCTCAGGCCTCAGAAGTGCAACGTGGGCTTAGGTAATCTGTCTAAGGATTTGCCCATTACTAAGAGGCCATACTTAATTGCTTGAACACTGCTGGTGCAGCTTTACACCATTCAGACGAGCTGTTGTGTTTCTCAAGAAAAGAGTGTGAGGATCCAAAATGGGCTGAAGTGGAAAAGAAAAGCAGAGAAATTTTTGTGGAAGTAACATACAGTCTGTTCATCTGTGTTTTCTCCATTCCAGGTCACTCACTATTTACTTGACAAGACACTCATCATAGACGAAGATACCTTGTACGAGCTTTCCCTAAAGATTGAACCCAGGCTTCCCGCCTGAAGAACCAGCTTTGCCTCAGAGTCTACAGAAAGCTTTAGTACAATGAACAAAATCTTGCATGCCAAGTCCTAAAGACAGCAAGGGAAATATTGAGAAGAATGCAAGCTCTCTTTTCCAATAAGAGATGCAGAGCCTCACAGCATTTCCCTCTCAGGCAAAGAAAATGAGCATTGGAGGTGGAAGACAAAGATGCTTCCTACCTGGATCAAGTGATTGCTGCTTGCAAAGATAATGTTGTGCAGTAGGGACCATACATTTCATGGAAAATAGGAGACTTTCCTATGAATGGGTACTCTTTGTAGCCATCTTATGTGACAAATTAAGGGGACAGATTTAAAAGGTGGTAATATACTCAGGTATATTAAGATAAATGAGCAAAATGAGATGGCTGTGATGTGTTCTGGGTTGATGGTTAACTATGTGTTCACTGAGGCAGTACTGGTAGTGGTGCCCTCATATCGTGTTAAATTCATTTTAAAAACAGGATCTTAATGGTCATCTGCTATCTTGGAGTGACATTAAGGTAGCATCCAGTATCTTCAGATCTGCAGCTGTTCAAAATTCTTGCTATACACTTAATGCTACCCATTATATAATGTTACCTTCTTCAAATGTCTTGTTAGCCTTTTCTAAGGTGACTGATTTTACCTGTAAATTAATTGTAAATATTTTTTCATTAATACACAATGAGAGTATTTACAGCATGGAAAGCAAATGAACAATTGAATAGCTGTAAATAGTTGCCAGCCTTGCAAGCTTTGGCTGGGAAATACAAGGTTAGGAGCTATACCTGAGACTTGAGAAATCCAGACATGCAATGAATGGGATTGTTAGTCATGTTGCACACAGCCCTGGAAAAGGCACTTTATTTTTCTGCAACTCCTCTGACAAGTCAGGCTACAGAGCACTTTCTGGACACACTGTGGAGAGAAATACATGTCTGATCTGGCAATGGGTAGTGATCAGCAATGAACATTAGGAGTTGGACTGACAGTTTCATTTTACATGGAATTAGTGGTTTGAAAAATATCTATTTTTTGTTCAGCCATTTGGCACTGACTTAGGTCTAAATTTGTTCACGAGTGGTAAACTTTGAAAACACAATCTATGTATTTTTATCTGAGATAGTAATTATCAACTGCACATGGGCATATGTTTAAGAAAATGTGCTATTTGTAAATGTTTTCAAAGCCTATGCTTTTGTGACATACCAGGTAGATAGATGTTGTTTCTACAGCTAGTTGGTACTTCCTAAATTTTCCTGGTCAAGAGTGGCCTGTAGCTGCATGGAAAGTGAGCTCAAATGCATGCTGCAAAGTGCATCATAGTATAAAGCGCAAGTATTAGCACTGTTGAAAAAAATTGGCTGGAAAAGTGTCCTTACTTTTCCAATGATATTCAGCCAGTTGAAAAAATAGGGCTATATCACTGTATACCTCCCTTAAATGTTCTCAGGGAGATAGATGTTTAAAATAGATTGTGACCTAGACCTATTTGATCTGACATTTCTTACCACAGTCATGATGGTTCTTAATGCTGGCAATGAAAAACGGATCTGCCTGGCTTGTGTTTTTTGTCTTTATTCGCACTTTAATTATATTGCTGGCCCAGCCCAGAGCTGCACAATAAATTCCATTTGTTCTGTCTGTGTGTAACTGCTAGCGTTTATAAATGTACCTTAGCAACTGTAAATTTAATTAAGGTTCTTCACCACAAGAACCATCTCTTTGTAAATAACTGCATGAGGAAACATCACAAATACTGGAAAATTCCTCAATTTGAACAGTAGACAGCAGCAGAAAAGGAAATTCCAGAAACAATTTAAACAGTTCTGGCTAATGATTGCTGTACAAATGAACAGGGAAAATATTACTTATAGAAGCTTTTTATTGTCAAAAATGTGCTTGTTCTTTTCACTGATGACTGACAAGAAGCTGATTACATTCAATGCATGATATGAAAAAAAAAAAAAGAAAGCATGGTTTATTTGGACCACAAAACCAACTTACTGTGTATTTTCTGTACAAAAGCAGTTACCATGTGGTGGTTTCATAAAACACCTTGAAGTAATGAAGAAACAAGGAAAAAGTGGTCCAAAAAGTGATTTCTTAACTTGGTTTTGTTGTTTCTCTGTTGACAAAGAAAATATGTAACAACTGTCAATGTCAATTGGCATCTCTGTTGTATGCTACTAACTGCTGCTTTATCTGCCTGTACCCCATTTTACCAAACTTCCTTGATGTTCTTAGGGTTACAGGGTACAATTCTTCATCTTACTCTTTTTCACAGTTTGTTGTTGTGTACTTTATGTGTGTGTATCAGTTCTTCAGAGTTTCAGAACATTCAATGAATTTTAACGCTTGCAATAGGCAGGGCCACCCCTGCTGTGCTCGTGCTTATGCTACAGTATTACAGATAGACAGAGAGGAAGACAAAGGATTAGACATGGGTTTTGTCAAAGGTGCTGAGCATCCGTATCTCAAAATCAGTGGACAATGTGGTAGCTCAGCCCCTCTGGAAAAGTGTATACTGTTTATATGCCAAAAGTTACCTCCTGGGTCAGTGGCACAATTTAAATGAGAATCACTAGAGTAACTTAGATACCTGATTTGTGTTCAGAGCAGCAGTAAACCAAAAATAAAACAAACAACAAACAAACAAACAAGGTTATGGTCACAGTAATTTTTGATTTCCTGATGACTAATATTAATCTTTTTGGTTAGGGATACAACGCATCTATTAAAATACAGGAGGTGACTGCTCAAAGGAGTGAGCATGCATCTTGTTATCTACAACCCTCACCAGTGTTGCAACCTTAACCAAAGCTGGAAACGGCTGTTCTGCAGAAATCCTACACAGCGAGTGTAGAGCGGTGTGTCTGCCCCATGGTCGGGTTGTGTACTTCACGTGTAAGTGGCCCGAGTGCCTCTGCTACAGTACTGCTGCAGTGTTTGAACTATGGCAATGGTTAGTAGGCAGCAGCAACCTGCTTTATGTAAGGCTTTGCCTAGTACATCTATATAACCAGCTAGTGCAGTGATCTCCCTGTACAGCACACAGGGATTGTGGAGTTCCTTGCTACCAGCTTCTCTGTGCCACTCCACCACAGCCATATAATATACAGAGATAGAAATCCCAGTCATAAAACACCCACTGTTTGCCTCTGGTGTTTTAGGGAGGATGTCTCCAAGTGAGGACTTTGTCATGTGGATCTTGCCGTCTTTCAGAATCTTGTCCATTATAGCTTTTACGTTGTGGAAGCAGAGCAGCCTAGCTTTTCTGCAGTTGGAGCTGAAAAAGCCCAGCTGATTCAGGATTCATAAGAAAGAGAAGGGCTGAAGCGCCTATCTACATGCCTTTCTTAGCTCCTCAGCCCTGCTGCGCTGGTCAGATGCAAGAGCAGTTCTCACTTTGGAGGGGCTGCTCCCTTCAGCACTCTCCGGACAAAACCGCCTCAGGGTGTACGGGCTGGCTAGCTGCAATGGGGATAGCATATTTCACCCACTGGTTCAGCAGTGGGCACGTTTGCTAGCGAAGTCCGAGGGGAGTTTTGCAGTATTTTTTATTGCATAAGTAGCAGCCCGGATGCAGCCTGTAGTTATCTGGGAACCTGGGCAGCAGCACAGACACGTCCCCTTCCATGTGACAGAGGGTACTTGTCACACACTGATACGGGGTTAGAGTTGCCTTCACCCCAGCCTTCACCCTCCTCCCCGTCCCTCTCCTCCCCCCACTAAATTCACCAGTATTGTTAGTGGACCGAGCCTGCGATTAGTCGTCATGTGGAAGAAAACATAGATCCGTTGAATTTAACAGTGGCAGCAAGTGTGTATTCTGTCCTGTTCTTTCGGCTAGTCCTGTAACACACAAACGCATAGCTTAATAGCAGGAGATGATACTGGGCCTGATCACCCTCATTTAAAAGTAAGGAAGAGGTTTCCGTCCTCTTTCTGCTTTCCAGGTTCTTAACACTGATTATTGTTCTGTAGGATAAAAAGGAACTTAACTATTTAAAAGTATTTATTAACTTTAACCATGTTGATTTTGATTTCAGGACATGTTCCATTACCCCAAATTTTCCTTCACAATCATTATTTATTTTAAGGGTTTTACGAAAACAGTTTGATTTGTATCAATATTCAGTCTTTCCTCCTTTCACTCTTTATCAGCAACATTAAACTTAGATATATGATTTAAATTTCTCACCATTAGAGACATTTTTACCCACTCATAATTGTTATTCATTAAGGGCAAAATCCTTCAGACCTCATTCTGATAATACCTTAGGCTTCACTGAGAGCTTTTCATAAGTATGTATTTGGGGATCTGGCTCTCAGCTATTTGCCTGTTACAGTTTTTGCCTCCAAAGGTCAAATGTCTCTGTGTAGGATGCTTTGTGTCCAATATGCTGCTCAACTGTGGTTGTTTTGTTGTACCTTTACTTTTGAAATAGTCTTCTGAAGTTTTGTTCTTTAGGAGAATAGATGTATGTTTATTTGACAGACGTACCTATATCTAACATGTTACTTAGTGCACAATTCAGATGTTTTTGCATGTATTGTAATTTATCTTTTGATCCAAGGTTATTGCTTTGTATTGTTAGTAAGGCATATCAGGCAGGGTGTTGTGCCTATATGCTAATTAAACATTCTTTTTTTCCCTGAGTTTCAAGAGTCCTTACTGGTATCTGTTTATACCCCCCGCCCCCCCCACCTCCCCAGTGGTGAATAATTAAATCTACTCCTTCTGAATTACCGAGTCTTCTAGAGAAACGTGGGAGGGGAAGGGACAAGCCATTAATAAGAAGGGCAAAAATCAAGAGAAAATTCTGGGTCTCTACTGGGAAAGAATGGTTTGATGTACTGTATTTCATTCTTTTTTCACTCATGCTGCATTGCAGCTGCTGTGGGGGCATCATTGGGAATAATGCTGATTTTAACGAGGAACAGAGAATGAAGCCTAATTCATACACAACTAGAAATACTGACCCACTGTGAAGTGTACAGCACAAATAGCTAAATAAGACATGTAACAGATTGAGCTGAAATTAAGCTGCACAGCTCATTCTTTTTCAGCTGAGGAAAGCATCTCCCATTCTACACTTCTATTCCCTTTATAGGAAGTTACAAGTAAGTAGAGTTTAAATATAATTTCAGAAGGTGTTTAAGGACTTCCCATTTCAATAGAATATTTCTTTAGGCAGTAGGCAATGAATTCTACAAATAGAGGGTAAATGACATTGTCCCTAACTTTATCATGTTGGTTTGGGTTTGGACTTTTGTCTAAACACCCATTCTCTTGGCTTGGTGTCCTGCCCTGGATTGGAAGAAATAGTATAGCCACATTTTATACCCACATAAACACAGAAAACGTTTTAGGTTTGCAAGAGTGCTATGTTCCTCCTCTTGCAATAGGAAATCAAGTCATGTGGAGATAAAATGACTTGCAAATTGAAGCAAAGTAGTTAATAGATTTTAAGACTACAAAAACAGGTCTCCAGCTTCTCTTACATGCTTTAATCAGTGTTTACTGCTTTCCTTTATTGAACTGGGTCATTTCTTTAAGATAGAAAGATGCTGATTAAATTTGCTCCCAGAATTAACATATTTTAAATAACTAAACAGTAAAGGCACATCAGCTCTGTGTAAGATGGGAGATAAAGCAAGTGGTGTATTAAAATCAGCATCTATTCAGTACTCTTGTGACCTTGCAGTTACAGTTTCTGCAATCTTTTTACATTTTTGGTGTTTCACATAAAAACTGAAATTGACTTGAGAGAGCAACTTATTCTTGAAATTGTCAGATATTTTCAGTGCACAAAAAAAAATCAAACTACTTGCCAAGCAACTCTGTTTAAAAGTACTGTAGGATAATTTTAATTTCAAGTTGTTTTCACCACACTTTAAACCATTTCATTAACTTCATGCCAAAAAGTTGGCTGGTTTTATATCTTTCTCCTAAGGCCATCATCATAGGATTGTAGAATCATAGAATGTTTTGGGTTGGAAGGGAACTTTAAAATCACCTAGTTCCAACCCCCCTGCCATGGGCAGGGACACCTTTCACTAGACCAGGTTGCTCAAAGTCCCACCAAACCTGGCCTTGAACACTGCCAGGGATGGGGCATCCACAACTTTTTTGGGCAACCTGTTCCACTGCCTCACCACCCTCATCAAAATTTCTTCCTTATGTCTGGTCTAAATCTACCTGCTTTTACTTGAAAACCATTGCCCCTTATCCTGTCACTACAG
The DNA here is from genome assembly GCA_035590195.1 of Aviceda cuculoides. Taxonomy (NCBI): domain Eukaryota; kingdom Metazoa; phylum Chordata; class Aves; order Accipitriformes; family Accipitridae; genus Aviceda; species Aviceda cuculoides. Next base: position 8,334,304 of record JAVJGG010000074.1, on the reverse strand, counting down.
GCCCTGGTAAAAAGTCTCCATCTTATAAGCTTCATTTATATATTGAAAGGCTGCAATAAGGTCTCCCCAGAGCCTTTGCTTCTCCAGGGTGAGCAACCCCAACTCTCTCAGCCTTTCTTCATAGGAGAGGTGTTCCATCCCTCTGATCATTTTTGTGGCCCTCCTCTGGACCTGCTCCAACAGGTCCATGTCTTTCCTGTGC
>JAVJGG010000074.1:8250857-8334002 GCA_035590195.1 Aviceda cuculoides | reverse complement strand
AGAGGTGTTCCATCCCTCTGATCATTTTTGTGGCCCTCCTCTGGACCTGCTCCAACAGGTCCATGTCTTTCCTGTGCTGAAGACCCCAGAGCTAGATGCAGGACTCCAGGTGGGGTCTCATGAGAGCGGAGTAGAGGGGCAGATTCACCTCCATCGACCTGCTGGCCACGCTTCTTTTGACGCAGCCAAGGATATGGTTGGCTTTCTGGGCTGCAAGGACACATTGCCAGCTCATGTCCAATTTTGTGTCCAACAATATCCCAAAGCCTTTCTCTGCAGGGCTGCTCTCAATCCATTCATCCCTCAGTCTGTATTGATGTCAGAGATTGCCCCAACCCAGGTGCAGGACCTCTCACTTGGCCTTGTTGAACTTCAAGGTCCTTCCGGATGGCATTCTTTCCCTCTAGTGAATCAACTGCACCACTCAGCTTGGTGTCAGCTGAGGGTGCACTCAATTCCACTGTCTGTGTTGTAGGTGAACGTGTTAAATAGGATTGGTCCCAGTATGGACCCTTGAGGGACGCCAGTGGTTATGGGTTTCCACTTGGACATTGAGCCACTGAATGTAACTCTTCAGGTGCCAACATCCAGACAGTTCTTTATCCATCTAACAGTCCGTCCATCAAATCCGTGTGGAAGAATGTGTCAAAGGCCTTACAAAATCCAGATAGACGACATCTGTACCTCTTCCCTTGTCCACAGATGCAGTCACTCCATCATAGAAGACCACTAGATCAGTCAGCCACGACTTGCCACATTTGTTGTCTCTCCTTAGCTCCCTGCCTTCTGTGTGTTTCAACATGTCTTCCAGGAGGATCTGCTCCATGATCTTACCAGGCACAGTAAGATCATGGATTTTTGTTTAAGAAGTATTTAGCAGGGGGAGTGGCTGTTTTCTAGTTTTTAGTATGTTGCAAGAAAACAACTAAATACTCTATAAAATGATAGGCTTACTGAAATAGTCAGTCCTCCAAGGAAATCTGACAGCACACAACCCTTTTTAATCTTGACCATGAAGAAAGAGAGGGAAGCTAGCTGGTACAGGCTGTTCAAAATCCTACCTCTGTGAAGAAAAAAATGAAGTTGGTCTTGACTGATTGTGTAAAGATAATGAATGAGAATTGTGAAGACTGAACTATGCCTTGAAAGTTATATTGTAATCCTCTGGCCCTGTGTACAGCCTAGAAGTAAAATTTGAGAAGAGCGGATTTTTCCTTGAAATGTCCAGTTTCAAAGTGGACTTAAACAATCCCTGGTGGTCATTCCAATTCCCCAACTGCTGGAGCCAAACCTGTACATGGTTTGGTAAGTGTAGTAGCAGAAGGCATTTCAAATTTGTTTTCCTAGAGGTAGCAACTCCACTGTGTAAACTTCTTTGAATCAGACACCACCCTACTTTACTAATGCTCATGGTGTACACGTGCCTAGATGGATGCATCAGAAACAGGGCAATAATTATTATTAAAGGCTGGTGTTCTCTACTGCTACTCTTCCTGGAAGTTCTTAGTTTGTACAGATCAGGGACAATACGTATAAATCATGTCAAGATCCTACATATGTTTCACATAAATCAAAAGTAGTAATTTTTCCAGCCAGAGAAGACACAAAGTCCTATCCATGCTTTCTTTTCTGCTCTAAATCTAAATATTTTATTTATTTCATTTTGTTTACTGTTAAAATTTCATCTCCAATGGGAGAGCCATCTGAAAAAGAGCACCTTTTTCCTTCTCTAACCATGCCTGCTGGAGCTTCCGTGACAAAAAAGGCTGGATCAGCATGGTGGAAAGAGGAAAGGTGTCCAGAGTTCAACATATGCAAATATGTTTGTTGGCTGTGTTCCTCTAGCCATTACTCTTTTGAATTCCCTGACAATCACAATCTCAGAACTGATTCATTTCACCATTTTGGTAATTTTAAATTAACTGCTGCATTTTCACTACTGTTTTATGAGGGGTATAAGAATCCACCTATGGAAAGGCTAGCGTTAGAGATCCAGATCTGTAGTTGGGGTGTGTTTTGAGGAGAAAGCAATGGCCTGCTGGACTGTGAGCCTCCGTCACTGTCAGCGGCTGGCCCTGCGGGAGCAGCAGCAGAACAGAATGAACATCTTCCACTGGGTCGGAGAGCGGAGGACATCAGTCTCCTTTTGTAAAGCAGTAATGTTTGTTTGTAATCATGTTCTCAACATATACCCTTGAGAGAAAATAGAATCATAGAATCATTTAGGTTGGAAAAGACTTTCAAGATCATGGAGTCCAAAGGATAGCATTTCAGTGAGATACAAATACACTTTTTTCATTTTTTAAATGAGACAAAAGCTTTGCCAAAATGTCACACTATAGCAACTTTTCAAAGGGCTGAAATTATCTGAAACAGAATTGTCACCCTTTTCACATGCATGATCTACACTAGACAATTCCTACCTTCAGTCTTGCCACTCTAATTAAAAACACGCATTGTGATACTGTGAAAATACAGCTGGCAAAACTAGTGAAACTAGCTGAAAGCCTCATGGTTCTGTTGTAAGGATTGTGGATATTCCTGCTTTTCCAAAGGGTCAGCTCTATTTTTAGGAAAAACTTTTCTCCTCCCTTTGGCCAGAAAACATACCGCCAATTATAGAGAACCTTTCCTACAGTATGTGGTGGATGACCTGGGAAAAGCAACTTCAATAACTTAAAATAACTGGGGTTATTTTTAACAGGTTAGTTGGATCTACTTGAGCTCTTTATTTAGTAGACATGTATTAGCACCTTAAAGTGCCTTTCTTTGGAGTGATCATAGCTGTAGTAGAACTGTTCTGTGTCTACTTACGCACTTGGTCATGGTGAATTTGTGCCCATGCTTAGCACCAAGTTGCACCAAGTAGCACGAAGTGCTTAAATTCCATCAAATTCAGTGGGATGTAAGTGATTGAATGCCACCTCAAAACTGAATGTTTTTCCAGTTTGAGATCTCAATGACTGCATATACTCTATGTAAGTGGATATTGAACATCCACAGTCACAGGGAAATCTCAGTAAAAGGCTTGGTAACCATTTGGTAAACCATTATATTTACTTCCAAGATGGTATGCTTCACTGCATTATTCTAAGTCTGTCTTTAGGAATCTCAGGAATTAAAGACCCATCGGACTTGAAAACCAATGATTGCCGTTGCACTGGGGGCAAGCCAACTGCTAGCTTATAAGGATATTGTGTGTAGTGGCTCTTTGCAGCTGTACAACAGCAGAGCTCTGACTCCAACAGCAGGAGAGCTAGGGATTAGCATCCTTGCAAGCTATTCAGAACAAACACGGCATCCTCTAATTCCTAATTTGATACATATACTAAGTAGGAATAACTAGGCTTATAATTTCTGTCCTGATTTGTTTGATTACTAATAAATTATTTCTCACATATGGAAATTTGACTTTATAGACATTTTTCTTGAAAGAAATGTGCTAATCAGAAAGGCCTTCCCATTAAAGAAAATTACCTTCGTCTGGTCCGTGTAGGTTATTTCTCTGTTCAGCAGCTTCCACAACAAACTCCAATGGGGCACAAATTGTTGCTGAATTTCAGTTGAACTCCCTGTGCAGGGACAGATGGCATTAATATGAGTAGCGACTGAATTAACACTCAGTTACTGCTACCTCCCCAGCACAAGCAATGAAACCAAGCCAGCATTTTAATTGGGAGATTTCACATAAATATTTAGGTTAGCTAGAGATGAAAATAGGGCATTATTTATGGACGGTTGTTAGCATCCCAACTGTTTCTGTAACTGAGTTCCTCACAAAATAGATCAAAGAACAGTAGTAAGACCAAGCTATTTTTTAAGTATTAACAATATATTCTTTAGAAATCCCAAGGGAACTTGCTAACACTGTTTGCCTGGTGTTAGTGATGTTAGCTAGCAGGCTGAGTTTTGTTTGCATCTTCTATTCTTCCAGGGTCTGAGGTGGTAAATAGCTTAAACGTCTGCATGAGCTAGCAAGGCACTTCAGTTCATGGTAGCACCTACTTCAAGGTGAAGGTCTTTGTCTGTTCAAGGGCTTTATGAAAAAGGCTGCCTGTAGTCAAAGATTTAAAACGAAGTACACACCTCAGCCGTGAGCTGCTGAACTGGAGTGCGAGAGCTGCGCTGCTGACAAAGAGATGAGAGCGGCTGCCACAGACGTGTTTGTACACAAAGCTCTGCATTAAATACAGGCTGGGGGGCTTACAGCAGGAGCAAAAGATGTGACACAGCCACAAAGGAGCTCTCACCGAGTACGAAAGGAAAAGCTGGTTTCTGTTTTCTTTGGCAGTTCCTGCACAGGGGCAGGTTGGTTTTGCTCATGTTTCTGTACTCATGTTACCTCAAGAGATCCTCCATTGGATTTTTTTTTTTCTATCAATACCAGAAACATAATGTTGGGTTGATAAAAAGCAGGTGTGGTAGAGAGGGGGTGTTTCAAATACTTAGTAGTCCAGATGCATTGATCTGGAGTGGCTGATTTGGTTTTAATTATGGTGGGCATGCATGGCTCTCATTACTCCAAACAAGTCACAACATTTTGGGGGAGAGATGTCTATGTTTTGTAAAGTTTCAAAAATCCGAGATTTGGGTTTAGGAAATTGCTATGTAAAATTCAAGGAATATTAAATTCACAAAGGGAAAAACATTTTAAAGTCTTGTATTTTTAAAAGCTGCACAGTACTGGCTTCTGTGTTCCTCTGTCAGCCTCGGTAAATGTTCTGCTTCAGTGGGAGCAGAGCTAGGTGAAAGAAATTCATTATTCTTTTTTGCTTTCCGAACCATCGTGTGTTATTTCTTTCAATACTTTACCACTATGTAGCTATAGTAATTCTAAATGGGAGGCTTCAGATATCCTTCTTTTGCATTTCAGGTTTCTGGACCCCTCTGCCTTACAAAGAGTCAAGAACTGAAGTAATGAATTAAAAAGTAAAGGGGGCCCACTGTGATCTCAGCTCATTCTGGGTCCCGTTCCCTGGTCTGAGCCACTTCCATCTGGGATGCGTGCAGTTAGATTTATCCTGCTCTTGTGTCTCTCAGGAGTTGTTCAGGCAGGCAAGGCAATCCAGCACAGAAGCTCCTCTTGACCTTTCTCTTTTGGCTGTTACTAAATGGGCCCTTGGGGTGAATTGGCGGAGGTGCATCTCGTTGCAGTTAAGCATCTGGCCAACCATTTGCTGACGTGAACTCTCTCCCCTTGAGAAGCGTTTGAAAGATGATGTTGCTATCACCCAACGCTACATGCCCCCGTCCTGCCACATTCCTCTTACATCCTCAAGGGCACCCTTGTGCGAGCAAATGTCATTCACGTAACCCAGTGAAACAGGATTGGCCACTGAAGCAATTATTTTTGTTTCCCTCACCTCCTTTTCCCCCTCTCATATTACCTGGGCTCCTGTCAGCGCACCAACTTGTTATTCCCTTTACACTCTGGGCTCGCTGCAGGCAGCAGGACATCTCTACCTTCAGCTTCAAGGTCAGTTTAACTACCTGTATTGCTTTTCTAGCCTCAAATGGTAGCATTTCAAATACAAGGGTTATTAAAAATGAATTCAAAGCGCCACAGGATGTGCTGTAGTTTGGTTATAATTTATTGATTCGCATAACTACTTGGTGCAGGAAAAAATGTGTCAGCCCACTGTGCAGCTGCTTCAAATGCTGACCCTTAAGTAACAGTTCAAGTAAGGGAAAAATAAGTCCCTTTGCAGATGTGTAACAAGTTCAGAGAAAACATCTCTAATTCAGTAAGTTTTCTGTGATTTTGATTGTAGCTCCCTGCAGTGCAGAGTTGGGGTTTTATACTGTAAAATAGCGTTGGATTGATTCAGAAGGGCAAGCGCTCCCTGCACCTTGGTCAGGCTTTGGTAGGCGAATTTGGGCTTCTGAGTCTCACCAGGTCAGGTCTGACCAGCCAGACCTTCAGCTGACAGGAATCAAAAATCATGTTGTTACTAAGGGGTAATTGCCTGATCTATGAAGAGTCACAGACTTTTCTACATCTTCTCTATTTGTATGAATCTATACATAGATTCATGGTCTGGATTTTTTTTTTTTTTTAATCTATTCATACATTCATAGTTTGGATTATTTTTTTCCCAGATTATTAGATTTTTACAACCATTCACTAACGTCTGGCATTACAGGGAGAAACTGAAATTTGGTTGATTTTTCATAGAGATATTCCATGCTGTGATTAAGGCATAGTTAGAACAGTGTCTTCACTGGCATTGTTTCTGCACTCCAGAGACTATCTTAAACCCAGACGAGTCAAAAAGATTTGAATCTTGCTCAGGGTGAGCTATGAGAAACTGAAAAAAACCACCAATATTGCTTTATGAGATTTAATGTTTTAATTTATATCTTATCCTCTGAACCTGTAGAGTGATACACCAAACCGAGAGTGATGTAAACTGTTTTCTGGGCATCTAAAATTGGTCTCTCATGCATGTAGTCACCTGTGACATTTATTGCAGATATGTCTAAGGTGCCAGCAACTTCCATAGACGGGCAGAGAAAATTTTCCACTGGCATGTGTAGGCTTTAGCTCAAGCTAAGGATGACTCAAAGGAATTACTTCTCAGATATAAAAGACCAGCCTCCTTCTCCCTCCATCACGGCAGTGATACCATTAAATAAATGCCTTAACAGTTTAAGCCATGCATATACATTATATGTGATCATAAGCCTGTGTGAACTTTAGCTACAACTCTGCCATTCCTCTAAAATGTCACTCAGGATCACATGGTGTGACAATTAATACCACCCATGACATGGTTCAAATATTTAATCTAGTTCTATTTCTAGAAATGTCATTGTAACCCTTGTACCTTCCTTCCCCCCTTGGCTAAAAGCACATGTACTGCCTAGTGTGAAATATAGGATAACTAACACCTCTGTTCAAATACATTAAGAGAAAAACAGAGCAGACAACTTCCTCTTTAAAAGAAGTTCAAGAAATTGAAGAATTAATAGCAAAAGCATTATTTTTTAAATATTAAAACTAGCAGTAGAGTTTGCAAATTCCTTAAAGGATAAAGAGGTGTTTGGTGCATTTCTGATGATTCGCTTGCCTCTGAAGTTCCCAGATCGGGATGCAACAGCTTCATCTATGTGCAGATCACAGGATCTCCATGTGAAATGGGACTCGGCTGAGGCAGTCCAAGTACAGAGGTAGCTGTGAATCCAACGTCCGGGAGATCCTCTGCAGCCTCTGGCCAGAGCAGCAAGGGAAGTTTTGCTATGTCAGAGTTTTCTTAAAAGTGGTTGATTTAAAAGAAGGACTTTTTTTAGTGTTGGTGAGGAACCTGCTGTACAAAACCCATATTTCTTCTGCAGAGCGCCTTCACCTTTAACAGAGGCTTTAATCTAGGTGTATCGTGAATAAGAGGGAAAACTAGTTTAAGGCCCTGAAATAAGCATCCTCCAATTTTTTTCATCCTGGGGTTCAAACTGTGGCTACAAGCAGCCCTTCCACCTTAAATGATACTTGCAATTCTTTGGGCTGTTTCTCAGCCAGCACCAGATGTGCAGTAGTCACTTCTGCTAAATCTTGCTGCTTGATTTTCTCTCCGCCTTCTGTGCATGTTAGGTGATACATACATTAAAACACAGTTTTAAAATCAAAACACACTCCTGGCAGGCCATTAATGCCCTGAAGGCTGGTTACAGGTAGCTGAGCGTGTCCTGGGGGAGAGCAGAGAGGTAAAGGCTATGACCTCTAAAATCATGACCTTTCAGACAGGTTTTGCTGATTCACTGGCCATAAGTCATCATGGCATATGGGAATATTGCATTGGAAAAGGCAATGCCAGTTTGACTCTGAATTTGTTTACCCTTTATGGTGCCGACGTGGTGGGAGAAAAGGAATGATTTTGCTCTGCTATGAAGAAACCTTTTTTTTGCAGACACTTAACACTACATGCTGTACAGTTTAGTGGCTGTTACTTGAAGTCAGCGTTGCATTTACTCCCCTCTTAATTAGCCACTGCAGTCATTGTTCCACAAGATGACTTGCAAGGAATTAATCAAAACTGTTCCTGGTGCATGGAAGGTACACAGCAACTGTTTTTGAGCCAATTGCTCTGTGTTTCTTCTCTCCTGTACAACAGTATTTTTGCTTTCTCCAAGCAATAACACAAACACAAGTGACCTTGGAAATAAAACTTTAAGGGATTTGTTGCCGGTGACAAACTCTCAGAGTCCCTGAGCTGTGCTCCATGCCCTGCCCTTGGGACAAAGGCATGCATCCTGGAGGGGTACAAAAGACATCTTAACTAGTTATCATGAAGCAAAGCCAGTATCCAAAGTATAAGCAGAATGACATAATAAGGGGAAAATGTGCAAGGCAAGACGTCCAAGCGTTTTGTAAAGCTGTCAGATACAAGAACCAGGAGCCATCAAAGTGTTTTGCAGCACACTTGACTAAGAAGAAAAAAACCAACCCTTCCCTGCCACTTTACCTGTAGAAAATCCACTTGATTCTGGATGCCATCTGAGAAGTATATCCTACCCTCCACCTGCAGCAGTTACAGGTTGCCCAGTTGTGGACACTGCTGAAGACCATGCTATCTGCAAAGGAAAGGAAGAAGACAGACGTGTTGTAAGAGCCGTGTGACAGTAGAGCACATCAGCCCTGAATGTGGCAAGGAAAAGCAGGAGATAAGTGACTTGAATAGGACCATTGCACGAGAGCCAGCAACCTTGGCACTCACATCAGAGAGCTGGTGAGCCAAACCCAAGTGATGCCATGTGCAGCAGGAGCAGGCGCACCCTCCCAGTTACAGCACAGGCTGGCACCGCACTGCTCATGAGGTCCATTTTTTGTATTTCTGCTATCTGCTGAGAGATTTGAGAAGCTCAGGATACCTCCCTGATATTCCCTGCCTGCTCTTCTTTCCATCAGCCTGCAACAAGGTCAGCACTGTCCTAACCTGTGGACTCGAGCTAGCACTCCAGTGTATACTTCCCCACCGCAAAATACTAGTTCTCATTAGTTCACCTTGGACTGCTGTCTCCTGATGTGGCAGCTTCTGCTGCTCTGCATACAGAATACATATGGTGCTCCAGCTTTGTCAAAGCCTTACACCGAAATAGTTCAGTTTAGATCACAACTCTGAATATTTTGTACACAGTGTGCCGAAATCCCTACATCATCAAATTAGTGAGGAAGAAGCTGTGTCTCAATGTGCCTATCCATTACATTTTGGAAAGACAGTCTTTTTACTATCAGAGTATTATCTGAGTGACACATGGTTGAGGTGTCATGCCACGAATCCTAAGAAACTCATTAAAACCTATAAAGTAAAATCACTAAGCTTTATACCTCAAAAAAAAAGTGTTTTGTCCAATACCATAGAAATTAGACCTTGTTCGGACAACTGAAGAAGAGACGTTCACAGAACTAAAAATCAGTGAAGGTTTAGATGCAGCTAATTATGTTCTATGCGTTACCAAAATAAAGTCCACTTTCACATGTAGCTTGTGGTGCATTGAAAGAAGTTGAAACTCCTGCAAGGTTGGTGCAGTTACAAAACTTTAGCAGAGAAACAATTTTTAAGTAGAAAACCATAAGTGATAACTGGGCACCATTTAAGAATATTTTGTCAGCACATTCAGAATCCCGCAACAGAGGAGAAAACTTCTCTGCTTTTAGGAAGCATTCCAGTTTAAAGGGAAAGTGATAATAATAGTAAAAAAATTGATGGAACTGACAGAGACTGAAGTTAACCAGGTTCCTGCTATTGCAGACAACCTCATCACATAATCTTACTGGGAAGTGTATCTATGTCCGCAGCAGAAACAGTTCCCTGACGGCTCTGGTGAGGAAGCTCCCACGCTAGGGACTGCCGTCGTCACAACTTACCCACGGTTCAGGGAACCGTGCGACTCCCAGGAGGGGCCAGCACTTGGCAGGCAGTGACCGTGGCGTGCACGCCTAGTGAACTGCTGCCGTCCCAAGGGGCTAACGTGATTTCCAAATGCAAAAGCTGTTTAGTCAACACAGAGAAGCTCTGCTGCTTCCACGTGGAGACCTGGTGCAATCATTACTGGACTGACAGGACCATTCCAGTATCAGGAGGATGCTGGGGATGAAACAAAATGGAAAGAGTTCAGGGAGGAGCTAAGGAGTGATTAACAAATTCAAAAATACGATAAAAAACTGATGGGGAGACTTAAAAAGTGCTGGTTATTAAGTAGCTACATCTGGAACAAATAATGAGTAGCAATTTCTACAACAAAAGTAATAACAAAGGCCAGTGATTCAAACTGAAGACAAACAAATGCAGGCCAAAAATAAGATAAGAGTTCTATTTAATTTTCTAACTCAGGTTGATTAACCCTTGGAGCTCTTTTATCTTCATCCAGACCATACTCTCTCTAGATAGTTTTAAATGGAAGATAGATGCTTTCCTAATGCAGGTGTCTTCCTCCCAGCACACCCTATCAGCACAGACAAGTGCTCGATTCCTTTTCAAGGGTTAAAACTGATAATCACAAAAGTTCTTCTGATCTTGAAAAATTAATCTTTCCTCTTCCCAGCTGCACTATGGTAGCACTATAGGCATCTACAAGAAAATGGATTTTCTAGCATCATGAGCACAAGGGAAGACCCTTAGAACACCTACAAAAGAAAAATGCACACTTTCATTTTTTAGCCTGTGCAGTGGTTAAATTTCCCTGATGAAAGTGAAATCCTTACAGTGGAGGCCTAATGATAGTCTGCAGTGAAACCTGAATCACAGCATGGTATTTCTCGTAAAGTCTTCTTAGAAGAACCTTACACCTTTAATAACACCTTTGGCTGTAATAATTATGTTTCTCTGAATCCACAGAGGTGGTAATGGTGCAAAATTATTGTTAGGGCAGGTTGACATTTTCTGTGGAGAAAAAAACAGCTGAATCTGGTAATCATCTGAGGTCAGATTTGACAAATAGCTTTGATGAGAATTTTTGTTTAGGTTGAAACCATTCCGTTCAACCCTTTTAAAATGGATCTTTTTGAGATGTTTGTTTTGAAACAATGCATTACTCAGAAATCATGCTATTTTCAAAAGGGGGGTGGGGGAGATGGGGGAAGAAAAATAAAACAAAATGGTCTTGTTCCCTGCCAAAAAAAGTGTCTTCTTCATTATGCACCCTCATTATGTGAAAACTTTGTTTGCTGAACTTGTACATCATGTTTTTGTGCAACTCTGTGTGCTATTTTGATTGTAAGTGGACTACCTGTGCAAGGCATAACATGGGCTCAGTTTGTGCTGCAGTATTATATGCATTTATATCCGGAACTATAGCCCACCCTTGTGGCAAGAGGTGTTTATTAAGCTAGGAGTTACACCATTTTGACAAAAAAAAAAGATTACAGTCCCCTTTCCACAGCAGTCCAGATGATGTTTTTCTTCTCACAAGAAATTCTAACTTTCATGTTCCCCTAGAACCTTTGCATTTGACAGTCACAAATGATGGTCCCTGCGATGGCAATGCCACGCCGCAGTCAGAAGGTCCTGCCTAAGGAGCAGAAGATCAGGCCAGCTGTCGTCTCCCAGTTCCTGCAGGCAGCAGCCGCATGATGCTATGATTGATGCTTGTCAGGTCACCTTCTCAGCAGAGTCACCTTTTCTGCAGGAGTGAGTGGGTTTAAAAAGCTGAGGCACTTACCGGTAAAGACAGAAATTGAACTTCTGCTCACAGAACTGCAAAGTTTGGGGAAGAAAATCTTAGAATGAGGAGTGCTGGGCTTCAATTGTAAGAAGAGATGTGTTGCTAAACATTAGTTTTTTAAAAAAGAAAACAAAACTTGCCTTAATCTGATTTTTATTTTATTTTATTTTTTTATTAGGTAGTTAACCTACGCAGGCTGTGGCATCACCAGTGTTGGAGGCTTTTAAGAGCTGTTGCAGAAGCATCTGTCAGGTAAAGTAGAGCCTGCCTCAGGGTAAGGGAAACCTTTTTTATGATCCAACAATGCAAGAATGTCCTGGAGGACAAGGCATGCAGCCACAATGGAAGATAACATTGCCAACAAGAAAAATACTTGCGTTATGGGACTTCATTAAAACTCCAAAAAGAAAACAATTTTAGGAGCATAAAAATCTGCCTTTGATCAGGTGTCCAAAAGTCAGTCATGCTGTCCCAAAGGTGCAGACCTGTTTAATGTATCAGACCCTGAAGTGGTGAGAAAACTGCTGACGCTGCCTGAACAAGGGAGGAGGGGACAACGAAACTGTCCGTGCTGGGAGAGAGGGTCTGCTTTGGGGATTAAAGCTTGGCATTGCACATCCAAAGACAGGCATAAATAAGAGTGAGGAGGAGGTACTCATACTCATTCAGCAGAAGAACGTCCCTGTATTTCCCAGATCAGCTGTCGCACAAAGCCTTCACCCTCTGAGTTACCAAGGCAGTCTCTTTGCCTTTTCCAACTGGTTTGTTTCCCACAAGGTTCATCCATTTCTTTTTCCAGGCAGTTTATTTCTCTTTCTGTTCACAGGCTTTGATTTCTGTCACAACCCTATGCCTCAGGCACACAGTGTAGTTCAGCCTGGAAGTCAAGGATGTCAAGCCCCCCGCAGCCACCCAGGGTATTGTTTGCACACCACATTCTGCAGAAGGTTTGCTCTGCTCAGCTGCTCTCGGGATCGGGCACCCTCTCATCCAACAGCTCTTGCGAGGGCAAAGCAAAGGACGCAAGAAGCACCGAATCAGCAGCTGAACAACCTTTAGCTTTTAACAGCTTCGGCGAGCATGGTTTGCCTCCCAAAGAAATCAGAGAGCAGCTTCTATCATCCTTCAACCTCGCAAAGCTCCCATGTACTTCTCAGCTCCTCCAGAGCAAATTAATGTCAAATGCCTAGCAAAGAGCACACTGTGCTTACCTTCCAGTCCCAGACCACAACATTGTGCTGATCTGGAGAGTATCCTTCTGGCTGGGACACTGCTTCTGTCTGTTGTGTATCCTTGATCATTAGAAAAGGCTTGAAGGTAAAAAAAAAAAATGCAGCCAGTCAATCAATAGCTGCTCTTACGAAGGATGGGACTTTCTCATCGCATTGCACTAGTACAAGGAATGGAGGTTATGTGAAAACAGCAAACACCGCAGTGCAGCCTTGCCAGCAGATATGGGACATGAGTAAATGTAATGACCTGTCTGAGGCTGTTAGCCTTACCCGTTAGGCTGTGGTACACGCCGCAGTCAGTAGGTGCACTGCTCTGGTTATTGCTGAAGCATAATTATACTGTTGTGCCTCACGCTTCTTTCTAAACACATACTGCACATTCCTCTAATTTAATCAAATGTATGGACCAGATTTGTCCCTTAAAATGACACAGGATTTAGAAGTTCCCAAAGAATCCAGGCTGATGGAGACGCTGATAAGTGCCTGGGGTCACTGAACTCATAATGTCATTGTCTGCAAGGGGATTTTGATAAGGCTTCTAGTTTTCAGGACAGGATTTTGACTGCCAGCCAATTCCTTGCAGTAAAGATGGCATCTGTGAAACAGAACTATAAATACATATAGCTGCTGTGATAATACATGTATTGTTCCTCAGACACTTAAGTATAACAATAATAGTTCTGTGCAGATTAGTCATAAGCAAATATTTCCAGAGTGTAGGATGAGGATGTTATTCTGTGAAAAGGCATAAGAACCATCTGCTAAATGCACAGAAAAGAAAACAACACAAAAACCTCCATCACAAACCTCATATTTGATTTTGATTTACAGTCAAACATTCTCCTACTGCATTTTGGGAGGCAGAAATCCTGTTGCAGTCACGACAGCCTGTCCTGCACCTCTCACCTAAATGAATTCACAGATGGAGGGGAGCCACTCCCAGAGATAAGATAAGGCTAGGGTCGATAATCTGCTTCCTGTCCCAACCTGGTGTCAGCATGTATTTCATTATACTCTAGTACCATGCAACTAATTCTTGAGGACTTGGAATAGCTGAGGAAATCACAATGTATACTTAATGGGTAAAAAAAAAAATAAAAATGCCCTCCCTGTGTGGTCTCTCCCCATTTCTGTTTACAGAAATTCTTTCAGTGAAAAAATACTGAAATTTCTGTCAGTCAGTACCTTTCTCTGGAAGGAAACTTAGATAAATGTATATTGCATCCGAAAGGCATGGAGGAGACAGAATAACAAAATTCAGGTATAAAATTATTTTGATAAGATACACAACATGAAACAAATTACTCAAACTTGAAACACATCTGTGTTTCTGTCCTGATTTTGGCTGGGATAGAGTTAATTTTCTTCTAGTAGCTGGTATAGTGCTATGTTTCAGATTTAGGATGAGAATAATGTTGCTAACACACTGATGTTTTAGCTGCTGCTGAGCAGTGCTTACTCCAAGTCAAAGACTTTTCAGCTTCTCACACTGCACCAGCAACGAGAAAGCTGGAGGGGCACAAGAAGCTGGCACAGGACACAGCCAGGGCAGCTGACCCAAACTGGCCAACGGGGTATTCCATACCATGGGACGTCATGTCCAGTATATAAACTGAGGGTAAAGCTGGCCAGGGGCCGCTGCTCAGGAACTGACTGGGTATCAGTCAGCAGGTGGTGAGCAATTTCATTGTGCATCACTTGTTTTGTATATTCTAATTCTTTAACCTTTATTATTATTATTTTCCCTTCCTTTTTGTCCTGTTAAACTGTCTTTATCTCAACCTACAAACTTTACTTTTTTCTTCCAATTCTCTCCCCCCCCTGCCCCGGGTGGGGGGAGTGAGCAAGCAGATGTGTGGTGGTCAGCTGCCTGCTGGGTTAAAGCGTGATAGTTTCTCATCTCACATATGTGACTAAAGTACAAAGAAGATACAGCTTTTCAACAGAAAACCATGCAAGCAGATGAGAAGATCTTTTCACGAAGTGAGAAAATATAGATGCAGTATTGCATGTGTCTTCAGACAGGAGGGGAAAAGGTGAAGAAGTACAAGGTTTGGGGCTAACTAAACCAGATCTACATGAAAATTATTGGCAATTAGAACACTTTGTTCACTGAAAATAAACCCAAAAGCTTTGAGGTGTTTAGTTTAACCTCCAAAAGAATGGTGAAGAGATTACATAAACAATTACATTTTTTAAACTTTGAAAAAACAATTGAAGCAGTATATCCTGGGGGAAAGGTCATGTTTTCTTGTAAATCTTCCGTGCCCATTTCCCAGAGAAGATTTACCAGAGTCCAGTTTTAAGAATAAGCTTCTGTCAATGACACAAATTGTAATTTGTGTCCTTTATTTAAATAGGAGTTATATCCTCCTGAGGTACTCACAGTCACCGGCAATACCAGTCAAATTCTGATTCTTGGCAGAAAAATGTGCATTGTCTTCTTCAGACTTTCACAGATCATGCCATTTTCTCTGCTAGACTTGGAGATCTCCTGTACTCCAGACATAATCCCAGTAGAATTAAATAGAAGAAAATACGTGTATAGAAATAATACCTGTATCTACTGACCATTTTTCTGAACACACTACGCAAATGCAAATCAATAATAAAAATACATTTCTTCTCTTACAGGGCTACCATTTAAAGTGAGGGTTTACTTGTCATTTGCGCTGCCTGAGGACTTACGGGTTGACGTTGGGCTGTCTTCTCTTCCAGACACCGTATCCTCCGAGAGGAATGGCTAGCACTTTCTGTCGTCTCCTGGCTGGCCGTGCAACCGCCGCGCTCTTTGCAGCCGCAGGCACCGGGGTGCTAACCACCGGCTACCTCCTCAACCAGCAAAACGTGAAGGCTGCTGTTCATGAAAAACGGAAACTCTTCCCTCCAAGGTAAGGACGTGGGTCAGGCAGCCAGCTGAGCCCAGCGCCCCGTTAACGGGGCTACGAGCAACTCTTCGGAGGAAGAAGATCCCTACCAAAGCTGCGGAGTCCTCACGTGGCCACGCTGTCTGTGTGTCTGTCCGCGGGCCGTGTGGCCTGAAAAACGGCACCCTTTATTAATAACCCCAGTTTTAGGTAGCACCAACAATGGCCTTCAAGACCAGAAAGCAGGGATGTGAGATAGTATCAATGCTCAAAAAACCCCTATTGGCAAATAATGACAAGCCTAAGAAATGTTTCAAATTTTAGGCAGAGCATTATATTTAGGCAGAGCACTCCTTATTTTATCTCATCAGCTATTAAGCACTTTGCAGCTCAACCTATTGGACTGGTTTGTATAGACTCTACCATTAGGAAATGTGAAAATATTTTCGTTACGCAAGTAGCAAAGAAATCTCCCATTTAGCTGCTGTACTTTGAAATAATTCCTAATTCTGTTAAAAACTGGCTGGCTGATGCCTCTGTAGGTTGACTTTGCTGGCCATACTTGTGAAAAAAAAGTATGGATCAGGCTCTGACAGACCTTTTTTTTTTTCTTTTTTTTAGTAGTGAATACTATCCTAGTTAAAATATATTTTTACAGAAATAATGGAGTTGTGCATAAGGCAAATCATTACCAATACAAGGTAGATGTGGTCTGACTCAGTTGCAAAAACGCCTTGTTAAGGGTTACATCTTTATTTTCCCTGGCGTAGTACAACATGCAACTTTCTGTAAATAATAATACCATTAAAGCAAACCCAAGTATTACAGAAGAACAAGCTTCCCAGCTGACATAGATAAGACAGTCCCACTGATGTCCACAAAGCTGTGAGGGCACCCAGGCCCTGAATTACAGAGAACTTCTTCAGCTAAACTTAATTCCCTTCTTACTTGAACAAAACAATGTTAGAGCACTTTCATTTCTGGGGGTCTCAGCAGGGATTTAATGGGGCTTAGTACACTTTCAGAGCTCATTAGGATTCATTTTCTGGATAGCCCTGAGTAGCAGAAAGCTGCAACTGCCTGTTGGTGTGGTGGTCCACCGGCATGCAACGTGGGGTACCTTCAGTGACCTGAATCCTCCTCCCTTCCTAAAATTCAATGCAACATATAAACCAAGAACTAACTATACTTTTAAACCACGCTGTGTACTCTGTATCTCATGATCTCTTTAATAGCTTCATAAACTAGCAAGGATTACTCTTCAGAGGTGCCACATTAACTGCTTGGGTTTCTTCTTCTCTTCAGCGCAGACTATCCTGATCTCCGCAAACATAACAACTGCATGGCTGAGTGCCTTACACCGGCCATTTACTCTCGCCTAAGGGACAAGATGACTCCCAACGGCTACACTCTGGATCAGTGCATCCAAACCGGGGTTGACAATCCTGGCCACCCTTTCATTAAAACTGTGGGCATGGTCGCAGGTGATGAAGAATCCTATGAGGTAAGATGTTTCCACAGTCCTGTCATATTTGGTTCCATTTTCACGGTATGGTTCACAAGAGCTCGCTAGATGAAGACAGATTCCCAGTAGGGTATGTGCTTGTAAGAGAAACTGTATCCCAGAGAGTACATTAATTGCAGGCCATGTATGTAAAGACAGTTGTTTTCCCTACTCCTCCGCATTAGGAAATGCATGAACATGAGGCCTTACTACACGTGTCCTCTCTGCTGCAACTGAAGTTAATAAAATGTTCCTGCTTGGGAACAGCTGCTACCTCCCCCCAGCAGATGCCCTCCTTCCTAAGACTAAACCTAGTTTATGGCAAACCTATGCAACCCTGAGACACACAAAATAAAGGTAATTTGGAAATTACATCATGGAACAGCAGAGGCAGAAGTGAAACAAAAATGTCTTCTGGGAAGTGCCAGACATCATTAAGGCACAGCTTTTGGATCGTGATGAAAACAGAAGACAGACAGCATTAGGGTAGACAGGTTTATTTAACTCTGGAATAAGGAGAAGAGGAAAACAGAAGAAAATCCTTATTTTTATTGATCTCTGTGGTCTGCTTCCTTCAGTCTGCCTACAACGGTACCTGTTATACCGTCTCCTAAGAGTATCCCAAACACTGGGCTGCTGAGAATGGACTGGGACATATGGCATTCTGGACTTTCAACTTCTGTGGTTCGGTTTACTCATTTAGACGTGCCACTGCCACTGCTTCTCATCTGCATGAGGCTGTGGTTGTGATCGGTGTTGACACACCTGAGCCAAGCAGCTCTAACCAGGACTAGTATCCCATGGCAGTGAAGATGTAGGGTATTCCTGCATGACCCAAAACCAAGACACAAGCTGCTGTGGGACTCTCAATGTGTGCTCTGGTTGGTAATACATCCTGAAACCTAATCTGGTTGCCAACACATCCAGTACGTGTCTCTGGTAACTAGAGTAAGCTCATAACTCAAGTAAGTGGCAATTGCACCTTCTTTCTGTTGTGAAGACAAGCAACCACTACAGAGCATTGCCTAGGTCAAAAGCACCCCCTCCTTTCATATTTATCCCTGTGTGCATTTGCAAAACCCCCTCTACATCTGTCAGCCAGGAGCCTGTGCCAGGGCACTTCTCTTGTGGCTGGAGCTGGTGCGTTGAAGCATTTCTCTGATGCTACAGACTCTTTCTAGATTCTCTTGACTTTATAGGTGTTTGCTGACATTTTTGACCCTGTCATTAAAGTGAGACATAATGGCTATGATCCACGGACAATGAAGCATTACACGGACCTGGATGCATCCAAGGTAGGATCAAAATAAAATAATGGGACAATAAAGGCTTAGGGCTGCTTCTTACTGGGATGATATTGCATGCAATAGTACTTTTCTTTTTGCTGGTCCAACTCCAAAGACACTAATTTTAGGGTTAAGGAAGGTGGGATTGCAATCATGGTCCTACCAGCAAGACAGCTGCTTCCATGCTTTGTTCCTAGCAGGGGGGTCAGTCCCAACTGTACTAAACATTTGGGCCACAGTCTCACTTGGCACTGTGGGTCTGTTCACGAGCTTACAGATAACCATGCGTCTAAGGGTTGGAATGAAAGCAGGAGTTGACTCTAATACACCCACACACATGTGAACAAACCTTACCTGCTGCTTAATATTTCCTTCATAGTTTGAATACACTGTGGTTAGTGTCTTTTTGGGCTTTCCTCTTTCAAAGAATCTTCCTTACCTGGTCCCCTGCCTCTGCCCATATCTGCGTTTCCAAAAGCCATGCAGATTCCTTCATATTTTGGGACCATGGACTAGCTGGTTACTCTGCCACATTCATTTAGTCAAAGAAACACATTGTTCCTAAAAAAAGCCTCCTGGTGTCTGAAACGCTGAGGGGGTCCTAGTATCTTGAGTATTTGTGATCTCATGGAGAGGTCGTTGTGCCTGGGCAGAAAGATGCCCTCTTTTTGTACAATGGGATTTGTGGGTTTTTTTAATGTTGGACTACGAGATGGGGGGATATGCGTGAACCAATAAGCCATTCCTCCTTCAGATCACCCACGGTCAATTTGATGAGCGCTACGTCCTTTCATCACGGGTGCGGACTGGCCGCAGCATCCGCGGGCTCAGCCTTCCTCCTGCCTGCAGCAGGGCAGAGCGGAGAGAGGTGGAGAACGTTGTGGTCACCGCGCTCTCTGGGCTGAAAGGAGACCTCTCGGGAAAGTACTACAGCTTGACCAATATGACCGAGAAGGATCAGCAGCAGCTTATTGACGTAAGTATAGCTCCAGTGCTGGTGGCACCTGCATTTGCTCGTTTACCTTAATCTTCATCTTTCTTCGGGGTACCTGCTTTCCTGTGTAGCTAAGGAGGATAATCACAACACTAACCCAGTAGTTAATGGACTGTCATTATTTTTAATGCAATGGCAAACCATCCAGGGTTTACATTTTGGCTAAGTACATAACTGTGCAGGTCCGAAACACAGAGTTATATTCCAGACAGCAAGATCTGTGTCAAATATACATGACTGCTGCCACCTCTTTGGACAAATAACAAAGTAAGTTCAGGACCTTTTCTTGGTCATTGCCTTGAGCAAAAATTGGCATTTTCTATCTTAACAACTGTTCTAACTAAAAAAGTTACATTGAGATAAGCATTACATGTTACCTGTATTCTAGACTGTTGGGGTGGGGGGCTTTGGCTGTAATTTCTTTATGTCAAAACTACACTAATTCTAATTTCCTCAAAATGTAGCCAACTGCACCCAGGTGACCTTTTCCCAGTCCTGTAACTGTGTTTAAGGACTTGAAGGATCAGGCCCATAACAAGAGTTTTCATTGTCACACAGATGGAAACACAAGGATTTTCATCATGGATTTGTCACAACATGTGACATGTCAAACAAACCTTGAATGTGCATTTTAAATATCCAAAGGAATGGCTGTACCCTGTTAGCTATATTCATGGCACATTAATCCATAACATCAACCAAAAGGGAGCTGATGAAGTAACATAACTATTTATAACCCTGGAACTAGGTGTCACAAACTGGATTAACCAGGAGTTAAGAATTTATGTAAGGTCAGTAACTTTTTAAATTGAATGTCCTTGGCAATATGTTTATTGACAAGATGTTGATGACCTATTGTAGGTTTTATTTCATTGCCTTTTTCAGCAGTAGAGAGCTCCTCAGAAAGCAGAGGCCAAAACAGGAGTGTGGAGAATATAATTCCTTCATGGTTTAAGGCTACATCCTTTGGGAAGTGTAATAGGCTTCACTGATTCAGCATTTTACCTTGTTTTGTTTGTTTTTATGGTAATGCAGATTTATAGAAATCAAGGCATTGAATGTTGTAACCTCAGATTCCATCTTTAACTCATACCATTGCTTACCTTCTCCAGTACTTTAGGACCTTGAACCTCTATGATATCAGGCATTCTGCCAACCTTTAATAAGCACCATTTGATCTCGGTAAGATCAAACCAGTGCTAGCAGAATGGCATTCAGCACAGAAAGCATTTGGTACTTTGTAGATTTGGGCCACATGCACGTAAGGGAAACTAATAGTGCTCAGCTGTTTTCTTGCAAAAAGGGGAATTTTTCTTTCAAGCAGAAGTGTTGAGTGGAGCAAGCTGAGGAAGGAAATGTTGTGTCACTGTGATGAGCAAAAAGAACTTTATACCTTTCCTTTCTGCATGGTTGGAGTTCTGCCTGCATCATGTCCATCACAGGGTATTCAAAGATGAAAACCTGAAATTCTCCACTAAGGGGAAAAAGAAGTAAAGCATATCAAGTTGCCTACCATGTCATAATTAATCTGGATAGCTTGTCTTGCTATTCTTAATTAAACCCTAGATTGTTTTTAAAAAAAAAAAAAGCAACCACCAATACCCCTACCCCTACCCCGCCCCCAACATTTGATATGGCAGTGTTTGAGGAATTAAGAACTAATAGTTTTTCAGCACGCACATGAAAATCAAATACTTGTTTGCTTTAGGAAAATAACAGCTGAGTTAAAAAAAAAAATCTAAATGATCTGGAATGTGACAAGTTGGTGGCACAGCAAGTACCAAAAGGTCAAGCTTAGCACTGATTTAATTCCTACCTTGACTTCATGCTCAGAATAAATTGCTAAATCTCTGTGCTGGAGAAACATCTTTTCAGAATTAGTTGTTTTTTGTTTTTTTTTTTTTTTCCAGTCTTTAAGAACTCTTTGCCTTCTCCTACCCTGAAATATGTCTGTATGCAGAAAACATCACTGGTGCTAGCAGTCAGGTCCCTCCAGAGTACCCTTTGGTGTGTGTATGCGATATTAGGTCCCCACCTTCCATTCCCTCCTACATTTGAAAAATGTTTTTGGGATAGCATGGTCATAATACCAATGTTAGTGAGAATCTGAAAGATTCAAGAAAATCACCTGGGTAAAGTGCTCTTAGTTTTCAGAAGAAGGAACCAGATTCACAAGCTGTACTATGTGATCTACTTGTGCATTGACTGCCTTCACATAAAATGTATTAGACAGCTTTATACTGCTTCCTTGAATAAACTTGAGTTTTGTTTTGTTTTCTCTCTCCCTTTCTCTCTCCCATTTTGGTGTCCAGGATCATTTTCTCTTTGATAAGCCAGTGTCCCCTTTGCTAACATGTGCTGGGATGGCACGTGACTGGCCAGATGCCAGAGGAATCTGGTATGTTGTGTGACGCGCAGAAGCTTGTGTCGTGTTTTAAAGGTTGTGTTACAAATCTCCTTGCTTGTCCTAACCTTGCAGCCACTCTGCTCCCATACCCACAGCATGTTCAGTTTGCTTTAAAAAAACCCTGTTTTCTTGCTTAATTTAAAAAAATAACCCAAACAAAATCCAGTAATGAACAGCAGAATAGATAAAACCTTTATATTCAAGAGGCCATCACTAATATCATCCACACAACACAGCATCATAGGCATGGCTCCTTCCTTGTGTTTTTGTCTCCATTTTTTCTATTTCTAGATAAAAATTTGATTTGGGAAAGAGCCTGTGAGTCACCATGCAGTCAGCAGAGCTGAAGTTAGAAAAGCAGCTCTAACACCAGATTGTAGCCATGCTGTCAGCTAGAAACCACCGGCCATACAGCTGAAGGACATCACATTGCAAAGTCCTGTCACCCTTCTCACTGTCAAGAGACAGAGTTATTTTAATTCCCACAGCTGAAAGTAACCCTTTCTTTCCAAATGAACTGGACAAAAAGCAGACACAGAAGTTGAATTTCCTATTTTGTCCTAGGTCTGTTTCTACTTTCACAGCACACTTGACACATTTTGTGCCCAAATACAGTATTTTCTGTGGAGTGAAAGGGATAATAGCTCTGCAATCACTGCACACACTTGCTAGCAGAGGGTGGGAGGCAGCTGTGCAGTGCATAGCATTTGCATCCATCCTGGTATAATTCTATTACCAGATGCTTTAATTCTGAAAAATTAGGCTAAAAAGGACTCTGAGGAATCACCTAGCCTATCTCCTTGCCCTAGGCTGGTTCAGGACTTTCAGAGAGGATGGGACTTTATGTGGAAAAAAACCTCAATTGTTGTCAATACTGGCTCCCATTCAGAAGCACAGCCAGTATTACTGCGATGAGCTAAACCTGATTTCTGTCAGGGAGCAGGTGCTGTGAAACCTGATTGCCCATGAAACCTGGTGACCTGCTGGAAATCTGTGAGGATTTTTTTTATTTCAACAAGCTTCAGATTAGTTCCCCAGTCCCCATCGAAATCTGAGGAAGAGGAAAAGGATAAAGCTGAGGCATCCCATTCATTCCCTCTACAAACAAACAGGAGAAGTACCAATAATATAATTACTATCCAGGGATCTCCTGAATAAAACAGACCTGGTTTTTGGCTTGTTTTACATGTGAAATATCAGGCAGACTGGAAAAAAAAATTAGTATGATTGGAAAGTATTTCAGTAAGCCACATTTGGAAAACCTGCCTTTCTCTTGCAAGAAATTGTTGTCAAAAAGAGCACACGTTCTGGAAATTATTTTGCTTTCAGTGATTGCGATCCTGTCCTTGTTATGGGATGCAGGACTATCCCCACTGACCTCACTGGCAGCAATGGCACAGTTTAAATGCACTCAGCATGGCCTCCCTCTGTGTTACTTAAAGTAACAGGGAGACTTAGTTAAATAAAGGGGGAGCTGAGTCAGGCCAACCTCAGACTATTTGGAACCCCACCCCGAACATCTGTATGTGACTGAAGACGAGGTAACCAGACCTCGGGTGACCATAATGTCAGGGCACAGGATGTTTACACCTGCTTAGCGTTGCATTGGCTATCTCCAAGTGCCAAAAACAAAAAAAGGAGGTGCAGTAAAAGACCAGCAGAAAGTCAGGCTCTTTGTGGACTTGAAATTTCAAATTTCATGTGTTTCAAATCTGGTAATATTGCACTGTTTGTACGAATGGGTCTGATCCCATGAATCACCTTCTACCTTCTGATTCCATGAATCACCTTCTTTATCTGTAGAAAGGCTGCAGTAAAAGACAGAGAAAGTGGAGAAAAAGCCAGGAAAAGTGACCTCAGGTTTGACCCAGCACTTAATAAACCTAGCCACAACCAATCTGTTTGAAGCAAGAGTGGGTATCTTCAGGCATTTTTATCTCGACTGACAAGCCAGCATCACTAATGCGTTGTCCAGGAGCAATATGCAGCTGCTCTCCTCGGACACGTAACTTGACTGATGTGGCAATCCAGTACTACCAAGTGATACAGAGGACACTGGGGATTTGATTTAGGGGAGAATGCAATTAAGTAAGGACATACTGCTTGGCCCCCAGCAGCTTGTAAATGTTAGGGTTTTTCCTTAGCTGCAGTTTTCTAAGAACAATAAAACCCGTCCCTGGTGACAGAGGATGCAGAGCTTGGCTTCTCCCTTTGCTGCACCTCCCAGCTGCACTCGTGCTAGAGGACAACATGTTTTTCCTCGCTCAGTACCGCGTCAGCATGATGTGATCAGAAAAACTGCTCTTCTCGCTGTGCCCGAGAAACCTGCATAATGCCATTGGCATGAGGGATCCAACTGTGAAAGCAGCTCAAATCCCTAACTCTGCGGAACGATGTTATTTTGCCATGCTTAACCTCTCCACAGCCCTGAAAGATTGTGATAAAACTAAGGATACTGAAAATTATTCTTCGGGGCTTGTCTTCTTAAAGATACTCTGTTTTCCCCTTCTTAACCAGGCATAACAATGACAAGACATTTCTCATCTGGATTAATGAAGAGGACCACACTAGGGTGATCTCCATGGAGAAGGGTGGCAACATGAAACGGGTGTTTGAAAGGTTTTGCCGTGGTTTAAAAGAGGTAGTGTCTCAATGAGTTTATTATTCCTGTTTGTTTATTGCTGGTCTGTTGTCAGCACTGCTCACTGTGGTTCATACTGAACTGACATCTCTGGGAGCAACACAATGAAGTAACACCACTCCACATAGCAACCCATACTAATGCAGTTAAAGAAGGAAACATGGGCAAGTTGCTAGCTGAGTTGTAGGGAAAAATAAATAAAACATCTTTGTAGCTTTTCCATTAAAGTCTTAAGCATAGGCTGGCTAAAGAAATAACACTTTTTTGCTGTTTCATGCCTGCAGGCTGTGGGAATTCATAATCAAGCATTTTATTTGGATTGCTTGATTTGCTTGAATGAAGAATTTATTTGGCCCAGCCTCCTGGTTCTCATCCCTGATGCTGGGAGCGGAGTGGATGCTGCTGAAGTTATGCACAGGACTCAGGGCTTAGGATGCTATGGCTCACTGCCACTTTTGGGGAGATATGGGGGGGTTGTGATTAAAATACTAAGAACTGATAGCCAGGGCTCCAGGATTTTATTCTGGTCTAGCTATTCAGAAAGAAAAAAGCCCTCATGACATGGCGTGTGTGTTAAAACAGTTTTGCCTAGACAATCCAGGTATGGCTCAAGTTGGCTCTGGGCCCAATGCAGCCCTGTGTACTGCTCTGGCACAGAAAAAGTTGCTTTAACAGAGAAAGAGGACTTTACTGCATCCCACAGTACTGCAATATAACAAGGTGCAGTGGAACAGGTGATGTGGCCAAACACTGTCTCCACTACTCTTGTCCACATCATTCCTGGATGGACTGCCATAGTACTGGAAAGCCTAGAGGTTAAGCTATGGAAGGTTGAAATGGGCTTGAAATTGTCTTCAAGACTGTAAGAATGTTTGGGCTGCATAAAACAAGTCTTTCTCCTCAATGGGGTCCTTGGCACGCTTACTTCATCTGAACAGTGGAGAAAGAGCATCTGTCTCCATCACACTGCTTTTCTTCCTGGGTATGGAAATGCATATTGGGCCAGCCTTGGGTGGTGTGTTTCATTCCTCTCACCTTGGCAAAACAGCTTCTCTGACTTTCTAGAGACACCCCTGTCTCAGAACTCCCCCAGCAACTGTAGGGCTAATACAGCTGTGCACCCCTTCCACATCACTTCACAGCCCCCAGCCAAAAAAAGCAAGGCCAAGTAGGGGCAGCAGGGAACTACAGCCTCCGATTGTGGAAGTGGTCTTTGAGAAGCAGGGGAAGGTAAATTCAGAGCGTCTGTAGGGGAGTTTGACCAGATAATAAAGGAGAGTGAAGCAATTATCTGCAGAAAATCACAAGGGTCTCTTGACCTTCGAACAGGCTGGCGCTCTGTTCACTCATCTACACTCCCTGGACTTACTTCTGTGATCCAAATACAATTTCAATTCGGTTCTCCTTCAGAGGACAATCAGATACATAAACCAGCTCATGCTTACAAGACCTCTTCAAATATAGGTGGATATTTCCATTCTACAGAAGGATACAGAACAGAGGACTCTCCTAACATCATTCCTATATGGTGTGAGGACACCAGAATTGATGGTGGGAAACTAGACCTGATTTCCTGCCTCAGACACCTGCTCTGCTTGCAGTTCCCAAAGCTGTCTATTTCCCACGGCCAGATCCGTAGGTCCGCCTCTGTTGAACACGAGCTAAGTGCGGTAGCAGAGGCAAAGCTGGGAACAGCCTCTGCAAGCCATGTCACCTGGGCCACCACCCCGTACACTGGTTAGTCTCAAGGGTATACCTTGGAAGCCTAAAAAGGTCCCCACTAACCACCCCAATGCCAAAGAAGCATCCATTAGGTGCTTTTGTTTCTATGGGTTCCCAAACACACTACATACTCAGAGATCTACTAATGAAAAGCATTATATACAAGCTATGTTGTCTCCTTATAATGGAAACGTGGCTGTTAATGCCAGTTATTTAGAAGTCAAGTGTCCTCCCCCAAGAGTCACAGCATCACCTTGAAAACTACACAAAACTCAGCTTCGGCTCCTTTTGTTTGCTTCGTAGCGTTTAAGTCCTTTGGGCTTTTCTGTTGCAACCTTGTTCCAAAAATACAAAGGCTAGAAATGCATGGCAAAAGACATAATTCTTATGTGAAGATATGGCTTTCATGGCCTAATGTTATACCAAACCACCATGACAGGGAGCTCTGTGATAAAGTGACAAAGAGTCTGCAAGCTAGTGGTTGTGAGAAAACGATGAAGAAATCCTTGTAATATGCACAGGGGATCTTGGTACATGATGAGTGCGAACATTTGCATCACATCCAAACCAGGCTGTACTTGGGTGTAAATTTATGCAACTCCACTGGTGTTAGTGAATTTCGTCATCAACACAGATACACGGTGAAAAGAATCTCAGCTATAAGCAGACATCTTAAAATAAGACATTTGTATGCTGCTCTTTTCCTTTTGCCTTTTTTTCTTTTTTTTTTTTTTTTTTTTTTTTTTGCCATCATAGGTGGAAAGGTTAATTAAAGAACGGGGCTGGGAGTTCATGTGGAATGAGCGTCTTGGATATGTTCTGACCTGTCCTTCCAACTTGGGAACTGGTTTACGTGCTGGAGTCCATGTTAAGCTGCCCAAGCTTAGCAAGGTACGTAAGTCATGTAAAAAGGCCAGTGACACAACTCTGCTCTTCCGATTTATAAAGGAACAAATGAAAAATGACAGCTTGCAGTGACTGCACGTTAACATGATGTGTAACAAGGTCCCAGGGATAACTTACGACTAATTGAGCACACTTTTATTCTGCAAATTATTGTATTTGTTATGGAAATTAATCTAATCAGCAGACAGCTGAGAATACGGGCTGTAATCCAAGGACTGAGAAAACTATCCACCTCTGCCTGTCTTTCTGGAAATGCTATTAAGTCATGGATAATAGCATTGCAACAATTCAGCACAATATGCAGGGTAAAAAAGCTCAAACCTGTTTCTTCTGATAGGATCCCAGGTTTCCAAAAATCCTGGAGAACCTGCGTCTGCAAAAGCGTGGGACTGGTGGAGTAGACACAGCAGCTGTAGCAGATGTGTATGATATCTCCAACCTAGACCGCATGGGTCGCTCAGAGGTAACCTGTTTCTTTTTTTTTTTTTTTCCTTGCTTTTTAGCTCAGATCTGTACTGATATGAGTCAGTTTCCCTCTGGTGGGGTTCACTCCGCTGACCTCAGTGGAGCCATGGTGGTTTTTACTCCTGATGAATCTGGTCCAATGGAAACTCTTACTCAAAGAAAAATTATTAGCGTGCATGAAGTGCTTGACAAATATTCCTGCTGTGGCAATGAAAAAAACCAACCCTGAGCAAGTTCCACAAATGTGACTTGCTTTCACCGTGTGCTAAGTATCTCCGCTGAGAGCACGCAGGTGTTGGAAAGGTTTGGCTTTGTTAACAGACATCCCTCAGGATGATGTTTCTCAGCATCACAGCACAAACTCTTAGACCTGCCTGCCTGCTGGAGTGCCCAGCTATGAGATCGGTGTCTGGCGGTCTCTGCAGGGCTGGACATGAGACATGTTGGTAAGTTGTACAGTGGGCACTGAGGTAGCTCCTACACACAGGGCAGTAGCTCCTGTATGTGCTGCAAAATGTTGGGGACAGAAGCAGGGATCAAGTCCTAATCCACTCAGAGAATGAGGCACCAAAAGCAAGACGGGTTTAAGGTGTTGTGCTCCTTTTAGCATTCAGTCATGCGCTTTCTCCACAGTTAGACAGCAAGACAAGGCCAGTCCTTTCACTCCAGAATAACTGAGAAGGACTTGGCTTCATATGTCCTGCATGGCACTGAGGAGAGGACGCAGGAGAGCTAGGTTTAAATCAGCGTAAAGATTTAATTGTCAGCTCTGAGCCCTCCCCATTTGGCTGTAGGCTACAATGCAACGAGTTCATCTCAGACATCTGTTTTGAAGCTATTTCAGTTTGAATGAGTACTTTTTGTGCCAGGGAGTGGAAATGACCCTACAGCCTGGTGGTGCTGCTGCTCTCCTGAGAGACTCGGGTCCCAGGCCTCCTTCCAGTTTCATGTTTAAGTATTTTATAGTAAATCTACTGGAGGCTGGGGGAGAAACACCCATGTCAGAGTTGCAGCCTCCTCCCACTAGCTCTGCCTGAGCCAAACCCTTACTCCAGGTCCTGGGCTGTAAGTCCTGTGCCACTGCCACAGCTTCCCTTTCCTCACCGAGACCAGGGCTGTCTGTGTTCACCCCTGGCCAGGTCAAGAACGACTGAGACAAAAATTTACCATGCAAGACCCTGTAAGTCCAGTGACTCGAACACTCTGCTAGTAGACAGGAAGCAGGGGTTCAAACCTTCTGTCAGGTATGCCTTTCACCCCCAGGTGTCTGCTGTAGCCTCTCAGCTATGGTCTACAGGGCAGGCCTTGGTGGGACTGACGTCTCCTGAAGACCCTTCTTCTCCACTAGCAATGCAATACACGATTTGGGCTCAGATGCTAACCTGCTTGTACATGTCAGGATTTGAAGGGCTGCCTACTTGCCCAGCAGCAAAATTTTAATTACCTAGTGGGCTTTGCTGCAAGTTAAAACCTTATTGCAAAGAAAAGCATGCTGTCAAGGTGTGTTTAGCCAGAACAGCACAGCACTGAGAGGCTTGGGCAGCTTAGATACAGATGCGGTTTGCTCCTGGTGTTGCAGCCCAACACCTGAGTTCAGCCTGATTCTTGGTAGGTCTTTGTAACACAAATATAACCCTGGGATAATGCACATGGGTTACAACTAGATTCAAACTGGTCCCCAGCAAGCCAGCTTGCTTCCCTTCCTTGCTCACGCTGGGTTTTCTGCCACTGGGACAGAGCCAAGTCAGGTCTTCTGTGCTTTCTTATGGAGATATGTCCCTGGATGTCTTCACAGCCAATGGACATTTGGACAGGGGTTTGGAAATTTTAAATTTTGGAGTTTGATGTAGGCAGCTATGTTCCTTTGGACCTAGACAAAAAAAATAAGACTGAAAAATTATTAAGCTGTATCATTTGCAAAACCAGTATGTGACAAAGACTTTTATTAATACCGGAAATATCATCATGTGTGGTTCCAAAATAACAGTAATAATAGAAAAGGATTACATGGCGTGATTAATTAATATGAGTTCTACTGACAGATGGCCTAAGCCTACAAATTTTTGCTTATATGAAGACTTCCACTGAAGTCAGTGATGCCTCATACAGCAAGGATTCAAAGGATTAAGCCAATAGATAAGATACCATCCCTACCTTGAAGATTTTGAATTCTAAGTAAGACAAGACAAACTCAAGGGGATAGAAATGTTTTATTATAAGACTTTTTTTTTCAGTACATAATAAAATAAATTCCATTATACGGTAAATGTGTTTGCAGAACTGAATTATGTTCCCAAAGGTGCAAGACAAAATTGTTTGTATTTTTGCTTTGTTTCAGTTACTGGTCAATGCAAACTCAATATGAAATTCCTTTTCTCCTGGAGGCTGCAAATTCAGACCTCTGATTTCCCAACACAGCTGGTCTGTAAAAGACAATAAAACAAATTGCTAAGCCACTGAAATGCTTTATAGTAAAAACAAATCCCTTGAAAATCAGCAACTGTCACACTACAGAGACAATGGGATTTAGTCTTCACATTCGGTTTTAACAAGCCAGTCATTAAAGGTTGCTAATGAACCATTTCATAAAGATTAAGAAAAATCAGTGCTACAGCTTGCTGGCTAACAGTACCACAATGCCTGTGGTCCCCGCAAGTCACTGCCAGTGGAGACTGCTGGGGACCAGGTACCTTGTATTCTTCAGCAATTCTGAAAAATCTTACAAAGACACCACTACCCCCCGCCATATAGAATTGCAAGTTTTGGTGCCGCTCTGGGCCTGGAGCTAACCCCACCCCTGCCAGTGTAAATCAAGATCTGAAAACAAAGGAGTGATGGACGATGTTGAGCCAGCATGATTTTAGGATGAGTGCCTCTGCTTCAGAGATGTGGGCCCTGGGCTTGGCAAAACCACCTCAGCAAAGCCAGCACACCTGGTAGAATGAGTAGGACATCTTTGCCCACAGCCGATGAATCATTGCAGCAGGGTTCGTGGTCATCTGTAGGGCAACACACAGTCCCGAGGCGTGCCTGTGAAGAAGTACAAGACTGGTTTGATGAGCTTTCTCAGGCAGTCTCAATGGCTGTGGCCAAACAGGTAGTCCTGCTGTCCTCCCAGTCCCAGCCACGTGAAGGACTCCTATGCCATGCCTCCAGCAGCATTCAGCGCCGGGGTGCATCAGGGCAATGAGCCCCTGCCGCCTTCTCCTTGCACCACCACCCCAGTTAGTTTCCATCTGACTCTGTGCTCACATAAACACTTCTGCAAGCATGTGAGCAGTATGGGCTTGGGAGCTGGAAAGACACAGCAAGGGCATTTGCTGCTTCAGTGAGAACTGCCTGGTAATGCTGAGCCCTCACAGCACTGCTGTTTTGGTTTCTTCATCCTTGTACGTCGAGTGTGGGGAACACAATGGACAGGTACCCCTCGCTGTGCCAGGCATTACCTCCCAGCAAACATCTGGGAGGATCCTGCACCCTCACAGTGGTCACATTTGAAACAGGTCTCTCAACTCATGCTTAAACATTTTATATAAAGACTTTTTTTTGTTTGCTTTGTTCCTATAGGAATATGAGTAGGAGCAGAATTTGGGGAGAGTAACTTTAGGGACCTATTTGAAAATTTCTGTTGCTGGCGGTCCAAACAGGAGAAGGGAATTACTATGGGTTTCCACTTGACCAGCGTGATCCACATGGGCCACAGGGTGTGTGATGTCTATGCCATGATCCTTCTTACTTATAGCTTTACCTGCTGTCATTGCAGTACAAGCTGATTTTCTCCTCCTCGATTAACAGCATTAGCTAAAGCTTCTGTTACTACTATTTTCTTCTTCTTGTTGTAGGTGGAGCTAGTCCAGATTGTCATTGATGGGGTCAATTATCTAGTTGACTGTGAGAAGAAACTGGAAAGAGGTCAAGACATCAAAGTGCCACCACCACTGCCTCAGTTTGGCAGGAAGTGATCTTGCTGTTGATACTGGTAACTGATGGTAAATATGGCTGCCATTCTGACAGAAAGGCACCTCTGTATATCTCTGTATAAATATCTGGTGTAATAAAACACTACCTGATACCTGATGTCTCCTTAGATGCCTGGCTGCACTGGCAGAAACTAGTCTTTGTGCAGCTTTACTAGGGTGCACCCAATACAACCACCTTGGTACACTCTTTTTGTGCTTCCCTTTATTTCTTGGTTGATGATAAGAAAAGTACTACCTTAGCAATGCAAAAAGCACAAATCTCTAATTCTATCCTGCATTTGCACTTATGGCCATACTTACAACATCTCCTACGAGCACCCTATTTTCATTCACAGACACACTTCTCTCCAGTGACTGTTCAGGCAGTCGAAATCTGTCAGCCTGAGGGGCAGGTGCTGTGAAGTGCTCATTGCTTTTCCAGCAACCATTGGACACCATGGTGGGTTCAGCAGTTAACTGGGGTAGGCAGCTGCACATGCCTTCAGTCTCTGAGGTCCACCACTTGACGTGTCATCAGAAACTCAATGGTGTCTCTGCATGGGAGGTGTCTCTTCTCTGTCCGGGACTGCACACAAAATTCTTTTACCATGTTACCCCAAACCCTCAGACTTTTTCACTACTTGGAGAACTCACCAGGTCACTGCTAAGCTGTTTCCTTCAGGCATTATTTCTGGCTGCAGCAAGCTGGCCCAAAAATCCGCAGGCAAATCAGTTTCCTGATATTCTGCATCCAACATAAACCTGTCTAGCATGGCTTGTCCCAGTCTTCTCCTGCAGCTTTCACGTTCCAGGTAATGGGGACCAGGCTCAGCTAACCATCGCTCATCAAAGTTCCTTAGAATGTATTGCCACTCTGAGCAAGATTTCTATGCTCACTGCTATTCCATGTGGTGAGCAGCTTGGTGGAAGGAAAAAATAGCAGACACTAACAGTCCCATTGATTGCCTTTTTTTTGCACGTTGAAACATACTCAGTGTTTCACAGTAACCACATTCAAAACACCGGTTCTCAGGCAAAAAAAAAAAGTCAAAACAGTCCTCTGATGAATGTGCTGCCTCTGTTGCTGTTGAGTGGGAAGTAATATCAGCAGAAAATGTTTCAGGTCTCTGTAGACAGCAAAATGACACTGCTGAGGTGCCCATTGCTACTGTAGGTATGGGTACATCTAGGATGTGCAATCCAAACTGGCGCTTTGGAGCCCATTGCAGTACCTTGAGCAGTGCTAGTTTAGTTTATAAAACTCATGCAGTGTAGCCCTGAGAAAACATTGAGAAAACATGTGTTAGTCCTAGTATAATTCTCATGTGGTCGCAACTCCCCTAACAAAGCATCCTTCATCAGAAACCCCTCAGCTGACATCTACTGTACAATGCCAGACTGGTGCAAAGCCCCTTGAGAAGCTTTTCCAGGGAGTCATATCTGAAGAGCTGTGACTGGATAGCTAGGTCATTACCAGTCACAGACTTTAAAAATCACAATTGGAAGCTTATTGAGAGCTAGATGGTGAATTAGCAGCTCTTGGAAATCAGCAGCATGGTCTGCTCTTCCTTCTTGCTCAGAAGAAGAGCTGTTGTGTATAAAGTAGGTTGGAGCTTCCATATAATTGCTGTTTCTTCCTCATACATGCTGGGTACATTCCCTAAGATTCTGCTACTGGCTTTTTAAATGGTGCTTAATAATAGTAATTCTGGGGGAGGAAAAGAGACTTCTGCTGATTTCATGTAGAAGGCAAGTAAGTAAAACTAGAAAGACTTTACTGTTAGCTCTCCAAAACACTCAGATCAACACAAAATTTGACTGTAGACCAAATGTGCCCAGATTATAGCCTCCACTTTTTCTCCAGCTGACTTGCAAACTGCTGCTAGGCAGTGGTACTAAGTCCGGCTGGCAGCCATTTACTAGCAGCATTCCTGAGGGGTTGATATTGGAGCTGATGATACTGTTTTAATACCTTTAACAACGACCTGGATGATGAGATGCTGACACAGTCAGCCAGTCCACTGCTGGTGCTAAACGAATGGGAGCAGCTGGTACAAATGGAGAGCAGAGCTGCTCTTGGAGGGCATTTGACTGTAGAAATGGGCTGACAGAAATCTCATTAAGTTCAACAGAGGCAGAGGCAAAGCCCTGCACCTGGGATGGAGCAACTCCCATGCAACAGCACAAGTTGGGGGACAACTGGGTGGAAAGCAGCTTTGCAAGGACTTAGGGTCCCAGTGCACAGCAAATTGAACATCAGTGGTATGCCCATACTGGGCTGTATTACACGACTGTAGCCAAGAGCTTGAGCGACATGATTATTTTCCCTCCGTTTCATACTTGTGTGACTACATCTGGAATACCATGTCCAGTTTTGGGCTTCCCCAGTACAGAAAAGACAGTGACAAAATGCAGCAAGTCCTGGACAGGGCCAAAAGAGGGTCAGGGGGCTGGAGCGTGCTGTACAATGTGAAGCTGAGGGAGCTGGGTTTGTTCAGTCTGGAGAAAAGAAGGCTAAGGGGAGATCTTACTGATGTGCACAACTGCTACCTGCGACAGAAGATGCAGAGATGACAAGCTGAAGACTCTTCTTGGAGGTGCACAGTCATAGGAGAAGAGGCAACAGACACAAGCTGGGAGACTGGAAATTCCAGTTAGATATTAGGAAGACCTGTTGCACCATGAGGGTGGTCAAACATGGGAACGGTCTTGGGGTTACTCAAAACTCAAGGAACAAGGTCATGAGCAACCTGATCTAAGTTGGCCCTGCTTTGGAGTTGGGGTGGTGTGTGTTGGACCAGATCACCTCCAGACCTCCAGCCTACATAGATCTGTGATTCTATCACTGAATCAAATACTGCACAATGCCTGCAGATGAGTAAATAAGCCAGAGAAATGCCTTGGCCATCCTGTGCTCTGACCACACATGGAATTGTAAGTCTGCACAAAATATGGATACCCTGATACAATTTACCCTCTGCTATGAATAAACTGGCTTTTTCTATATTGTTGGCTTCCAAGTGTGTCCTTCACAATCAAAATACTCTTTCTCATATGGATTATTTTGTAAAGGCTTGTTATTTGTCATCTACATTTTTCACTTCTGTGATCCTTCTCACCCTCCATGACCTTTATACTGTCAGCAAGAGTAAGTCAGCTGGTTAATATGAATGATGCACTTTCATTCTTCACTTCAGATCACTATTTAATAATTTAAATGAAACCTGGGACACATATCTATTAACATTATGCCGGATATCTTTACTCAGTCCTACTCCATCATCACGGTCCTCAGACCAGTCTGCGGTCTGCTTGGACCACGTTTATCTCCAAGTTGAGTACATCCTGAAGTGGGAGCGTGTGGGAAGTTGGGGGGCTCTGTTCCTGTAAGCCTTCAATGACAGTTTAAAGGCAGAAACACTGCATCTGCACTGCTTCCAGAGGACATGCTCTGATGAATGGCTGCAGCAGGAAATAAACAACCCGAAAGGTTATCAAACAAAGAAAGAGAATCATAGAGATTATGATTCAATAAGAAAATATTAAAGGTTAAAAAGCTGGGTTGGTGCACTAACCCCAGACATATGATGTTACTTCTTGTCTTCTCATATTTAGTTTTCCCATGGCACCAATTTTGCACTGCCAAGATCCTTTTCTGCCAATAAAACTCTTTCCTGATAGATTCAGACACTGATTCTCTATAAATCTTGGAAATTTATTTGATTAAACACTCCAAGAAGAGCTATATGCCATGCCTCAAATTCTTCTATAATCTTCTTGATGAAGAAATGAGTGACCAGGGATCAGCAAAAGTAAACTCTCAGGTCATACCCCATCAAAGCTTACCTGTGGTCCATCAGGCAGCTTATGCAGGGCGAGAATTGGAGAGGAATTTGCCATTAGAGGACAAGGGAAAGGTAGGCACTGTACTCTCAGCTCTACCAGGAAATGGACAATGACTTTGCAAGAGGTGCCTCTGTACAACAGTGAACACATTCTTCTGTGTTGAAACTGCCATACAAATATTTCTCTAACAATAAATACCTTGTCTAAATGGCTGGGGTGATGGGAATAAACTGTTGATTTGCACTTGTACTACAGGGGGACCAAAGGCCCCCAGGAAGCCACAGATCCTTTGACCTGTGCACTACCAAAATGTTAGTGTAAGGACAGACCTACTTTTTCAAGGTGTGTACAGGGTAAAGGAAGAGACAAAACAGTGGATGAGAGAAGCACAGGCTGAAAGCACAGAAAAATGGAAGAGCCAAGGAAAACAGAAGCTAGGTAATTCTCAGCCCGACAGGAGCATAATTACATATACTGGAAGGTTCAAGCATGGACACATAAGGCAAATTATTTGTGCCAAGCCTGAACTGGGTTTGGAGCTGTGTTGAAGTTAATGCACACAGTGATTGACCCTGAGAAAAGCCAGCTCTTGCAACAAGTCCATGGTCTGGCTAAGAAGCATTGTCAGTAAACTGGAAAGTCAAGGGGTGGCTCAGATGTAAAAGTCAAGGCAGGAGCAGGGTTGGAGACTGCACCAAGGTTAAGGGAGGCAGGAAACACGAGCCCAAGGCATGGAGTAGCACTTGTGGGGCTGCCTCGGGAGGAGGCAAGGAATGGTTCAGGACTGCAGATCCAAAGAAAGAGAATTGCACACATACACCTTCACAAAGAGGGCTAAACCTTTCCTGTACTTGGTAAATGGGCTCCTATGACATATGCAAAAGACAGATTTCCATAACAGACAGGTCTCATATGACTGAGTAAGGTATTGAACAAACACATACTGTCTGGAGCTCTTCAGTTTTCTGGTAAGTTGGAAGGTCTATCCATCACTAGAGGGCTGAATATGAGCTGTTAGTACAGAAAAACAGCAAGACAGTGGAGAATTTAGTGTAACACATTTTTCCCAAGAAATATAACACAACATGCATGATAGCAGGATCAGGGTGGTTGAAGACTGAGCTACTGTGGTTATCTTTCAATTTTGGCTTTATTCCATGCACTGACGTTCACATAACTCGTGGAAAGAGCAAACAAAATTCATGCCTCAGTAGGAGGGTTCCCTGTAATGAAGACTTTGGTAGGTGGGACTACATGCATAGAACTGATTTATTTTCTGAAGCCTGATTTGAAAGCTTAAGACCCAAGCCTGTAGCTATGACAGTTGTAATTGATTTCAGTCATGACATCTTACCCCTAAAATAATTCACTATCCTAACAAAAACTGACTAGACAGACTTCAAAAGCTCATTAAACTGTCACTCTTACAAGACTGATGCACACCTGAACACACCTGATATAATTTTTCTCTGGAAATATCAAAAAAGGCAGCAGATAACATGGGGAATGAATTACAGCTAATATTTATATGCAGAATTACTTTACTAATAAGATTTGTCAGAATGTAATTTAAGACCTGCTGAAATAATTACTGTTCATCTTTCTACTGTAATGCCTTTTACAGTTTACTTTCAGCTTAAGGTTTAATTAAAAGATTGAAGACTTTAAACAGCCATTTCTTTTGCCTGCAAAGATGCCTGGAGACGTGGCATACACTGAAGTGCACTACATATAGTACAGAAGTCCCACCAAGCCAAGTCAGCCAAGAGGGCACAAACATACAATCATCTA
This sequence comes from Aviceda cuculoides, assembly GCA_035590195.1. Classification (NCBI taxonomy): domain Eukaryota; kingdom Metazoa; phylum Chordata; class Aves; order Accipitriformes; family Accipitridae; genus Aviceda; species Aviceda cuculoides. The sequence goes on along the minus strand of JAVJGG010000074.1, from coordinate 8,296,724 downwards.
CTGCACAGCACGTTGTTGCAGATTGATATTGCATTTTTACTTCACTCAGCACAAATCATTATAGAAGAAGACTGGGCTCCTAATTAGAAAATACCAGCTGTATTACAAATCTAAGTTTATCAGTAAAGAAGGGTAATGAACCTATTTTGTTCATCTACCCATTTTTCTGGGAACTCGGATCCAAGAGTTTCCCACACAAAGGGAAAAAAGTTGATTAATGATGTCAGTTAACATGAGTTCAGTTTGTGCACATGTGTATTCTTATCTGAAATGAAAATGTTTTCTGTAAGTTTTCTGTCTATGCCTTTATCAAAGTACCTGTCTTAGCGCTCATTCCAGTTTTGTAGCTCTGCTTTCTGAAGCAGGATTTCCTCTCACTTAACATCGACAATCATTTGGGAACAGGGGCAAGACAAGAGTTATAAGGAAAATGTATGCATTTCATGAACACCAATGACAATCACACTAAAGATAATAAATATCTGTATTTTTAAAGTCTAAAAAGGCCCATATGCTGATGACACTACCTAGCTAGCTAAATCTGTATCACCAAATATGAATGTACTTACATATATACGTACACGCACACACACACATATCTGGGGGCCAACTTCCCTCCTCCAAGCCAGAACACATTCTCAAACCCAAACCATTCAAGAAAGCAAAGATAAATTACTAATACCAAAAGTTAGTGGCAAATCCTGAAAAGGTGTCTAGGTGTAGAACTTAAAGAGCTAGTTATGTAAATGCCTTCAGGCTTAAAAGCTATTGATCATTTGGCTGGCACTTGGCAGGCACATGGACTTTCTTCTGTAGAAATGAGGGATTTGTATTTTTCTTGATGGACAGGAATACCAGAAATAAGTAAGACTGAAAAGATTAGAAGAAGCATGGAGCATCCTCCCTCGCTGCTTAGCATGCCTAAGGAATCTGTACCTCTATGTTTCTTCTGCTTGCAGTTTTAGACGGTTGTTCTTCCTTTATTCTGCGAAACACGGTAGCTTCATTCAAAATAAAGCCAATACTGTAGAAGGAAGAGGCCACTGCATCCAAATGTATGCCAGTGCTTTTCCATCTTCAACCCTAGAAATTAAAACTTACTCTGAGATATTAAGATACTAGTGAAAGTGTAGTGCTGTGCAATATAAGTTTAAAGTCACATAGTTCCTCCGTCTGTGTTTCTGAAAATGCGAAAATTATGTTCTCCTGTAAGAAAATAACGCTTCCTTAACAGGCAGCCATCAAAACTAACTACAGAGAAAATTATTGTGCTATCATGACAGTGTGTGTCTAACAATCCTTCTTCACTTGAGTCATGCTTTCCCTAATATCATTTTGATATAGAAATAGTAAAAAACAGTGTTTCTTTGCAGGGTAAAGTAACTAAATAAAATAGCTGACCACAGGCTAACCTTTAAAGGCTTCAGTTCATTCAGGTACTTAAGCACATGCCTAAATATAAGCCTTTAAATATGCAAGTTGATCCAGCAACATATGAGTTGATTGAGCAACACATTTAAGCACTTACTAAATATCCTGAAAGAATTAGAGCCACACGCAACATAGCCTGATGGAAGTAATATAGAGCAATGGTCAGCTGAGCAGGGTAACTGAAAGTGATGCAGCCTTGGTTGTAGCAACTAAAATTGTTAAATATTTAAGATTAAATACAGTATATGTAATCATCTAACACAGACAAGAAAGCCAAAAGAAAGGATCAGTAATCTGTTCATCTTATAGTGAATAAACCAAAGTAAACGCCTGTACAGTATCCCTCAGAATATTGCAGATATAAAAGAATTTAAACAAAAACAGGCCTTACTTTCTCTTTTCTCTCTCCAAGTTTAAATCAAAATTGTAACAACCAGGAAAATGTTGCCCTGACACTCTGGCAAGTAGTATTAACTATTCAAACAAGCAAAAAAAGAGTGAACAAAGATACCTTCAGTCATACATACATACAACTAAAGCCTCTGGCATGTCTTCAGCAGACAAAACTTTCCTTTTTGTGGTTTGAGGATTATGAACATTATCAGCCAGAACAAAACCAAAGTCACTCGTCAGGCTTCATAAAGAACTTGATGCTGTGATGCATTCAGCTTCACAGTTGCGCCTGTATCAAATACCAGACTACAGGGGACATCTTTACATTCCTTTTCCAATTTACTACAGTCTTTCTTTGGGCCCCCAAAATGCACCTGCATCATCTCTGTTTTGTAAAGGAGCTGCAGCATAGCTGTGAATCCCGGGGTTCTCAGGAAGAACATTTTTGCCTTGGTATTCCTTCATGATTTCTTACTACCGCATCCTTCTTGCCCTTTTGCATTTTTTACTCTCCTGAACCTACATCACAGGCCCTGTCTGGCATTTAACCACTGCCATTTTTTTGTGCTGGCCGTCCCAGATTGCCATCTTCCCAAGATGTGCTTCTTTCAGGTGTACTGTCACGATCTAAGAGGACAACTCCCATGGACATGGGCTGAGAAACACTGAGTCAGGCCTTCAATTATGCTATTTGATACAATAAGGGGTGAATCAAAAGAAAAAAGAAAAGTGTCTTTGAAGGAGAGAGGATTTGCACATGCTCCTTTCTCTGGTTACTAAGACCAAATGATTCAAACCACAATATTCCAGATTCCATCCCAAGTTGCCAAAAATGCTACAGGATCCACTGGTCCAGATTTTCAATTCCGTTGTCTCAAATCTCCAAAGCATTTTATGTTTGTGATGGAACTATGAAGAGAGTCTCCCAAGACAGGCATTAGACCGTGCTGCTACAAACACTGTGCTGTAGACGGGCAGTTTGCTGTCTCTTAGTAAAATATGAAAAAAAAGGCAACAAAACTTTAGAATGATTTCATGACTGCTGTCTTGGTCATTTTTCAGTTGCTGCCTGTGTACAGCAGAGCTGCCAGCCAACTAATGTCAAACTGGAACAAACCTAAACCTGTGCAAATTTAAACAGGTGTGATCACTATCAAAGAAGTGATATTTGTGGGGGAAATACTGTCTTACCGATGTAGTAGAAAGGTATTAAACAGCCTCTTCCACTGCCTGCAAACCTGGTCGTGGATCCTAAGGGCCACTGATCCTGCCTAGGCACACAAACATAAGACTTCAGACTGAAAGGCAACACATTTAACACTTCAGCAGAATGGAAAGCAAAGCAAGTCCCTTTTCATTGGCCTTGCTTATGCTGCTCTTCGGCTTTTCTCTACGCCCATTTCTCTGTCCAGTACAGCAAGATGACCTGTCTGTTGCGAGCTCAGTAAGTAGGAAAGAGGAAGCTGCAGCCAAACAGAAACCTGCACTGAAGCAAAACCAGTAAGCAGCCTGCATGCACCAGGAGGCACACCACTGTCTCCACTTTGTGAAAATAAGCTAAGACAGATGGACATACATGGATGGATGTAACTAAATGTATGTGTGCGTGTATTTTCTTTTCACTTGACAAGTAAATCAATCCTCACCCACTGTAATACATAAAATTAATCTCGCAATGTATGCTACATACAGATTAGAAGGTACTTCACCTCAGCACTTCAAAAAAACCCCGAACAACCATTTAAAAACCTAACACATCAATACACAACTATTCATAAAACACAGCCTAATAAATATGTAACATACATATGCCTGAAATGGGTGTGATGTGTGATGCCCATGGGATCCTTGACTGTTTTTATCGTCCCTACCCTTGGGCCAGTGTTGTCTGTTTCTAGTAGCCCTTCCCGGCCGCATGAATCAGCTTTGGCCATGACTTCTAATCTACAGGCTTGCTGGCAGCACATTGCAGGAACAACTGGGACCACCCTCATGCTGCGGTTAAGCTGTAACTACATCAGCAAATTAGTTAATTTTGAAATGAAATCCTGACTCTTTCGGATTTCATTTCCTAGCTTATTAACAGTGGCTCTTAAATGGCATTCATCAATTATTTTTACCTGCAGTAAAGGCACTCTAATTATTCTTGAATCTGTCGTTCTTACAGGCAGCAATGCCAGTTTGACAGCAAGATCAATGCATGCTTTGTGCACACCTCCCTCCAGTGGACGCAAAGCCCCAGAAAATCAGCAAGGTACAGCAAGGCAGTCTCTCTAGGAAGACACAAATATTAAAGATAACTAATAACGAAGGAATGGTGCCCAGCTGTCCTTATAACATCAGCTTAAGGTTACGAGGAAAGGCAATGGAGATCCAGTGAAATGCTAAGAATACAAGAGACAGAAGACTAACCTGAGAAAAAAAAATCTTACTGGATTTATAAACATTTATTTCACTGCTAAGCAGAGGCCTCTAACAACGTAGTCCTAGAGATTTATTTTGTGAACCTTAAGGGAGTGGTTTGGAGAGAGCAACATGTGGCATAAAATATGTTTCAAAAAGCTATCCTCCTTGAGAAAGCCCACTGCAGATTTTTCAGCTGAAGGTTTGAATCAGCATCACTGCTGCACAATGGAGGCAGGGCCCACTTCAGTGCTCCAGCATTGCTCTTGATGAAAGATAAACCTCATCTAAACAAGACTGACTTCACTGAACAATATGAGCATTTAAACCGGTGTAACTGCATCAGCAGAGCTCCCCCTCTGCAAGGACTGTATAAAACCGTCAAGTATGCTAGTGTCAAAACCGTGAGAGTGCAGCTGCATCCAGGGAGGAGTCGGTACAGGCCACGGCCCCAAGGTTAGGACTGTCCCACACATGCTCAGCAAGCAGCCAAGCAGGCCCATGAGTGGCCGTGCCCCAGCCTCTGCAATCTCCCCTTCCTTGGTAGCTCTGTGGCAGGCAACCCTGCGCTGTTACTGGGGTAAGGCACAGCACTCCCCCACACTCTAGGATACATGGCATCACCATGACACCATTGGCATTCACTGTGGTGCCCATTCACCAACTGCACTTCCAGCAGCCGATGGGCTATTGGCAGCAGGGCTGTGCAAGGAGAAAGGTCCTTTGCAAACAGACAGCAGCTCCCGGCACCCCTCATGATCCTCCCTGCCCCTCTGGCTGCTCCCCAGGAGGCAGAGGTGCCTGCAAAAGGCTATGCCCCGTAATCCTTCTACCCCTGCAATAGAAGAGAGTTAGTCTTTCTGAAGTGTCTTCACAAACCACAGATGGATGCTCACTCTAAGGACACATCCGTTCCAATGAGACCATACAGAAAACAACCATAACACGTTTCCCTGTGAGAATCACAGAATCGTTTAGGTTGGGAAAGACCTTTAAGATCATCGAGTCCAACCATCAACCATGCCCACCAAACCATGTCCTGAGGTGCCCTGTCTACACGCTTTCTGAATAGCTCCAGGGACGGCGACCTCACCACTTCCCTGGGCAGTCTGTTCCAATGCCTGACAACCCTTTTGGTGAAGAAATTTTCCCTAATCTCCAATCTACACCTCCCCTGGCGCAACTTGAGGCCATTTCCTCTCGCCCTATCACCAACGAGCAGGTGAGAACACCACCGCAGCACCGCACTTCAGCGGCGCAGTCAAGACGGGGGTGGGAACGCCGTGGCTCCACAGGCGCGCTGCGGGCGGGCTGCCCCCCTACGGGAGGCGCTTGGGGCCTCTCCCACGCGTTCGCGGTCGGACCGGCCCCGCCCGCCGGCGGCACCTCCACTTCGCTCCTCAGAGAGGGAGGAGGCGGGCGGGCGGGGGGGGAGGGGGTCCTCCGCCGCGCTGCCCTCATCCCGAGCCGCGGCGCCGGCCGCCGCTGCCCTGCCTCAAGATGGCGGCAGGGCGCCCTGCCAAAGCAGCCCGCTGCGGACGGAAGTGGCGTCAGCGCGGGGTCTCGCCGGACGCCCGCCCACACCGGGACTCCTCGGCTCCACTTCCGGCGCGGGGCAGGAGGGCAGCTCTGTCCGAGGGTCTCTTCTGCCGCGGCGGACTCGGGGGCGCCTCACGGGTGCGAACGGCGTCGTCGGGTGACGGCTCGCTGCGGGAGCGGGGCTGTGTTGCGCGGCGGCCCCCGCGCTCTGTTGCGTGCCGGTGGTCGGGAGGTGCCCCGGCCGCTGCCCGCCCTGCCATGACCCGGTGGGCTCGCCGAACCGGCCCTGCCGGCGAAAAGGCTCTGGATGCCACCCCCTGGGAGGAGATGGTGAGCGGCCCCGAGGGGCGGGAGGGCCGCCCGGGCCCGCGCTCCCCGAGGACGGAGGCGGGTAAGGGGAAGGGGAAGAAGAAGAGGAAGAAAAAGGAGTATCCGAACGAAGACGTGAACGGTTTTGCGGCGTACCTGCAGCGGAGCTGGCGGGGCGGCGAGGCGGCCGAGGCAGACAGCGCAGAGCTGCGGAGGCAGGTAGCGGTGGCCTTGAAGAAGGACAAGCGGCGGGAGGGTAGGAGGCTGAAGAGGCAAGAAGTGAAGAAAAATGCTATGGTGAGTTTTGCCTTGAGTCGCGGGTGTTGGGCTCTCCGTGGCAGCTTGTTAGGAAATTGGGAAAAGCTCTGCGTGGAAAACGCGGATTCCTTGTTCTCTGCCGATGCTGCCGGGAGGTGGTTCGGCGAGGAGGCCGAGCGCCTGACCCGCTGGGAGCGTAGCCGGTGCGAAGTGACGCTTCGAGTGGATAAAGTGGACTTAAGTACCTCAACTTTGAAACAAACAATGAATTTCAGCTTAAGTCTTAGCCTTTGGCGTGGCTCTTTCGGTTCGGCACTGGTCTTGCTACCCTTTGGTGAATTCCCAGCCCCTCTTGTCTCCTGCTGAAACTATTTCAGTGCATTTCTAGGTGTAATCCATCAGTACAGTGTTCCTGCTGCTTTGGGCTTCTTTCTGCAGCGTCTTCTGCTTGAGAATTGGAGTGCAGTCTGCTGCAGACTACAAGACTGTCTAAAAGCAGTTATCTCAGCACAAACTTAGGCATTCAACATGAACTTAATGCCGGATGTAATCTGGGAACGTAGCAAAGGGAGTTACTGCTAAGTAATCTGAGAGAGATTCTTCGTCAGTAAATTACAGCACTAGAGCAACATAGAACTTAATGCCGGATGTAATCTGGGAACGTAGCAAAGGGAGTTACTGATAATTAATCTGAGAGAGATTCTTCGTCAGTAAATTACAGCACTAGAGCAACATTGCCTGTATTAACCTAAGCACTTACTGCAGTAGCATGTAAAGAGCTTGGGGAACTGCACTGTAATCAAAATCAAGTATCATCATTCATCCAGGGCACTCAGTTGTCAATGACTGAATACCCCATACAGTGTGTTGTTGGTAAAAGGAGAAAAGTACCCATAATAATATGGTTGAATGGCATAGACCACTGACAGTTACTTTGTGGCAGGCTACAAGGTCTCTTTTGTCTAGCTACTTTGCCCTGAGGAGAAAATCCCTTCATATGTTTGCCTTCTAAAAAGCCAAAGGGCCTTATTAGACTGGGATTTTCAGGTCTTCGAGTGCCATTCACAGATTCTTGTCTTTTTATGTTAGAGTAACCTCAAATCTCAACACTAGAGATACATATCCAATAGTACCCTCAAGGTTTCAGCCAAGAGAAATAGTGGTCTAGTAAAAGTCTACTGGCTATAGGGGATAATCAGATAGTAGGAGTAAGTGAACTCTTTAGTAATGTTGTCCCCTGTATGTGCTGGTTTTTTATGTGAACTGTCTTTGAAAATGCATATAACTTTATTTTCAAAGGTGTGTTTCCACTGTAGAGAACCTGGCCATGGTGTTGCTGATTGTCCTGCTGTACTGGAAAGTCAAGATATGGGTATGGGAATCTGTTACCGGTGCGGATCCACAGAACATGACATCAGCAAATGCAAAGCAAAAATAGATCCAGCAGATGGTATGTCTCAGAAATTTGTATTTTTCAAGATGCTTTGGTCTGAGTTTTCCGACTACTGAAATAAGCTTTGTGTCTTAGTCATTTAACTGTTCTGAGGAGGTAGGTTAATATGTTTAAAGGAATATAATATTTTAACAATGAACCTAACAGTGTAAGGGACAGTATAGTGATTATTGTATAATAGTATAGTAAAATATTGTCATTATAGTGTATTCACAGTTGTCTGTGGCTTTACAGTTTTTAATGTGGATGATAAACTGTGTGGGATTTTGCAGGGGCGTTTCCATATGCAAAATGTTTCATCTGTGGCGAGATGGGGCATCTGTCAAGGTCATGTCCAGATAATCCCAAGGGATTGTATGCCGAAGGTGAGTGTACTAAAACGAAAACACGTTTTTCGTATTTACCTGATATGGAACAGAGTAACATTGCAAGCGAATAAACATCTGGCTGAAAGGAATGTCTGAACATCTTTTACTCTTGGTAAAAGCAGACTAATTCTGGGGAATTCAGTGTTAATATTGATTACCCAGGGATTTATTTTTTTAATTGTAAACTCAGTGTTAAACAACAAGATGAGATGCAAAGTATGAGAACTTGCTTGCGCTTGCAGTATCAAGAGGCATACAAAGAAACAAAATCATAGTAGGCTGCACGTACATAGTCAGTGTGTGTTTAAATGTACATGTATCAAAGTATGTGTTAAAAACATACTCTCATGCTATAACTTAAGACTTTGGGAGGTGTTCCCACAAAACAAGGGCTCTCACTGGAAAGAGAACATTTTCAGTTTAAGTGACTTCAGTGAGAAATGTGATCTAAGTTTGAAGATTTCACTCAGATTCTGCTCTTCCTGATACCTCTGTTGGCACTAACAAGTAGCATTCTGTCTCCCAGTACAAACTGGATGTGTGGCTAAGTCAAAAGGGTGGTTTTTTGAAAAATACAAAGATACAGCACAGTTAAAAGTGGAAGAAAAATCACTTTCCTTTCAATGTTTGGATGATGAGTAGAATTTATAGTTTACATCTCAGTTCCTGCAGTTGGATTACCTGCCTCTCAAGAGTGCCTGTTAATTTCAGAAGTTCCTTTGCATATGAATTTCAGCAGAATTCAGCTTGTTTCTCAAAAAGAGAGCTTCCAACAAATTGGAAATATTCAGCATGTGGTGACAGGAATTTGTTGTATGTGATGCTTTACAGACCAGTGTGATTACCAACAGCTCTGTCTGTCCAGAGACAGAGGAAGATGTCTTTGCAGGCTTCCAAAGCTGGCTGCATATCTGCTCCATGATGTTATATGACTGTGCCAAGGAGCGCAGACCCATCCGTAGGGACATTTCCTTATCTTATTTACAGGTTCTACTACAGATAAGTAGAATGAGATTTTTCAGTACACATGTAAGAGCAAAACAGTGTAGGACGGTTGTTTGGGTTTGGGTTTTTGGCTTATTTTTCCACAGATGAGTAACAACTTTCTCTCTTAACAGGTGGTGGCTGCAGACTTTGTGGCTCTGTGGAGCACTTCAGAAAAGACTGTCCAGAAAAACAGAATGCAGGTGAGATGCAGGGAGGTGTACAGAGTGGAGTTTGAGTGCACAGTTGAGTCATCTTCATTTACTGCTTCACCTGATCTTGGTCAGGAAAAAAGGGTTTGAGAAGAGAACATGCAAACAGCAAAGGTGACCTTTCTTTGGAAATGAGTGCTTATATTGAGGGGTATGTGGAGGAGGCATTAAGTTGCAATGCAAAACTTGAACTTGCCGTTAAAAAAAATCTGGCTTGTGGGTTTCTGAAGATAATACGAGCTAATGTGTATTTGTTAGCCACTATTTATGCTGCTGTTCACAACTTAGCAGCTGTAGAACAAAACTGGTTTCTTCTTTTTGATTTCTGTGTGAAGTGGTGGAACTGAATATAGTGTCAGTTGCAGGGTGGTGGTACTGGCGGCTTGTAAAAGCTGCATGTGCAGGCGAGTGTTCAAGTTAATCAAGACAGGAGAGGAAGAGGAGGCAGGAGATCTGTCCAGCTGGATTCACCTGCTAATAAGCTGCTTGCTTACATGTTTTTCATTTATCTGTGTGGGTGGAAAAATTACACGATATACAAAAAAAAGCTGTGCTAAGGAAGGCAAAAGCATCAAACAAGGTACGAAGAATTATTCTGTTGCTGAAGTGGTGACACATTTGTGCATTTTTCTGCTTCGTTTCTATGGCTTACAGAACTTTTGGGTTAGTAATATGCCACTTTTGTGGAACTTATGTAAGAAATATTAATGGAGGCAGTAGAGGCCTATACTTTAGCCTTTTTCTGTATCTGATCTTACATATACGATATTGTTGCATCTGAGACCATATGTAACATTCTAGATGTATGCTGCTTTGCTAGTTTAGACCAAGTGAGATTGAGTCTTAACTGGTATGACAGAAGGTTCTGATACGAAAAGACTTCAAAATTTCCCCAAACTCATCAGCCATAGCAAATTTTTGGGCAGTGCTCACTCAGATGACTGCTGAGTTGAAAGCCTGTAACGTTAACGTAGCCCCTGTTGGATTTCTGCACACCGTGTCTATGGTAAACTGCCTTTGCGTGGTTAACACTTTTTGTAAATCAAGAACCTGTACAGATGCAGTAGGAGAAAAGAAACATTTGTAGGGAATGGCATTGCTTAAACTGGGCCAGCTGTTACCAGGAAATGGCAGTCTTCAGTTGTTAGTGCAGTCCAATGCAAGTCTTTGCTCTGTGGCAGTAGGGCTCTAAATTACATGTGAAGCAGAACAGGAATTTTTTTTCTACCTTTTTTTGAGAAGTTCTGTGTCCATAATGAAGACTGACAACTGCTGTTTAATTTCCCAAGGGACATCTTAGTCTTTACACTTCAAAACTAGTATTGCTGGTTAAAAATAGTTGAATTAATTCGAACTGTGACACCATTGGTAAGAATTGTAATATTCTTTGAAATCAGTTTACATCATGCACAGTACTGTTAGACTACATGAAGGTAGCTGATGGCTGGCAAAGAAGTTTAGGCACTACAGCTTATAATTTCTTCAGGGGGAGTTATCTGGCCTGCTTTACTATACAGAAGTTAATCCAAGTAAACATTGATTTATCCATGTGATAGTCTTGGTATGATTTGATTTGTTGCTCTCACAATTAGATTGTCATTCAGAACAGTTGGTTCACAGTGTTTTCTCTAGGAAAGGGGTGTGAATTGGCCTAAATAGCATTTAAACAGCAAAGGGATGATGTTCATTATATGCAGGGATGCGAGTTGAGAAATGTAAATTTTGCTCTGTTGTGCCTCCTCAGGCTTAGTTTTTTCATCTGTATAACACAGAAGGTCTTTCCTTTATATCCAGAGATGCTTGACATACTCTGTAATCTTCATCGTAAGAGTTATTTGGACTTCAGTGAGAGCTAATATATCATCTGCATACTCCTTGAATATTTCTTTGGACAGTCAAATAGGAAAAAACATGTACTAGTGACTTCTGAACCCTGACAATCTGCATGGGGGAATAAAGGGGGTTTATAAAACACAATTTGAAAAAAAAAAAAATTTAAAAAAAGTTGTAAGGAGAGTGGGCTTCAGAGCTAGAACTAAACAGACAGGTCTTCGGTGAATTATTGACAGGCCCTTGTGGGCCAAATCTTCCTCAAATGCAAAAGTTTGATATAATGGTAATGCTTAGCCTTTCCATAATCTCCTGTCTCTTGCTCTGCAGATCAGGTTACCGTTGGGCGATGGGCCACTGGAATGAGCGCAGATTATGAAGAAATTACAGAAACGCCAAAGCTGCAAAAAACAGAAGTGAAAGTACCCAAAGTTGTTACTTTTTAAAGGCCTCTTGGCTCTAAACCACATTTAGCCTGCACTGCTTCACTCTGTAGTAGTGACTACACAGAGTGGATTGCTGGTTCCAGAAAATCAAGGAGACTGCTGCTGCTAAATAATTTTTTTTTTTGTTCCCCCTCATTTTTCCAGTTTGCCTCCCAGACTCACCGAGCTTACTGAAAAGTTTGGAACAACAGAAACACAGCATGTGTATCTTTTATTTTTATGTATCTCTGCCGAAATACAGCATTCCCTCCTCTGCAGAGGGAAATTGGCTTCTTCTCGTAACAGGGATTTGGTTGCAGTAACCAAACAGGGTATGTGCATTTTATCATGGGAGTTTATGACCACTGGATTTCAGTGCTCAGTATTGTTACCTTATAAGTTCTGCTTTTACTTATCAGAGATGAACACAATCATGCTGATCTTACTAAGAGTATTTCTCTATTTCTATGAAAGAGATTGTGGGTATTTTCTAAAGAGTCTTTCTGGGTTCTGGTTTGGTTTTGCCTTCTTTTAGAAAGAATTGTTTTCTTGCTCTGTATATGCTAGCTTGAGCAGTCCTGTGGCCAAGTGCACAGGTAAACTGTGCTGCCTGTAGAGCTGGGGGGTGCAATTCCCACAACTCATGGTAGGTCAGGTAGAATATGTACATGCATTAACGTGATGGTTTATGCATATTGGATTGAGTATTTGTTCACTAACAGAATACTCCTGAAAAGAGTTGGAGAGCAAGTGAGCAGCTTGCTTAGTTTCTTTACTTTTTTCAAGCAAAGTGCTCAAAAATCCTCAGTGTTTGTATCCCTTGGTGAGTTGGGAATAAACTGTGCTTTGTATTACACATGCCTGCTTAATGGCAGATTTATTTATTTTTAACGTAGACTGCAGCCTGAAAACTGCAGCCATAGAAAAACTGATACGTATTAAAAGTTACGAAACCAACTCAAAATGGAGGTCCTGCAACAGCTCTTGCAATAGTGTAGTAATTCAACTTATGCAGCCAGCGGTGGTAGGCTTTCACTTGTGTCTGATCATCTCACCTAAGATGAACAAGGAAGCGCGATGTTCCTGGAGGAGTGCACCTCGAGCTCATCACGCACACAGTGCTTCGTTCTGAACTGTTGTCTTGACACGGTTCCGGGCAGTGTGGGCAGGTGCTGTAGAGGGTCTCTGTGCAGTGCTCTGCTGTGCTGTGTAGATGTGAACCTGGGCCCTGCACCATCGGGCTTCTCAGTGCTCCGCTGCAGCTGTGGTTGCCATTGGACAAATATGGTACTTCAGTGTCCCAGAAGTCTTAAATGTGCCTTCTAAAAACTTAGCATGCATTATACAATAATAAGCATCAGTCTTTGAGGGAAAGGTACACAGTGGTAAAGCTACTGCTTCTGAAGAATTAGTTTACCCTTCCAGTAAAAATGTCCTAACAGTCCATATGATGCCTTGGTGAGAACACAGAAGGAACACCAGAGAGAAAACTTGAGCTCAGGACTGGGTTTTGAGGTGCTTAGGACCAGCCATGGAAACCATAGGCTTGGAATGTACTTTTCTTACAGCAAAAAAACAAATACAGGAATTTAATTGTGTGGATATATTTTATATTTGTATATGTTAATTCTTTTTAATAAAACACTGGTAGAGAACACAGTAGTTAGAGCTCTTATTTTAGGTTTCCTAGTTCTACTCTGGATACAAAGGCACATTAGGTTGACTAAGATAGGGCATCTATATTCCATTTAAAATAATGTAAGCACACATTTAAATGGGGAAGAGGAGTGGATGTGGATGAAATCAAGAATTAACTACAGTTTTAATTAACGATTGGATTAAAGCTCAAAGCAGTATCACTTTAATGTGGACGTTTTGCAACGGACATTTATCCTAGCTTAGAAAGTGTTTCCCTTTCTGTTACATGAATAAGTATATTGTTTAGAAAGCATCTTTTTAGATCATTTCCTGTCTTTAAAACCTCGATATTGTTAACATGTTCTTTTACCCATAGGAACTTGAAGCTGTGCGCCTTGACTTTCCTTGTCGTACCAAGACTTCCCAGATAAGGGGTTGGTGTGGTGTAGACAGTGTGTGTGTGTTGTGGTTTCAGAACGCAGCCTCTCCTCCCAAGGAAATGGCTGCTGCGGGTCTCAGGCTCTGAATAAGACATGGTCACCCAGCTGTGCTAGTGCAATCTTGAGGCAGAAGCATCCCTTTGACAGACTGCTAAGTTAAATGGTGTACGACATACAAGTTGGAGGAAAAGAAAATTCACTGTTCCCTTCCCACAGCTGATCATGTCACTTCTGCTTGGCACAAGGGACTGCTAAAACCAGGATGACTGAGAGGGCAGTTCTGGCAAAAGAAATCCCTCAAGAAGTGGTGGATTAACCTTTGTTCTCAAAATGGTGGAGCACAAAGCAGGGCATGCTAGTATCCAGTTTGCCCACCTGAGCCCAGCCTTCTCTTCAGTGCAGTGATGCAGTCCTCCTTGTAGTGTTCTGGAGGTCGGTGTGCCTAACAACCATCCCTGGATCACTTGTGTTTCATACCTGTTGCTTTGATCCATCTTGCACTATAAAAATACTTCTTGGGCTCCTCCACCTGACTACTGCTGTTGTCCTCAGAAGAAATAATGGACTTCTTCAGACTTAGAAAATCACATGGTATGGTCTCTGTGAGAATTTCAGTATAAAGGCAGCAGCTGTTTTCGGGTAATCATACATGACCTGGAAGCATGTATGTCTCCCTCTTGTCCTCTGCTTCAGTGACTGCTGAGGAAAATGAGGCACTGAAATACTTGCTCTACATTCTGAAACAGCTGCACAGGTTAGCAATCTTCAATAACTATTGGACGAAACTACTTGTTAAATGCACCCACTAATCTCTTTTTAGATGATTTCACAAAGGTATGTGTACTTGAAGAAAGTGATTTGAAAAGCAGCTGTAAAAGGTGCTTCATGTAAAGATGCATCATGCCCACAAATAAATTTTAAAGTGAGGCAAATAATTAGAGTTTAAGCAAAGTTTGTGTGCCAGAAACCTGAATCTCCTTGTCTTAGAAGTTGCACAGAGGTTGGTAAAATACAGTCCTTAGTCTATGTCAAAAAGACTCTCCCCTTACGCCCCCAGTAGTGTGTGGTGGCTGCATCCAGAACGTGGCCTGGCTTTGCAGTGCTTTGCACTACAGTGATCAAGGTCTTAGTGTTGGGAGCAGAAGGCAGAACCTCTCATGTAGGCATGAGCTTGGCAGAATGCTAATATTTCAAAAATGCCAAAGCATGTTCTCCAGATAGCCCTTGCAGTAGCTCCACAGCTGAACTCAGTGTGTCTATGGCTCTAAAGTCAGGTTATAAACTGTGCTGTATAGGAAGCCTCCCAAATAGCTGGTAAAGAAATGCTTGGTGCAGGCAGCATTTGGTCTCTTTCTCCTTGATGTATCACAGATGTATTCAGAACTGAACATTAGGTGTCTCTGTTCACTAAAAATCGGGACCACAGAGACATAACCTGCCCACTCGAGAGCTTGTCTGCCATCATCTGCACACAGCAAGTGTGGGAAGGAGTCGCAGTGCTGAGCTCCTGACCCATGGAGGAGACCCGGACCCTCCCGTTACCTGCTGAGCCAGGAGGAGACGAGCAGGGCCTCAGCGGTTTTCAGGCACTGGAGTAGGCTGCCCTGAGACTGCTGTCCTCACTGTCTAGACTGAGGTATTGCACCTTCATGTGATAAAAATGATGATCCAAAATGAGGATCTGGATCTAGGCTCTCCTCCAGAGCCAAAGACCAGGACCTGCTTTACTTTTCTCATTACTAGGGCAAAGGTGTGCCTGTGTTGTACAGCATACAGTGGCCAGCCTTTGCTAGACATAGAATAGAGCAGCTGATGTCACTAACGCTTTGGTTCAAGGCTGTACTCAAGCTAAACTAGTCTTGTTGAGAGGCCAGGTGATTCACAGTACTAGTATACCCAGAGGGCTTCCAGGGCTCCAGTTGGTGTCTCTTCTGCTGTGCTTGGTAGACATGCCATATGCAAAATGTGCAGGCATGCTGTAAGCTATAAATCACTGATGAAAGCTTTGATCTGGTTATAGGTTAAATTGAAGATGTGTTTAAGTGAGAACTGGACCAGACCCTTAGAGCTCTCACTCTACCAATTACAAGACTGCAGTAAGATAAAATGGCACTGCTACAGTTCACATGCTTTGATCCTCTTAACACCCCTGCATTCACGTTACAATCTAACTGCTGATGATCAGACTCGTTTTTCTGAACAAGGCTCTTTTGAGCAAACATAAGAGCAGAAAACAAAGTAGACACACCACAATAAAACCTCTGAAACCATTCTCCCTTTTCATCTGTGAGGGAGTGGATCCAAGAGTCTTACTGTTCTGCATTTATTCAATGCTAGCAGAACAGTCTTGCATAGAACTTGCCAGCGGGAGTTCATGGCACTTCTGTAAGAGGCCAACAGCCCCCCCCACCACTACAAAGCAGTCTTTCTGGAACAACATCTGAAGCCATTCCAGGGATACCGTAATAAGATTTACAATGGGTTTTTAACCTCAGAAACAATAATTTATAGGAAGTCACAGATAAACTACAAGTATTAACAGGTAAAATACAAACATTAACAAACACTAACTTACATGGGGTGTAATCAATTTATAATGGGTGCACATACCCACACAATCAGGTCAGAGCACTGGATAAACTACTTAGTAGCACCACTTCTCTGCAAATTACACAGGGTATTATTTACTGATTTAAAACTGACTGGATGCCATTATGTTCAATATAACAGTGAAATAGTCTCATGAGCTACAGTTTTACTGGGCCAAGTTCTGCCTCCATTTATACAAAATTCAGTAACGCAATCAAGAGCAGAATCTGTCCCTTCATCTTTTTAAAGTTAAAAATTGAATTTAAAGCCTAAGGCCTAATCTAAATTTGGTAGAAAATGGTTGTACTAGATATTCTCAAGCTCAAGCCCAATATGGGCTACATGATCCAAAGTAACTAACCTGTAGAAAAATGACCAACAACACATGCACTAATTTAAACCAGTACTGCTTGATAACCTTCAGAGGTCTCTTCAGAAATCTGTTTTTAACTTCAGTACTTGCTGCCTTTCAGTTCCAAGAACTTTATACATTCCAAAGCAGTGTCTTCAATGGATTTTGATGAGCCAGTAAGATTTGCAGCTAAGGAAGGCATAACACCTGATGTCACTTGATTGAAGTAACACACCTGTTTAAACAAAAATAAATGAAACAAAAAAGCTTACAGATTGCAATAGTTAGCTATTTTTTGCAGAGCCTAGATGAATATCAAAGTTTTTATGGATGTGAATAGAAACACATAGTGTTTCTGGAACTGAAGGCAATAATTAGCAAAAAAAGCATGCCTTTTTTACAGTACTTTAGTGATCTCAGTGTCCTCACTACTGCCAGGTCCTCAAGCAGCTGTAGGTAAATGTACACAGCAGCACAGCAAGAAACATCACGTGTAACTTGTTAAATATATGTGCTTTATGAACAAAGCTGTTGTCTTAAAAAAGAATCCCAGACAACAAGAGTTGCTGAATGTTTTCAGAAATGTATTTTCTTAATTATATCCTTCCCATGGAAAAGAACAAAAGAGGAACATTGTCATTGGTCCAGAGATGGGATTCGGATTGCATAATTTCTGACATACGAAAGTTAAAGTTAAGCTTTTAATCTGAACTAATTCCTTGGACTTCCTCTGTAGTCAGTGAAGAGAGATGGACATCACCAGAGACCGGTTTAATGCACACCTTCTAGAAGTGTATTTCAGAATTGAATGAATGACTCTATGGAGGTGCCTGGCCATCTCCAGTGCTTAGTTTAGATTTCATTCCTAACATTCAGACTGGCCAAACTCGGGCAAGACAGATTCCACTTTGTGGAGTAAAGAATGTCTTAATAACCGCACTGAACTCTGGGGAAACTGACTTTTTTGTTGTATTGCTGTTACTGTTCTAGACTGTCAGCTCAAATGAGATTATATGCACATGCAATACTACAGGAAAGGAGACACAGCTGAGGTCTGCAGAACTACTCACTGTACAGGAGCTGTTGCTGTCATCAGAGATCTGGAATCCAGCACAAAGGATTTCACTTCTGCAGTATTCTGAAGAAGGTGGCATAGACATGAGGGTAACTGACTTCACAGTTACTATGTAGGGTTCACTGCAGGGCAAGGGGAAGAATTAAACATTTCTTCAAAAAGACGTTAAAAAAAATACATGTAAATGACTACAAAGTATACACAGCTATACCAAAGGTGTAATTTTCATATGAAGGCAAACAAGCTCCTGTATGTTTAAAGATACATGTTAAAAGATTCAGCTCTCCTGAGTCTCATTAAGGCTTTGTCGCAGACTCCACTCAAGAAGACTTCTATGGAAAGCCACAGAACAATCACCCACATATGCCACCTCCTTTTTTTTATTTATCCTGCTCTCCATGACCCATGTTTACAGAAATAGGACCTAGCAGCAACCCTTACTAAGAGGCTTTACAGTGTGCCGCAGCAAAGGTAGACATGATTCAATTCCCAGCTGTGGGGGAGAAAAAAACAAGCACAGTACAGAATACTGCCTTTTAGAAACAATGTTCCGTTAACATGAAGAATTACTGAATATAAGAAAAGAAATTGAGAATAAAGAATGATAAGGTATGCCAAATAGTCCCATTTATCCATGTTTCATTATGCAAGAACAAAAGGAAATCTAATGAAAAAAAATCAATGCATGTTAAACTGATCAAGGGACTTTTTAAACCAAATTCAGCAGCAAAATTTACAGATAGAATAAATCTGTCACACTGAGGTTTCAAGAAAGGCCAAGCACTTCCTTCAGTAAGACAATCTCCAGAATTACATTAAATGGGATTACAAAGCCACTTGAAACCAACAAACAGACAACTCCCAGTTATGCGCTTCAGCATATTGACAGGCCCTCTGGGACATGTTTTTTTCCAAATTGCCTGTTTGGAACTCTGGCCTATTTTTCCTCACAACAGACCACTCCTGAAGAGTCACTATCAAAGAAGCAATACTGGACTATGCTACACATTCTTTATGCTCTGCATTTACTTAATTGCACCTTCACATTGCAAAACAAATCTGGTTGTGCAAACTCAGGCATCAACACCTGTATTTTAAATCAGGTACTAATTTAATTTCTTAAAAAACAGAATATCATCTCTGTCATCCAATGACAGGCCCAGATAAAAGTCAAGAGTTATCAAAACTGCAGCTCCAAAGCGGTCACACTTAAACTTGAAACTGCATACTCACCTTGGCTTACAGGGTTGCCTTTGAGACACAAGAATCACAAAGTCTCTGGGTTTATGGTCAGTCATGGGTGGAGACGTAATGTAATATATTTTCTCATCTTCATTCACAGCCTGTAGGACCTCGCAAGTTCTGCAAATACATTTAACACACATATGCAGACCCTGATGTATGCAACAGCATCTTTTATGAAAAACACAGTACAAACATATATTCCATGCTAACATTAAGCCTACGATTTTTATTTTCAGGCAGCAAGGAAGAGAGAGGAACAGAGAATGAAAAATCAAGGTTTTCTGCAACACCTAATCTGACACTACCTCTCTGTCCCACAAAATTTTTCTAAAGTCCTGCAAGGTGCTGCAGCAATGTCTTAAAAGCATATCTTTTGCATACTGTCAATTAATGTTTGGAATGACATTAGTTTGCAAGCTGTAATACTTGCTGGACGACCAAACATTGTCCATCTGACACACCACAGGAAAGACAGTCAGGAAACATTTGTAAAATCTTATTCAAAGTTGTGTTCTACTCTGTTCAGATGGGACCACCTGGATAGGACACACTCTTTCACTGTCTTGGAAGTACTGATCACTATCATCTCTGAGTTTTCACTACAAAAAAAAGTCAGAATTTTCCTATACACTAGCAGTAATTGATTTATTTAATTTCAGCTTCTACTTCCTTAGCAATAAGCACTGCTAAGCCAGTATTCCAATTTGACCAGTCCATCAGGCTTCATGGTAGTCATAAGAAAGCTGAGATTTTGGGCTGTAGCAATGGAAAATCAACATAGTATTTCTTCAGATTTCATTTGTTACAAGCCATAAATTCAGCAGAGAGTGTAAATTTTCAAATATCCCTAAGCTTCCCCTTTCACTCTCTGATAAAAATCTTTCAGGATAGAATACTAACTGAAAAAAGTTTCTCCTTTAAGACAATATTCACCAAATCAAATTAGTATCATACCTACTCAATTGTCTCTAATCATTATTCTACACAAGGTAAATAAAAAAACCTCAAACACCTTTTACAGCAATTCTGAAACCTATTCCAATTCAGATATACTCTATAAGAGGTTATTTTTCTTAAAATATGCATTTTGAAGAACCCCATTTCTTGATTTCTTACTTTGACTGTATGATGGAGCTGAGCATCAGTGACCCAAACAACAGAGACATGAAGGAGTCCACAACTTTGCCTTACTTATTACAGAGAGCATGCACAATATATCCACCTCAGGTTATATGCCACTTACTGAAGTTACACCTTTTAACATACACATGTCTAGTCATGGAATTGTGTTCATTTTAGAAAAGGGTAACCTCTGTCCCAGCTCTCTCTTCTGACAGTCAAGGGCAACAGTATTTTAAAATCAGACTAAGGAGAAATTAAATTTTATTTTTAAGGTAAAAGACCCAATCCATACTTTGACTAATGAATCTTTAATGTCAACTTCTTACAGCAATTTCTTCTTAATTAGGTAGAAAAGTGTCAACATCTCAAAAAATATTTGTATCAGAAAAGGTTAGTTGTCAGTGGATTCAAACAGTCTTAAAGAAAGATAAGTTCTTACAAGAAATGTTTGTCCCATTGTTGGCGGAGTGTGAAGTCAGACAAAAGGGAGAAAGCTAGATGTGATGGTATCTGCACCTGCATTTCAACTTTGAGTGACAAAACATCACCCTCCTCATGAGTCCATATTTTTATCTGAAAAAAGTGAGAAACATATTAAAAACAAAGAATTATTACTATAAATATTTTAACACTTATAAATGTTACACATTCAGGAATTAAGCAGATTTTCTCAGGAGTACCTGTGAAACTATATCTGACAGATGAAAGGCAAATGAGTATTCGAGACTAGTTTTACATTAAAATCCAGCACAATGTAAAATAAAGTACACTGATAGCATAGTGACATCACATAGTTTTAATTACATCTGGTTAGGGATGGCTGAATTAGCTTGCAAGTGGAACTGAATGAGCTAGAGGCCACTATGACCTCTTTCTTACACTATACATACGTAATCTCCAAATACCCTTCACGCTGCAGGTGCCTTGGAAAAAAATGAGTTATTCTACCATATTTTTCTTCTGTCAGGACCACATAGATGTCATCACTTTCATAAGCAACAGCAGATCCACTTAGGAATGAAGGTAAAAGCCTCTTCTCAGCCTTTCTATAGAAAGTCTTCTCCTACAGGGCTCAGTTCACTAACTCCAAAAGCTAATGGGGCAACCTGAGGACCTCAAGCAATTCTTTTTGTGAATTTGGCATAGTGATTGTTGACAGGAGATTGGACTTTTTAAACCTGGGCATGTTGGTACCAGTCCAGAATTCTACCATTTTCATTATCTGGCCCTTGAGCCCAGTCAAGTTACAGAAATACAGCATAGATATGGGAGAGCAAGGAAAGGTAACATACAATTTATTAGGAAGAAAAGGAAGAAACTTTATTAAGGTAGGTTTATGTAAAGTATCTAAAGGTGGTGGTTACCTAAATCTTTCCAGAAATTTGAACTACAGAGTAGAATCCATTGGATGTGGCACTGGTAAGCAGGAGCAAGCTGGAGTGAGGCCACTCTAGATGAGACGAGCATCCCTGCAGTATGTGTGAGACTTCATCAAAATAAGACAAACCAAGCAACTGCCCTCCCTGCTGTCTGGATTTTGGAACATATCCAGCAATCCTGCACATTGCAGCTTCGGGGAGCTTATCTAGAGACATCCAAAGGAGAACCAGATCTTTACAAAAGCACTTTCCAAGCTTTAAGAGTGATCCTTGATCCACCTTTCCAACCTATGCAGTCCAGTAGCTTGTCTTTAATTAGTAATTAGTAGAGCTCAACTACTTCAGCTCCTTTCGTCCATGCAAATCAGTCACACATTGGCCTATAACCCCTTCCCCTAAAATGACTCAACATTTATCTTTCCAAAATATCTTTTTTTTTTCTCCTCCATTCTTTACTGTGAAGCAGAGCACCTGGAGTTAATGATATATTGAAAAAACTATTGCAAAACATAGTTTTGACTCTCTTGTCCCACACTTGCAGTATCTCATCTTGATTATTTTGGGTCTATTTCTAGTCATAGGCCTAAATTCTAACAGCGAGAATTCAAAAGTAATAACAATGTATATACAATGCTTGCAAAAGAAGGGCTTGCATGTTCCATAAACCCTGTATAATGGAAGAAGATGAGTAGAAGAGAGTGCTTAGAATTAGTGGCCTTTATTCCCAAATTTTAATCTAATGTGCTAAATTGTTTCTCAAATTCTAGAAAGGTTTAACAGATTTTCATTTCTAAATGATATAAAATTCATAAGCTTCATAATCTCTGTTGCTTTTTTTTTTCTATGTCAAAAATTAACAATATTTTAGTTAACAGAGCATTTGTGTAACAACACAGATTTTTTATGCTTTTGTATTTTCATGTTTTGGAATAGAAAAAAAACCCCAACATAATCCAGCAAGCATCTTGCTGAAGTAAAGTTTGGCATAAAACAGAAGGCCTAAGAGCTTTAGAAACCAGCTACAGGATGCATGGATCAATATTGTTCTAAGGAATGGAAGAGAAATTATGTTGTCTTAGGAGTCTTCTAGACTTGAAAAATCACAAAACGAAGTAGGAGGTGCAGCTGTTAAAACATCTCTCTGCTAAGTGAACATTGGCAAGGCTAGATTATTACTACAGGCCTACAAGTCTTGTGGCTCTATGTCAAAGAGCTCACAGTGCCACTTTCTACCTTCAAAAACTGCCAATCAGCTTGGGATCATTTTAGTTCCAGGGAAAAGGGAACAAATCCTGTGCATACAGAGAAGCACATGCTGCTTTGGAAAACCTACTTACTAGAATATTTCATCCCAAAATACAGTTCAGTCTAATCTCTTTGACAGTCTCCTTTCCCATAGTATGACTGCTTTCAGGCAGAGCAGTGACCAGCACTACTACCTGATTCTTATTTCAGCCTCTCCCCAAGAAACCATTTCGTGGACACTGAAGAGATCTGTTTGACTGGAGATGCCGCTATCAATTTCTACCAGAGAAGGCTAAGTAGTTGTTCTGTGTCTACGCCACTGTATACCCTAAGTACAAGGATCAAGATCTTGTGCATGAGTGCAGAAAACATTAAGACCAGTATGATGTGCATGTGCTGGCCTGCAGTGCTTAAAAAAAGATGATGTCATGTTCTGAGCTAGGTTCAGTTTCTTAAGGGATACTCCCTTGTGCTCACATTTGCAAAACTGACAAAAGTGAACGTGTAACAGTGACAAGTGAACCAAATTAACATTTGCCAAGACAGTAAGTTTCATGAACTGGAGCTGGCAAAAAGCCTTCCTTGAAGCTGCATCTATACCAGCATTTAGGCACTTGAGCACACATCTAGATTTGACAGGAGGAGCTGTATGGGCAAAGTCCGAGAAAGGTTTCATTCTCACCTTCTTTACCAAAGAACAGATCTGATCCACCTAGTGCGTTAATTTAGAGGTAAACATACAGTCACATATGGCGACAAATGTACCCTCTGCCTACTGCTGACACCCACACTTTGTCAGCAGTCTACTTTGTGCCTGCAAGTAAATGCTATGTAAGAAAGATGACTTCCTAATGGAATAAAAGGTACACAACAACTGAAGCAGCCTACAAGTATGGTTTGCTATCACTGTTCACTGCATACATCCTGAAAAAAGAAGGTAGTGTGCTACCCTGCATCCCTGACACTTCTTTAAGGAATATGTAATGATTAACAATACCAGATAATGCAGAAATATCCAGAACAATGGGAATGAATGGCTACTCTCCACCCATTGGCAGCATCAGTGTGATTTGCATCCTACATCCTGCCTGAGATTTTGCTGGATTTCAGATACCTACTTCAATTAGGTGAAAAAACAGTTAGAAAAGCTACTCAAGATCTTCTACCAGATAAGGCCTAAGTGGCTTAGAGGCAGATCTTACTATCAAGACTATTTTAAGATATCCAAAAAGGGGAAAAAGTTCCAGACTCCAGTAATACTGGAAGGTTCCTGGTGGCTTGCTGAGGGAGAGAAATAACATCATGCTGGTTTAAAATGTCATCCAGAAAGTGCATGGGTTTTGGTTTTTTGTATGAAGTAATTTCTTCACAACATTTGGTGCTGGTTCTATTACAGGTTTCAAGCATTTATGGTTAAGAAAGAAACTGAGATTGTGGCAGTCCCAGTGGATGCAGAAAGGAAGTTTCACATGGATAATAATACAGTTTTAGCAGAGGCCTGAACATAACACTTGATGTTTCAGTCTGATTGTTCAAGCTTACTTTTTCCAGCATAAGTGCTGTCTGTCATTTATTTGGCACAACAGTGTTTACTGTAAGTTATTAACCACTGGAACAACCTACACATGGAACTGGCAGATTTGCCACCACTGGAATTCCTTATGATTTATATATCCTCTTACTCAAGTAGCTTATTGACTAGATGCAAGAATCAGTAAGTGAAGTTTCATAGCCTGTGACATGCAGCATGTCAGACTAAAAGATTGTAACAGTCTTTTCTTGTCCCAAAATATCTCTGAATCTACATGATCTTAAAGTAATCTGCCAGTCACTAACCATATTTCAGAAACCAAACCTTAACAGATCTCTCTCAATACTTTGGAAAACATGCTCTGCAACTAGGTTAAAACTGAGTTTTCCCAGCTAAATTATCTTGCTACTGGTTTTCTTAATAGCATCTTTCTATCTTAAAACTGGCTTACACAAGATTTCTTATTGATTTTGAGCTTATAACACTGACGGATAAACAGAGAGGTGCTTTGCTTTCAGGCTTTTGTAATTTTTTAATAGAAAAAGAGCAGAAAGAAAAACATCTGAAAGGAAAAACGTGCATAGAAAAAGAGTCAAGTGGTCTTCTGAGAAGACAGAGACTGAAAAATATGGTATATAAATTGCTGCCACCTGCCAACTGGCAGTGTCCACTTGGAACTACCACAAGATAATGCCTGCTACTTAGAAACATCTCCCATGCTGCAAAGCTGGTAAAGGAAATATATTACAGACTGGCACACATTTTGCTTATCACAGTGACATGAGAAGCCCCACAGATTGTCAACAGCACTGCCCAATCAAAGATGTCCAAGTCTGGTGTTTTGCTGGAATCAAACAATTTGGCAAAACTGCAGAAGCACGTCAGTTGTGGCAAAGAAAACATCTCACAGAAATGAGATATGGATTTGTCTGGTTTTTTACAGTCTCCTATGTGCTGCTCAACAAGCCCAACTGATCAGCTGGTGGCAAGGCCACCCTTCTGGGATACCAAGTCCTATGTTCGCCAGCCATTCAGACCATCTTAGAAGAATTCCATGGCACTTCCAGGTTGCACAGCACTCTGGACAATCAGAGGCTGCTTTGCAACACTTCAGGGAAACTCCAGGAGTTTTGGTTTTCAGTCCTAGCCACAGTAAAAGCAAACACTGCCAAGCCAATCTATTTATTTACAAATGTAAAACATTGCTTTTCTCCACCCAACCCTTACGGAGAAACATAACTAAAGTGGCTATGCAGCTATGCCACAAGCATGCACTTACATCATCCAGTGCACTGGTTATTTCCCATCCTGGTTTCGCTGCTAGGTGTGTCAGTGCAGCTATATTGCTGTAACTCAGATATGCCTGAAATGCAAGATACATTTCTGAAAATGAAGGGGTAAAGGTACATTTCACTAAACATTGCAGAAATGAGATACTTTTTTCCTATCATTGCCCCTCAATCACAAACAAATGCAACTGTTTTTCCCATAAGTGTTTTCCTTCCAGAAAACACAGTCCAGTAGTTTCTGAATTAAATGCTTTCGATATCTAGATTATGTGCTCATATAGCTGTTGGCAAAATAACCCTAATTAGACAACAACAAAATACTACTTTTGGCTTCTCCAATTATAAATCAGTGCAGAAAAACTGTGACCACCCGAGATACAATATGGGTAACCTCTCAGACCACTAAATTAATGATTTTGTCCATTTTCCTGCTAAGTAATTAAAACCTACTAGGAAATTAACCTCTTCATTGCTATCAAGCTGTGGTCTGTCTTGGCAATTGCTTTACACAGCAGGCTCAGAGCAGAGAAAGTATAAATATATCCATTATTTATGCTTGGCTACAGTGGATGGAGTTCTCATTTAACCATTGTATAAAGAGAATACAGCCTGAGAGTCTTAATGACAGGTTTTAATTTAATATTAAATAAATCTTAAGTAAGCCATTTTTATCACTGTGTGCATATTTATTGTTTTGCAGAAAAGAAATGCTGCTTCAAACAGTGAGATGCCACTGTTAACAGCAAATATCTTCCTGCATTATAATTCTCAATTATTTATTTTTTCATGTAATGGAAAAAGACTCAGTAAAATTTCTGCGAGCTACTGGGATCTTAAATGCAATGAAAATTTAATCACAAAAATTTGACACTGACACAATATTTAGGGTGTCTAAAACTCCACCTAAACTCAGGTTCATCACTATTCATTTCATGACACAGGCACATCACATTCTATGGCCTAGCACATCCAAGCCAGAAACATGTACCCCTTGATGCAGAGTATCTAGGAATGAACATATGTTTTCACCTCTCTTTCCTGTAGAAACAAAGTTTATGCTATTTCCCTGTTCATTTGTCTGTTGGTACTGCCATGTCTCTTGTCCCACTTTTAGCATTTACTAAATGGTCTCCCCTCACAGCAATTTTTGAGAAAGTCAGTGGCTGTATAAAGGAAAAAAAAAAAAAACCAACCAAAACCCAAACTAATTCCTCTACGGGAGAATTGGAGAATTCAGCAGGGACACTGGCATATAAATCTGCAGAAGACATTATGGCTTTGCTGCTTAAGGGACCACTTGTTAAAGGAGTCTATCTTAAAGACATTTTTTTATGTTTTGTATGAAACTTACCCTTAAATCAATAGTGAAGCAGCTACTCTCTTTTTTTCAGAACAAAAAAAAGGTTCATCTTATTACACATTTATCCATTCTTCCATGACTATCATAACGCTTAATACAGAAGGTCCACTTTGGAAACAGATACAGCCTGTACAACTGTTTTACACACCCAAAAAGTGTATAAATACACACATTTTATACAAGTAGACAATAGGGCACGATCTAAAGATTACCTGGTTGCTTCTCTCCCAGGGATCAGAAGGTTTGTCTTCATTAGCAGACAGTATGCATTTTCTAAAACAAAATTCAAAAGAAAAAAATAGCATGAATTGGTTCTTTACACTTTCTTCTATATATGCTAGAAACAATAAATTCTATAGGCTTAAGTGTCTTCCAAATACTTTACAGGCATTTTATAAATTTTCGGTTGCAAGATAGCCCTTTCACTTCCCAAGAAAGATGGGGAAACAAAATAACCTGTAGAGCAAAGTATTTCTGAGACAAGTAGTCTCTAATAATTTCAATACAACTCAGGCAAAAGTATTCAGAAAGTTAAGCAACCTAAACAGTTATGTTTGAGAAGACTTTGACTACTTAACAAATGATTACTTCTTTTACAGGATACATTAAAAAATTAAGTTTTCAAAATCAAGTTCTCCTTGTAACCCAACTATACCTGGCTAGTCGAATTCTCCTTCGGGCAATAGCTCCATGGTATCGCCTCATACCATCCTTTATAAAAAGTAAACCAGACAGTAACACATCTGATTATTTTAGGACACAGCCTAAAAAAAGACAACTAAAAATTATTTCTTACAGATGGACAAATGCCAGAGATGTACTACTAATAAATAAAGAATTGTACATTGGCCTTTCCCCAGATTAACCTGAGCCAGTGGTTTACTTTTCACTTGACAATATTCCCTCAAATTTGCAAAAGCAATCCAATAAAAAAGTTGTATCACAGTAGCATACTCCTTGCACTTTTTGGTCTTAAACCCATGGCAGCTGAGCAGTGCATCACACACATTCTACTCTTTCTAAATGTGCCACCCACCAAATAAACTATTAATCCAATTCATCATCATCTGATGTTCAAAGCACAAAGGAAGCATGGAAGAATTCCTATTTTAGTGTACAAGTATCTGGGACAAAGAGTAAACACTGTGCAAAAAGACGTGATCTGCTCTTCAAGGTGGCAGGTCTTTCCCTTCCCTTATTATTACTCTGACAGAGTGGATTTTTTTGAAGCACAAAGTGACCCAAGAGCATACACCACACCAAACTGCATTAAAGGTCAACAGGACTTGTTATCTTGAAGGATATGCCTCTTTGGAAAAGCTTCTTTTCCTCAGCTTTTAAGAACTCACATGTAGCTTCTGGAGTAAGAAGAATCTCCAGATTAGTGCTTCTCAGCCTTCTTTAAAACAAGTTCTACATAACATTTTTTGAAGACATCTCTTGCCTGTTTTATAGAGCACTACCATACCAGCTGTCACTTTCAGTCAAATGACCACTGAAAGTTTAAAGTACCTTGAGCATATACTAATTTTCCAAGATTTGTTTGCTTTACTCTGATGGAATGTGTGTACAGGTTCTTATCTTGACACTTAGCTTGTGGATGCCCCTCTAAGCAGGTCTTTAAGGGAAGCACTGTTTTTCTGACAGAAGCTAAGCTGCTATGGCTTTTCTTTTCTTTTCTTTTTTTTTTTTTTTTTTTTTTTTCAAGAGAAAGAGTCAGTTTTTCGTCTTGGAACAGCCTGTAATGGGCAGTAGGGAACCTTACTGCCTCAGCCAGTACATAGGACACCTTGATTTATTTGTCCAGTTGCCATCCTAGAAAATATAAGTTCACTGATGTTAAATAATCATTTCACTTCTGACTACATTGGCTCTCTAAAAATCTCATAATGGGAGCAGTAAGGTTAATGACAAGTGACATCACAGCAAATAATTCAACAACAGTATTCAAACTGCTCCGAGTGCTTCATGAACTGCTTTCAAGGAAACACATCCTGAGATCTCCATGTCAAAGGAAAAGGAAAAAGAAAGGAAAGCCCACCCATCTCATGGGATTTGATTCCTACAGACTTCTCTATTAACTCTATTTCTCATTTTCATTAAGGGTTTATAAAAATACCTGTATTCACTGAACACTTAGGAATTTCATCTACAGACAGTGGAGATTGCACAAGACAGATATAGACAGGTGCAAAAATCTGCAAAAAGCAGATTCTTCTTCCCTGTCCATCAATTAACTACAGAATTTCTAATGATGACTACCTCTACTACATCTCTCAGTTTTGGATGACTGAAGTTAACAATGGCAAATCTTTCACTCAAAGGCAAACATTTCATTTAGAGATCTTCTCTTCTGCAAGAAGATGCATTTCAGTGCTCTGTTCAGTCCTTGCTTTCCCGGCAAGGCTATAGTGGCTGGCTGTGTGACATGCATTGTGCTGGGTTGGACCACATAATCTCATGTATGCATTCATCCTACTCCTGAGGATGAGAGCTGACCTTTGTAGTAGGTTTGATTCTGGGGAAGGTGAGCAGCTCTCCTTTGTCGTTTACAGTGTTAAAAATGAGAAACGCGCTGTTAATATGCCGTGCTTGGTCCTTGATCCATTCTTCACAGTTATAAGCCTCAACACGGACACCAACCTCCACACTGAAATAGAAGTTTAAATTAATTATTGAACTACTACAAGTGATGCAGGAGCAGCCCTGAGACATATTAAAAAGGGAAGCTGTACACCTTCCTGCGTGCAGGAGGCCAGAAGTACCTTCTGTAGCATACAAAATAAATTACTCAGTCTGGACAGAGACATTTCACAAATAAAATAGAAGGTGGCACTAGCTAAATAGCATTAATAAAAATAGCTGAAATTGAGCTAAACAGCAAAATATGAACACCAGTAAGCATACTGTGAGAACAGACAGCAAAAGTGAACAAGATGATATTGTTTTGACATTCAGCAGAAGCATAGTATGAAGGTAATTCATGCCCTGCTAACGTTTTGCAGGGATCAAATACACCTACAGAGAAAACAGCCATAGAACAGCAATGCCAGGATAACATTTGTCACATGTACAGAATTTGGAGGAGGAATTACTTTGTCTTCTGCCTTCTTGTGGCTTGTCTTGCTACACCTCTTGAAACTTCTGGACATGTCCTCCTGTTGGAACAGGGCTCCACATAAATTGTGTCACATCCCTGGCATAACCAGAGCATCTGTTGGCCCAAAGAGCTATTCCTGTAGATGGCAAGACAGCCTAGCAGAGAGGGGTTATCCCTTTGCTGAAGGTCAGAGAAGAGTCATTCTCTCTGAGGCAAACACAACAGTAGCCCTAAAACTGCAGAGGAGATAGTGCATGCATAGCAGAGAGAAAGAGAGAATAACCATTATCAGGCAGGATCTGTGCAAGATTGGTCAACAACCACACCACTAAATTCCAGGACCAGGCATTCAGTGTGCCAAAATCTATGTTTCATGCTGACATATACTGAACTAAAGACAAAATTTCAGCCTGGGCTGTAGCCATTTATTCCAAACTGCAACTGGCAAAGCCTCACCTCTGCATACACCCAAACCAACACTGGTAAGAAATCAACAAAATAAAGTATGAATTTTGCCACTAACCAGAAATAAATAAAACCCAGATCTGTCAGCTGATGCCAAGACAGGAAGATCCTAGCAGCAAGCTGGAGTGTTCTGAAGAATCAAAGCTGTGGGACCAACTCATCCCTTGAAAATCCCTGAATTTCCAAGTGATATTTATGGTCTGAGTTTGCAGGATTGGGATTTGGTTACAAACTATCTTTAAATTGAGACTGAAAGTCAGAGAATAAATTTTCAAAAACTTTCACTGAGAAAAATAAAAAAAAAGCACATATAGACAGATAGTTATAGATACAGATATAGGTATATCCCTCAAAGCTCCAGCTGAAAAATAATTCATTCAATAATGCAAATCGTACTGATAGCTGAAACCTGAAACACGCAGTTATGCTGTTGCTGGAGAAGTAAAGGAAGACAAGCAGATGAGGAGCTTTACCTAGCCTGAAATGTATTGTTCACAATTGCACTGAAGACAAGGCGGTCACCCACGACGGATGGTCCCCAGAATTTAAACATATTGACTGACTTCAAGATGGGATATGAATGACAAAGGCGGCTGAAAAAGAAAGCAAGAGAGACAGAGCAAAACATGCAGTCGAGTTAAAGAACCTCCTTTGTTAGGTTTGAAGTGGGTAGTGATTAGAGCAACAAGGCTTGCACAGCCTAGAAAATAACTACATTACACTAATTTATTCCATAACCCACTGAAATACAGTTAACATGTTCAGCTACAAGAGCATATAATTCAAGCTTCAAACATAATAATACCACTTATGTCATGCTGTTTCATTTTCAACACACTTAACAAACATTGACTAATTAATTCTCACTGCTTGATATTACCTTCTTTTGGAGCCAGACCATGAATCTCTTACCTACAGAGTAACCACTTACTTCACAGAGTTTCATTAATTTCTATATGACTGCATAGGGAGTAAGATATTGCTCAGTACGTAAAAATGCCTGATCATAAAGCCTTTAAACAATTAAAAGAAACCTGAACAGAAAGTTTGAGCACCAGAAACAGCATTCAAGCAAAGCAATGTCAATCTATCTATTCTTTTTAATATTGGTACTTTTTCACTTGTTTGTCAGATGTTTTCTGCTAGTATTATATGAAATAAGAATAAAAAACTACTCATATAACTGTCAAATGCATAGTTGGTTTTGTGTTTTTTTTCATTTGGTATAGTTTACTATATTAGGTGCAGTTTGTTACTGGTGCTGAGCTGGGAAACTCATCTTTGCACATACAAAGGGATAGAAAGATGTTGAACTGATCACTCAACAATTCAGAAACACAGAACTGTTGGCTAAATTTCAAAAGTAGAGGGCCCAAAAGTGTGTTACAAACACACAAAGCTTAGTAACTCTGTTCCCTTTGTCCTTCCAATTGCATAGTGCATCCACTCACCTGTCTTTTCTTATCTCAGAACTGATCCTGTACAGTGCTCAATTACACGTAGCTAGGTTCAGCTGGGTTGTCCTACTGGATCTATTTGAACTGCTTGTGAAATAGCCTGTAGCGACCCTGGTAAAACTTTGCTGGTCTAGTACAAAATATGGTCTGTGCCAGCCAAGTATGCTTTCCATGAATGTACTAGCAAAGCTGCTCTTTGGACCGGTACAGTGGACAAACAGATACACACCTGATCAAACCCAGCTTCACTGCTAAATTAAAAGTTTTGCAGTATTGTGTTATCTACACTAGGGAATTCTAGTAACTTCTCTGACCCTCACAGGCCTTCCAGAAAAGAATATGCTCTACAGATACAGCATAAGGCTTTGTGGAATTGGGATCTAGTTTGCAAGCCTTCCAGAGTGGGCAAAAATTAGGTTTCTTCAGCAGTTCTAAATGTAGTGAAAGCCTCACTCTTTACTGGGATCTCTGTGCACCACATGAATAGGGAACAATATATAATAACACCATTTATTTTTAGACTTTGAAAAAACATGCTCTGTCCTCATGCATGTATGCAAAACTCCTCAATAAGAATCCCATATGCACATCTGAGAATAGATTTTTCATTGTGCAGTTTTAAAATTTGAAAATACAATTTTGTAGCATTCCTAGCTTTTAACACAACTGCCCTCTGCAAACTAATGTATCAGTATTGTTAAACGCACATAATTATCTGTAGGTAATTAATTGACTAGGACATCTTTTTAATAGACTAATACATTCAAATGACTTTGTAATGTCATTAAGAATAATTTGCTCTTCTGATTTAAAATGCTAAATGGTGATCTTATTTACAATGTTCACTATAAAGATGCAAACACAATATCATTGAAAATAAGAGAGGGAACAAACCAGAAATTTGCCCTAAATATTCCATTTTTCCTGGAAAACTATGCCGTGAATGTTTTTACTGCAAGTGTAAGAAATAAGAATGTTCAGATCCAGTTCAAACTAATATTACTAATGTTCGAACGGCTATATTGCTATCTGCAAGATTTTCATTTACTGTCCAGCCAAAAAAGTAGGGGAGGGGGGAGAGTAGAGAAGCAGGGTGAATAACCTTTAAAATGCCCTTAGAAATTTATTTGTCAAGGTTTAGCCCTCCTCATCCGTTCCTCCATCAGAGTTTGTGGCCATAGCAACTCTTAACTGGCACCTTCAAAGGTCAGGTCTAATTGTGAGTGGCCTCACAAAAGGTTTGTAGCAGGACTAGCTATTTCTCAAGCATAAACTACAAAATCTCTGTTTTCAACAAGCCTCTGTCACCAGCTATTATTCCTGAAATTCTCAACATGACAAATCACTTTTGACATTCATTAGTGCAATGAAAATTTTTTCAGTACTTGGTTGGCTGATGTTTTCCTTTCTTTTCTTTCCTCTCTCTTTCCTTTCTTTTTTTAAAGCTAAATGTGACTCTCACTAGGTAAAATATATCAAATGACAACAGGTAAATATTATGGCAAAATCTGAAACAGTCCCTTTAGAGCCAATGCAATTGCACACTGGGGTAAGGTCAGTGTGTTCTAATTTTACTAAAACAAGCTGTTTCTCCAACCACTACAGAAAATCTGTTGTTATCAGTACAACTACTGGCTACAAATCAAAACTATATGAATAATGAATGGAGAAGTCATTTAATTATTAAAGTTAAAAAGCAAAAACATATCTAATATCCCTGCAGTGAATTAGGTCACTTGATATGCAAGGAGAATTCAAAGTGAAACTCAAGAGCTGCTTACAAAGAAGCTTTGTACAGTGTCCAAGAACAAGGAGGGAGAAAAACAACGGTTTGATTTCAGGGGAAAAGAAATTAAATGATTATATGTCTAGGCCATACTGACCAGCAATACTAGGCAGTGTCAAAAAAATACTTCGCACTTACTACTGAAGATGTTAGAGCCCTTTATACTGCTAAAAATATTACAATCCATAGGACATAGGACTCAGAGAGACTGAAAGGTTAAGTGACTTGCTGAAGGTTATGCATCCATTCTGTGTGCGCACCAACAAAACAGAACCTGTTTCTTTTGATTCTTCTTCTCTGACTTAGTTTTTATTCTGGCATAAGGATCTGCAGACTAACATTTAGAAGGCTGTTCATTTTTGGATATCAGTTGATACAGGGTCAGTACTGGTTTTATCCAAACTTCACAAGTAACTCTGCTTTTAAAACGCTGCACCAAGCACAAGGAGGCCAAGTTTCTATTTCTATGTCCAATGATTACTTTCTGCAGAGATTCTCAGGAAGATAACATAGCCTCTTTTGCCTTAGGGTCTGCATGCATAACAGAAGAATAATATTTGACTCCCACAGTGGTGTGGCATGCTGTGAGAACTATACCACATAAATAGTTCAAAGGCCTCCTGCAATCTGAGGTGAAAGAAAAGTCAGAAAGGTTTGGGTCTGTATTTTTCATAAAATAAATCCCCGTGAAACCCTTAATATTAAAATCACATCCATTTAGAACCATATGCAAAGACTATGATGCAGAGAAGTACCTTGCTGAAATACTTGCCACTGTCTCCATCCAAGCCATGATCTGGCCACCAAAAGTGTTTCCATGATGGTTTGCGTGAGGAGGCCGGACAAGCTCAGTACTCTGTACATAAGTAAGGTCAGTTGAAACTGCATCTTCCTCTTCAAAAGTATCTGAAATACAGCAGCAATGTATTAATGAATTATTTCAGCTAGTAACTCTGAGAGCCAAGAAGAAAATACCCCCAGTTACTGAAGCATGCAATTTGCTTCAGACAAAATGAAAAGAAGAAAAAAAAGAAAGACACAGAAGACCTCTGTTCTTTGCAAGGGAAGCAAGAGGCTGAAGATTTGCTCTGTTCTTCCAAGAGACATAAGAGGTGGGGGATGGTGCACCCCACAGTCTATCACAACACAGTGATCCTTCTCAGCCCTCACTACATCCCTTAAAGAAGCTGTGTCAGAAACAGTCACTGTGAAACCTGGCTAGCTATGAATGCAGGCAGCCAACAGCCTCAGCACGTGCTTGCGATTATTCATGGTTGCTATGCATGACCTCTAATGGATGTTGTCAGAGCAGTCTATCACTTATTCAAATGCCTTTCATAGACTTTGAGCACCATGTATGACGGCCACCTGTGCAAGTGTGTCTTATTAAAGTGAGAGTATGACATGATTATTTCATAACCTGTTACAAATCTTGTGATTACCAGAGACAATATAGAACACAAAACCCAGAAATATAGATCTGAATCAGTAACCAGCTTCCATTACCTGAGCATCTCCAATTCCAGTTTCAAATCTTTAGCCACACATCCTCACTCTAATCTTTGGGTTTTTTCAGTTATATTTTGCAAGAACAGATTCAGGCTTGAGATGATGTCAGTCATTTTAAAAGTGCATATCTGTGCTAGAAGGTACTTGACCTGAACTGTACTTTT
This sequence comes from Aviceda cuculoides, assembly GCA_035590195.1. Lineage (NCBI taxonomy): Eukaryota > Metazoa > Chordata > Aves > Accipitriformes > Accipitridae > Aviceda > Aviceda cuculoides. Next base: position 8,261,373 of record JAVJGG010000074.1, on the reverse strand, counting down.
GACTTTTGCCATAATTAACTAACTTTATGATTATATAAATGTGTGGACACATTTGACTAACTTGCACTTCGGACCTACTTAAGTTGTTGCATAAGATCCACTCAGAAGACAAACTTCACTTTCTGGATATGACTTACACCTATTTTGCTACCTTTACACGCAGTATGTTCTCTCTTCCCCTGTTTTGCTTGTTCTCTCTCCCTAAGGAGGTGATTTAGCGCTAACAATGATAAGACCCTTCGAGGAAATTTCCAGGCAAGGAAGTGGAAACCAAAATCATCACCCTCTGATTTGTTTTTCATGGTATTAAGCTGTCTCCCATGAGACAGTTACCATGAAGACAAATAACTTGTTTGCTTGTAGCAATCTCGTCCCTTCAGTTCTACACAGTCTTATTAAATTATTAAGAGTAGAATTTATATTTACAACAGGTTTCATCTTTCCTCAGTAAAACCACATAATGTTTGTTGTTTATACACAGAGTTACGACTCTGATTTTCCAAATATCAGCATATTTCTTAACTGTTGTAAATAATTTGTTTTGCAGGGCAACAAAGCAACTTTTGAGCACAACTGTCTTTGAGAACAGACATTACTATCAGAAATAAAGATGAACCTCTTTCTTGGCTCAATTTTTCCAATTTGGTCATGAGGAGTTTAAAGTTTTTTTTTACCTGTTTTGATCTCCATGTAATGAAATTTCCCTGCTTGTTGAGAACGATCTCATGACATAAACATAGTTCTTAGTGCTTTCTTGCAAAGACACAGCCATAAGCCTGAGTGAATTTTATCCTTCTATCTACACTACAGCTAGTGTCACAGGACTTTATTACCATATTGCAAAGTCCTGTGTGAACACTTAAGCCTTACATATAACCTGCATGAGGATCTGCATTTCACATCTATTTAATGCATGCTTCGTCTTCAACCCTGCATTTTTAAACCTGGAATTTCTGAAAGACAAAGAAATACCACTCTATTAGAATAACTGTCTTACACACCCTCACGAATCTGGCACATCCTTTTCTACACAATGCTACCACCTCAAGGAGCTCTACTCAGATATTCTGTCTGCTTTTTTTCCTCCCTTCCAGCTGCCCGTAAGTCATTGTTCTGTCTTCTATGCTGACCACAATAATCACCTTCCTTATTACTCTCCTGCATTAGGTTCTGAAAGACCTGTTCATAGCCCAGTTGAATTCTTCTTCTCTCAATAGCCAGGGTGTGCTCCAGGTGGTCTTCTGTAGACAGAAGGTTTACAGGTTCTAATTCAATCTATGCAAATGGAAAAAAAAAAAAAGGTTCTGAAAGCCATAACCATCACAAAGTACACTTTGAACTTAAAATGGCATCAGCATTTTCTACAACCTTTTGCTATCAACTGTCCAAGATGACAAGTTCTATTAATACAAACAAGTGCAGCATTAAAGTTCAAGAGATTCTGCATTATCGTTTCAGAATCATTTGTTAAAACTCAATGACAAAGTGCTTTTAGCGTTTAAATACAAACATCCATGAGATCACGTTCAGTTTAAGACAGTTCTCATTTGAAAAAGAAAAAAGAAGAAAGAAAAATAGAAAAAAGAAAAAAAAAAGAAAAAATAAGATCTTAATATGAAGGTTTAAGTATTGAATTTTTGTATCAGAAAAATAATCCAGTTGCATTGATCAGTGGTGTAGTCTATGGGAAAGTGTACCTCAGAGCCTACTCCTACTAACTACACAAATAGCTCGGTTCCTCTTTCACAATTCACTCTGTACTTACATATCCTATTCCATCTATCTGAGGACCTGTTTGCAAAGAAGCACTGATCTTCTGAGCTGGAGAAACATGTGAACACCCAGCACTTGGTGCAGCTTCAGACTCTATACGTTTATGCCCAAAATACTACTTGTGCCCAAACACACACGCTTCTCTTGCCAAGATGAGACATTCTTCCCCCTCAAGTGCAAATTCCTATGTATGCCTGTTCAATGACAAACTGAATCCAAACCTGTAATGGCATAAGAAAATTATTACCTTTAGATAAATTCTGCAGAGGTGCCACTGAACAGTCACTTGTGTGATTTGTCTACAAGGTCTAGCCTTAGAAAACTTAAAATAACGCACAAGCACTGCAACACAGACAAATTCAACATTTTGTGTCCTGCAGTGGTGCTGCTAATATTTCTCAGTCTTTGAGTCTCCACTCAAACCCTCTTGCAGTTTCCTTGCCTCCTTTCTGGCCCTCCTCAGGAGCTTCCTAGCTTTTTGCAGATGGCCCAGCTAAAAGATTAAGATGGTAAGTGCGTACTGTTGTTCTCTGCACAACTTTAGCAACAGTTGTTCAGAAGAGTGGATTTGAAAAAATGTTCTTTAGTTTCTCCAAGACTTTAAATTGTGATGGAATTTGTACTGAAGTCTCAAACCCCCTCTGGGGCATTCCTGTCTTAAGTCTAATCTTAGTTAATCATCACCATTTTAATCCTGAATTAACCTCCCTGGAAATTTGGGCAAAGGGTAAATGGGCTGATGCGATGGATATGATATCAAAGCAATAATAAACAATCCTTACTTTATACTACTTCAGTGCTTCCAAGGTAACCAATTCAGCCAATAACCTTTCAGAGGTAAGCTGGGCTTTAGTTTTGGTAAAACTGTTCCAATCCGTTTCTTCTGTGAACTGTAATATATCATTGCAAAAGGGAAAGCAGAAATGATTGGATATATTAATTGCTCATGGGGTGACTGCTCTCTGCCAATCTGCAGTGGATGTTAAAAAGGCAGATGCACTGTCACAACACACTCAATGAGACAGGTAAGTCAGATATATGATTCTAGTCACTCATGTTCAAGAAAGTAGAATACTACATATAAAGGGAGTTTTAATAAGAGGATCTGAGGAATATTTGGCCTTTCTCATATGAAAACTTTAAAGAACTGTGCCTGTCTGGCACAGCAATGTGAAGGCCAAACAGTACTGTGACTGATTTCTAATACCTCTGGGGAGCCAAGCACTGGGGAGAAGAAACAACATTGGCATGAAAACTAGTTAACATAAATGGCAAAGAATTAATTTAGATTGGAAGCTAGGTTAAAAATATCTTCTATCTGAACAGTGATGTCTGAACAATCTCCTCAAAAGGAGGGAGTGAAGGATAAAGAAACCCCATGCCTGACACCCTTGCAGGTTTCAAGATGTATATAGGTCAATTTCTGAAAAGCAGAGAGATGGTGCAGACTCACAGGGATCTCTCTTCCATTGCTTGCCTCTGTCAATGTTGCAGCCCTTACAAAGACACACCAGTTCTATTACTAGGAAATGTTCAAGAGGAAGTAGAAACAATAAAAAAGCCTAACAATTTTAGAGCAGAGATGTGGAAAAAGAAGTATCTCCGTAATATCTGGACTTCATGCTGCTTTCCTATTATTGATCAGAACAAAGACGTATGAACATTTTCCTGTGTTTCACAACCAGAAAAGTTGGGTTATTTCACAGAAACTCAGTCCCAGTAACTTCAAGCATAAAAGAAAACAGAAAGAATACTTTTCCACCACCAACTGGTTTGGCTACATATGTTGCATATGCCACACTCACAATTTTTTCAACATTAGTCAAAACGTCCTGTACTGTAACCTTGATGCCAACCTACAAGGAAGGAGGTAGTGGAGGAAGGAGACAAAAAAGGTATTTACATCATTGTCAGTTGAGTTGAGACAAAACGGTGCAGTGTTTATCAAATTAATCATGCCCAGTCTCTTAAATCTAAAAGAAAAAAGGTAAAAAAACTGCTCTTGCTATCACTGATACATCTCTGAACACATAAGAACATCACAATATTTGCTGAGCTCTGAAAAGCTTTCTAGTACAACAACTGTGTATGTATGTTTAGCATCACTTGGAGGGTAAAATAAAAAATAGGAAAGACACTTAGATTTAGTTTTATGGCTCTCTCTTTGCATTTACTTTTGTGCCATTTGGAGTCCCCATCTGAATCTTTCTGAAGATCTGTATGAGCAAAAAAGTCTATATGAATGTATAAAACACAATGAAACACTTAAAGGTGAAACACTGTATTTGATCCTGTAAGACAGGCCTGAGATGCATCAAAGTTTCTGATTTCTTTCTCATTTTTAGAACCTTTTGGAATACATTGTCCCTGAGATGCATCACTTTCATTAATATTAATGAGAATTGGACTTGGGCATAATGCAGAGAAAAGTACCCTTACGGTTTAATTCTTATTTCAAGTAAGTGATTGGGCAATACATTGCATACTTGTTACAATATGAAGAGTAAGAACATGGATACACCTGAGAGAAATATTTTTGTATTTCAGAATACAGAATTTTCAAAAATACTTAGAAGTCTACCTATTCAGTGGATCCTAGCTCTGATCCAAAGACTGCTTAGAGGTCAATAGCTTTGGACTGGACCAACACCACCTATCCCATCCTGTCCGTTACACCTGCCAAAGATTTTAAGGCTTCAGGGTCCAGTTTCTACTTTGACAAGGATTGTTTTACAGGAAACATGCAAATAGAATAGTCATTAGGAAACCAGAGTTCCATTAGGCAGTGTTATTGTTTAGATATCTGCACAAAGCTCCTTCTGAAACAAGTAAAACTGGACCCATGTTGCACTCCTCTACTCCTCCCACCTCTCTTCTTTAAATATCATTAGGAATAAGAGTGATGATCTCTTACCTCCATGCTGGTTTTGAATGCTCTGTTCACCTTTGCTTTGATGCTAATAATTTGACCAACCCTGTTAAGAAGAATAACATCTTATGGTATGTAATCATGCAGTTTAATAAGGGCTTGAACCTGCCTCTCTAAGTATTCTTAGTAGTGAAGCAAATCTCATTAATCAGTCTGTGTCTTCCATGCTGTACTGAAAATGCACTGAAAAAGTTTTAGCACTGTTACACATCAGTCAAACTTCATTCATGCTCAATAACTACTTTAGTCACTCAGAAAACTGCATAAGCTTAATACTAGCATTCCTTCTCCTTGCTGATGCCTGTATGATGTCAGGTGTGCTCCAGGCACCAGGTCCCCCAAGAAATTTTGGCCTAGGTTCTGCTTTTGTTCAAAGGCACATCCTGCTGTGAGTTACACCAAATCAGTGAGTATAACTAGCGGCAAAACCACACAAGATATACTCCATGTGATTTCTTTAGCATACAGAAACATGCACATGAGGAAATAATCCCAGGACAAAAAGTGCTCTTTAACATCCTTGAAGGATGGGGAAAGAGTTCACTTTCCAAGTTTCAGCCAAGAACAGGGCTGTAGCATGCCGCTTCTGTCCTAATAGCATACCTCTGAACAACCTCTTCCCCATTTACCCACATAGACTGCCTGAACAGAATTATATATTTTTACCTACATAGAACAAAATTTAAACAAGAAAAGAACTTTTTTCCTTCTGGAATTTCTAAAGTACCTGTTACATGTTGATAACAGGAGTAACCCTTGTTTTCAAACCCCTAATACCCTAACACAAGGCAATGCTGAAAGGGTGGAAAGAAGGCAGTTTTCCCTAAAATTGTCTTACTGAGCAGAGCAGTAAAAGGACATGATGTGCATGGTAAGTCAGAACCACAGCCAAAATAACTGGGCACCAGGCCACTGCCTTCAGGGAATTCAGACTAACTTATAACTGCTGAAGATCAGTCCCAGAGCAGGCAAAGTGCAGCTAGCTACATCTGAGACTGCAAAATATAACTCAGACCACTTGAGTACCTATGAAATAGGCATTTACATATAAGGATTTGGCACAGTTATGACCCCAGTTTATAAAAAAAAATTTCTTTATCATTTCTTTCTTATTTAATGAATAGGGTTTTGACATTTAAAGGTAAGGCTTTTCTTAAATCGCTTTTCTCAATGCCGGAACTTCAAATGAATTGTTACCAAACACTAGAATGGAGAACAGGAAACCTTCTCCTTTACAGTACCAGAAAGGAACAACCAACTACACAGAAACCTTCTCTTTCTTGTTCACATTCAAGAATACAAGTGGAAGCCTTTGAGCAGATGGGGGAGAAATGGTTAGAGGAAAGAATTAAGACCATCTGCAGATACACAGCGCTCATTAGCTTTTGAAGAACATATTCAGAAGCAGTTTTTCCATCATTCATTGCAAAGAAAAAGCACAATCATTAATGCAATAACTCTAAACTGCACAGCTAAGGGAACCACCAGCTCATTTACAAAAATGAGAATGTGTTGAGAACAATAACACAATATTTATGTTTAAGCCTGGAAAAGAAGTTAACAATACAGTCTTGTGGAAAGGCTTTAGAAAGCTTAGAGACAGAGCTCAGTCAAGTACCTTGAAACACCTTTGAAGACTCTGTATCTCTGTATCTATGACTCTGTCATAACACTCCCAAGAGGATTACAATAACAGCAGTAGATGTAATGACAAGTAGAAGGTGAAAAAAGACAGAATACATTCATTAGATGATAAACTATATGATTGAACATGACACATGCTGACAGTGAGTGTGAGGCTTTCCTTAAAAGAGGGAGAGTTCAGAGTCTCTACAGATGCTTGTAGAGGACAGCATGGTCCCTGCCAAGAACATCACAATGCCGGATTGTCCATGAGGTCCCAGCAGAGACTGCAGAGGTCTCAATCTCAGGCTTACTGGCAGGGCACTATTATTCTGTACAAAGATAGTTTATTTCACCTTTGTCAGTGACACCTCCCCCGTGACCTCTCTTCCTCTGCGTGAAAACGTTGTGTAAGAGAGGTTGAGAGAGGTAAGTTTGGGTCTGTCTGCCTTTGAGGAAACTGCAGGGTGGGAACAACAGAACACAGCTGGACGTGACCTCGCTCAGCCTGAGAAGCCAGTCCTGCAGTAAGGCAGGTTTGGACTTCACAGACATTAGATTCCCTGACTAACTGACATCTCCACTGGTGCTCCAAGCAGCCTATGAGCTGGACTCACATTTCATTGCAGAAAAGCGTAGTCCCCTTGGGTCCACAGCCATATTAGAAAACAAAGATGTCAGACTGAGATGGTCAGACGGTATGATAGGGAAGAGTCTTTTGATATACTTCTGGGAGCTGTTTCAAAATGAAATGCTTTACATTGTATCACGTATTCTGACTTCGGTCAAACTGATTTATTTAAGCCAAGAGAGCTGATCAGCTTGGGCATTCAAATAGATAGGTAAGAGCAGAAGTCACAGAACGCCACACTTTCACTTGTAACTGGCAGAAAGCTTTTGAAATATATCAGAATGAACTGGATATGATTCACATATGGAGCACTAACAAAATTGAAATAAATGTAATTTGAAATCGGATGTTCTTACTACCACTGAACTGTTGCATATTAAAAGACAAAGAAGAAGGATTTATTTGTTATCATGGCATAAAACTGAGTTTTTGCAATATATAGATTTTTGGAAATCTCTGTTTCCATGTCAACCGAAAAGAAATATGCACAGAAGACTTAATCCTTACAGAACATTTGGGAACCTGAGTTAGGTAAATGAAACCTTACAGCAGTAACTTACAAAACACCTTTTTAATTTACTAGAGTGAGATACAAGAGCTCTCTTATTTATGCATGATATTTGTATAATCAACAAGTTCTGGCAAAATTTAGGAAATTACACAGTAAGCTACAAACAGGATGTTAGGGATGGCCTGAGGCTGAAAAATAATTACTGAAACCACTTCACAGTTACTAGGCTTGTACTCTACATTCTTTTTAAAAATGAAACATTAGCACCACGAGTGGAAGGAGAACTAGAAACATACTTAGAAACAAATTTGGAATGAAAAGTATTTTCATTATATTTTAGCAGCTCTGTTCTGCTCTCAGAAACAAAGAGACAAAATTGCTCTGAAGCAACTGAAGTCCGAAATATTATGCCTGAAAGAAAAACATTACCCTGACTTCATTTGTAGGACTCTTTGTTTAGAGTTTTCATAGACTGTTCTTTTTCCTAAGGACAAAATTAAAAACACAGAACAACTACAGGCAGGACAAACACTTTAGAAAAAATTTTGTAAAACAGACAAAGAAATTATCTTGAGTTCTAGATTCAGTATGACCATGTTCACTTCTTTGTTACCGGTTTTAGTTCTCATCCTTACAGCCACCACTCTAAAAAACTGCTGTTCAGAAGTGTGAGTGGATGCTTATTTTATACTCAAGTACTGTAAACAGTTTAAAACTGACATAATCTGTACATCTGACAGGCAATGTTGCTTGGTTCAGTCAGGACAACTGCACGTGCATTGGTCTGTGTAACCAGGTCCATCCCACCTAAACACTCATTAATTTCCAGATTGCAAGGTGTAAAAACACACAAAAACTACGAAGCCATGTCATTAAGTTTCTGTAAAGATATGGTTTAGGAATAAATGTGCTATTTCCTCTTACAGTGTCTTTTATCTCTTGGAAAATCATGAAAAAATTGGTGGAAAATCATGAAAAACAAAAACTAAGTCCTGTATAATCTTGTAGACTCATTCAATATTTGATGATCACAAATGCAAAACATTTCTGTTTTGTTAAACGAACACATGTTTTTAAAAGAGCTGAAAGAAAGAGGTGGCAAGAAATAAACTGAAAGAACACTTGCAAAAATAAAAAATTCATACAATAACTGTTATAGATATGTATTTCTTATTTAACAGAGATAAGTAATGGCCTGCAACATTCACTTTAACTAGAGCCATCAGTTTCTCACCTGGCATCTAGGTTGCCAAGTCGAAGTAACTACAGTTTATTTTGCACCTGTGAAATCGATACATTTAACAGGTGTGTCAGGCTATCACAGATAGAAAAGACCAATTTTGAGACTTAACCCCATGACTCTGGGGAGTTCATTGGCCTGTTATCTCAGATTTTATAATGCCTCAGTTTAACTCTGCCAAATAAGAATCTCTAGAATGAAAACATTTGACTGTTGTTAGCTGGTTTTGTACCTGGCAGCCTCTTCAAACTGTATGTCATCCATAGACGCTGTCACGCAAGACACACCAGCATGTTTCTCAGCTTCAAAAGAGACATATGGACACACAGTTACTACATTGCATTTGCAGCAAGCTATTCACCTATATACTCATGCATGAGAGAAAGAGATGAAACACAGTAGATCCCATTTTTTTGTGATCACCCTAATGCAAATCTGCACTGGACACCTTAGAAATAAAAGAAGCTAAATAAGATTAAAGTTAATATTGACTATGAAATAAGGTTAACATGAGGAGATGAGACTATATGATGATAAGGATCCTACTCATTTTGAAAAGCTCTATTTAAGGTCTTTCTCTAAAAATGAACATTGTGATAAGAGAGCGCTAACAAGCATGTTGCAGGACAAAAAGAGTCACAAAGCATTAAAAAGCCTACGGAAATCTCAGCAATCATCTCCTTCAAAAGAAGATGTCATGAATGTTGGCTATGTTAGACCAGTGTGGAAGTTTTATGTCATTTGAGGATTCTCAGGCACAGGAGAAAGCTGCTGGCTTATTAGCGTGGTCACAGCATTGGAAAGCAGTTAAGTACATGTCCTCAGTGCTGGACTGAAAACTCAGGAATTAAAAAAAAATACAAACAAGATTTTAAAAAATCAAACCCAAGTATTTACTTATTGTAAAATACTTTTACCAAAATTTGAACTGTGTTCTTCATCTCCCCAAGATGCATTTAGCTATGAAAAATAACGCACCCTATTTGTATTAATTATGAAAGTTAATCTGGAAAAGGTAAACCTCTTCTTTATGTTAATATTTAATAGCCCAATAGTTATCTTTTCACAGCAAGTTATTGTGATTTACTATTTATTTGGCCATAGCACCTACAGTTCCAAGTCAGAGGCTAAATCTCTACCACATCAAGAGCTGTATAAATACAGGGAACCCCTACTCCAAAAAGCTTCCTGAGTGACAGAAGCCAAAGAGAGGACTACCAGGAAACCTAGAAAAATCACACTGCACAACAGGCAGAAGTTCTCACTCCCAAGCAGCCCAATATTTTCAGTGAGCATCACAAGAAAAAGCTTGGAGAAATTGGAGGATGGTGCAGGAGTTGTAATTATCTGAGGAGTTCTCTTTGAAAATGTGAGGGTAAAACACATGAAGACACTTATCAGAAACACAGCAAACTGTGATGAAAGGGAAGCGGTCATTGACACCTAAGAGGCTGGAGTCACCACAGTGATAGGTAATGCAAGGTGATAAGTAAGAAGGTGATAGTCATAAATAGTCTCAGAAGTGAGGCAGCAGCCAGCCAGGTGGATCACATCTAAAGCAGCAGGATATGAAATGAGGAAGGCGCAAAGCCCAGGCACTTGCAACTGCACCAGCTGGCGCTAATGCAGGTGAAAGATTGTAAAGCCAAACAAATTCCTGCCTGGCATGTTGAGTTTATCATAGGATGGTTTGGGTTAGAAGGGACTTTAAAAATCATCTAGTTGCACCCCTGCCATGGGCAGGGACACCTTCCACTAGAGCAGGTTGCTCCAAGCCCCATCCAACCTGGCCTTGAACACTTCCAGGGA
>JAVJGG010000074.1:8192039-8248669 GCA_035590195.1 Aviceda cuculoides | reverse complement strand
GGCCTCTCCACTGCCCTACCGGGCTGGGGCGGGGCCCGTCCCGCCCCAGCGCCCGGGGCTGGGTTGGAATCGCCTCCTCTGGCGGGGGCCGGGCCGGGGGCTGCGGGGAAGGGAGGGTGCCGGGGCGCGTCCGGGGGCACCGCCGAGCAAACGCGGCCCCCGCGGGGTAGGGGAAGGGTGGCTGCGGGGCCGTGGCCCCTTCTTGCCGCCCTGCTGCCCCTTTGCACCCCCCGGCGGCTCCTGCCCCGGGACCTCCGAGGCCGCCCCAAGGCCTGGCATCAGCCGCCACGGTGGTGCGGCCGCCAAGAGCCTGTGCCTGTGCTGCTGGTGGGTTTTGGCGCGTGCGTCGCCGCCGAAATATTTATAATCTGGCCCAGATTTAAACTTTTTTCTTTTTTTTTTTGAAGTCTCTCTCTGATGTTGTCACCAACTTGACAACCCAGCAGATGGGCCCAGGGAAGACACATTCCCACCTCCAGACGCTGGTGAGCCCGGTAGGAAGGAACCACGGCCTGGTGAACCATTGTCACTGCTGGTATGGACATTTTGACACCTGCCTCGGTGCTCTCAGCCCCGGTCGTGTATTCCTGCGGGAGTTAACAACTGGAGACCTCATAGAGGGCTCCTCTTACCTCCTCATCCTCACGTGGCTGGTAAGGTACTGCAGGTTATTGCTGCTCTTGCGAACTATGAAAATACAAGAAGTCATGAGGCAAAGTAGTGCAATCGCTTTTGAATCAGTCAGGAAGGCTGCTGTTTGACTATTACCATGGATCCAGCGTTATTATTATTGAAGGCTCAACCACATGAAGAGGGTGGTTTGGAGATGCTCACTGGCTGGGCTTGCCAGCTGTTAAGGCAAGGTTGGTCAGTGGAGCAGACGTGTCGCTTCAAAGCAGCAGTGTATAACCTGTAAATGGTCTTTAAGGAAAGACTGCAAAGCTTATGTCTGACTCTGTGCTATTTTTCCCCTGCTGGGTATTGTAAATAGCATGGTTTTCAATACAGCAGCAAGACTGTTTGTTTTCTGCAGCCTTTTCTCTATCATTTAGCCATGACTTGTTACCCACAATGACAGGCTTCCCATGTTTATTAAAAACATAGAGAAGTGAATTTATACCGTGAATGCTTGTTCATTTAAACATTGTTAAAGATCCAGCTTTAACCCACAACAGCCAGAAAAATTTGAATTTTAACCAACCTGCCTCACCAAGATAGTTTCTCAGTGCAGTAGGGATTTTCTTCCCACATGGTCTGTTACTATCATTGCACTATAGCAAGATCTCTGTTTCATTGTCACATACTCTTTTAGCAAGCAACAGAATGGCTGTACCATCACACTAGTTACATTCCAGTGGATACTGGCTCTGAAAAATCAGCATGCTGTGCTATTCCCTAGATTTATTTCTATTCTGTTGCTTCAGAAAAAAAGTTTGTACTGATTTATCTTTCCTTCTTTGATTGGCTTCTGTGAAGGAAAGAAACAGACTCTCTTGGAAGTGGCAGTGGCATACCTCAGTCTTGCTACCTGAACAGAGTTCGTAAACAGTATGCAGCCAGTATTTTCTCCTTCCTCATCTGCTCAATCCAGATGACAAAAACTCAGGTATCGACTTCTCACAGCATGGATCTTGGATCTCAAAAGGAAGAGTCTTTGAACAGAACTAAACATTTTTATATTTAAAAAACTAACTTGTGTTTTGCCTGCCTAGGCCAGTAATTTGTAAATTTGTTTTCAGGTTTACCGTGTCATGCTCATTGACCAGGCTTTCTCTAAGATAATGCGTATTTATTGTTCTTTCAGAGGTAGCTTCCACCTCCATTTAACATAGTCCCAGCAATCAGGTGTTTGGCCCATAATATAGCTGTTGTCTGCTGTGAGATTAGGAGCTACAAAGCTGTTAGTATCACAGAGAAGTAAAAGTAAAATCTAAATCTGCTCATATCTAAAACTTTCTGAAGTCTCTGGATGACTACATGCTTGGGGCGAGTGGTCAGCAGACCTCTCAGGCTGTATGGAGTTTTAGAGAAACAGAGGGTAACTTCTCTCATTTCTGTTGGGTTAAGGGAAAGCTGGTATTTGAAAAAACACACCTCAGAGCTGTACGTACCTTTTGATTTCTAAGGGAAGGATGTAATTTGAAATATCTCCATTAGAAGTAGAAGCTGCCCTTCAAGAACAGGAATGGCCACCCAGGATTCAAATATGCAATGCACATGGATTCCACTGCTTTGGACCTTTGGCAGACACACCTGGACAGTGAGGTGAGGGAACTAACAGCCTAAAATGCCCTTTTTCCCAAATAAGCCTCTGCTTTTGTAAGCTGCATTTCTCCTGCCCTCCAGCTCCTCTTGTTGGACCCTGTTTGCTGAGGTAAGACTTGAATGTCTGTGTTCCAGCTGGCTTCAGCAACTCCTTTCTCTGCAGTCCCTTATACTCCTTTAGCTTCTTATACGGTCTTCATTGGAGTAACTGAGTATTTTAGAGCCTTCAGTGTATCTGTCCTCACAAAATACCTGCAAGGTCAGTATTGTCTTCCTTTCACAGCTGAAACATTAGAGAAATTAAGTTACTGGCCCAAGTTCACAGAGGACACCTGTGCTTTTCAGTGGTTTCCCAGCTGAAAAGTACCTTTTGTGGCACAGTAGCCTATAGTGGCACCTCTGGCATCACCACCAGATGAAGGTAGCTGGACCAACACTACGTGGCTAAGGCAGTCTCTGGGAAGGATCTTTGTGAACCATCAGATTTCTCATTATCGATGCCCACTGTGGTGAGGAACAAATGGTCAAATGCAGATGGAGGATGCCTTACATCCAAACCCATACACCACTCAGTCACTGACTTTGGTGAAACTGTTCTTTTGAAATGAGAACTGGTGGTGAATTAGAGTCCGCTCAACTTTAAAAGTTTGGTTAACCGACTAAGAAATTGACTCCCCTTCAGAACTGTTGCTTGCTAATGCAGTTTCTAAAAGTTTTTGTCAATAAATGATCCACACTTAATGGCTTGAGGCTTGTCCTGCTGAAGTGAAATAGTAAAAACAACAATGTGCAGTACTGTTTTAAATACATTTACAAAGAAAAAACAGAATGGATATTAGGTTATCATCTCCTAATAACATGCATTTGTAACTGAAGCAATGTAACTTAAAAAGCTTTGTGCAGCACAATACCGTATCTCACGAGGACTGTGAAGAACAGTGCAATTGCACAGTGCAATGCCTGTAGAGGAACTGTGCCTGAAGAGGTGAGGCATTTTATTAATAAAAGATGAGCTCAGTATTAGATGTGAATAAATCTTCTGTAAAGTAAAGCCATTAGAGCTAGCAAGAAGTACTATTCAATCATACGGCACATAGACAGCCAGCAGCCCACTCAACTAATAGCGTACCCGCTCCAGACCTGCGTTTCATCCAAGTTAGAATTTATTCTGAGAAATGGTATAGAACAACGGCGTAGCAAAGGAGGTCTGATGAAGAACCAAAATTCCACAGAAGCCTGTCACCTAGAATTGGTTTTTGGCTTTCTACCAAAATTCCTTCTATATTTAAACAGATGTATGCACAACTGGAGAGCGTTAGTGTTCCTTGAAAATAATGGACTAATGTGATAATCGTGACATCATTAACACCTTCACAAATCTCTTCTTACCAATGGAATCAACAGCTCTAGGACACACCTCCAAAATGGATCTTTCTGGTAATGTTTTAAATACAGATGTCAGTTACTGCAGTAAATCAACTACAATATATAGCTGTGCATCTATGTAGACTGCATACTTCTATATTCTTAAAACAAAGGTATTACTGCCTGAAGTTATAAATGTTTTAAAAGATTCATAGGTTTCTTTCATAACCCTAGTTATTAATGAAAAAAGGGGGTTTTTTTTGACACAGCTTGTGAAAATACAACTACTTCTTGTAAAATGAAACTTTATTCTAAAATGTATCCAAAATTGCAAGACACAAGCACCATTAAACAGATAAATAGACATATATTTATGTACAGAGAGCATCAAAACACAAAACAATTGTTAATATAATTCTTATACCATTTTAATGAGTATCCATCAATAAAACTTTACAATTTGAAGAAGACTTTTCAGTTGCAAAACAGTTGTAAAATCATATGTATAAATTATGTTTACTACAATTCCAATAACAGAGGCAAAGTAAAATACAAAAATAATAATCAATACTGCAAATTCAAATACAAAACCCAAAGTAATGCTGCACAGGTACGTATGTACACTGGATGAATTCATGCAGCTAGGCAGTGCAACAAATTAACTGCTGAGTTTTAACTTATCACAAAATGGAACAACCATGTCAGCAAACAGAAGAAAATATAGTTTTGTAATAAATCATAGTGCATTTTGAAGTTAGACTTTATAAAATGATTGTTGAGTGATATACTTCTAAAATTCCCCATGTGATCTGAGATTCCCCAAACTCCTCTCCCACAAAATAAAATAGAAATGACAAAGGCTAAAAAACCCACTGTAGTACAGAGTCTGATGTACTGGTACCATCTTGATTTTTTTTGTTCTTGGTGTCAGACTTGCTTGCAAGTGTCCATGTCCACAGGGACATGCGTTACTCCTTGCTACTGAAAGTACATCTTTCACACTCCAATGCTATCTCCATAAACTGAAACTCACACCATGCTTAGACTGCACTGGTTTAAAGAGACTCGGCTGAGCCTTGAAAAAAGAACTCTGAAATCCCCATGAAGTACAGAGAGAGAGTAAAACAAGAGGATAGAGAGATCTTGTTATTCCTGAAGCTCCTATCCCTAATTGCTTCAATTACATAAACACAGAATAACATAAGAGGCTTTTATGGCTTGGATGAAATTTCTGCTAATTTGCTGGGCAAGCGCAAAGCCCACGTTTCTCCAAAGGGCTTGCCTTTCACAGTGCAGAAGGCTACAGACTCTTTTGGTTGGTGAAAGGAAGCCTCAGGTAACTATACAGAAAAGTACTTCCGTGGTGAAAATGTATTAAAGAAACAAAGTCAAAACAGAACCTCTTGAAAACTGTGATTTCTTGTGTAGCTGTGATACTAAAACATGGCTGTTCACCTTTCAATTCTGCGTTGGTCAGTAGATCATGAACATGTAGACACAACTGAGGTTCATACCTCATCAAATATTACTCGTTGTGCCAAAATTAAATGAGATACAATTACACAGTCTGACACCTTTTTTTCTTAAAATCTCAAGTGATAAGCACGCTCAGTGTTTTCACTAAGAAGTTACTGCTAAAATGCTACATTTCTTTGCTGAGAAGACATTAATTTACAGCAGCCTGTAAACTACTGAAGAGTTGCTCCCTGCATCCTTTGTGCTTCCAAAACCCCCTTTCAAGCCATTGCTAACTTTCAAGTTAATGGGAGTTTTGAGCAAAAAAAGGGATGCAGAAAAACACCTGTATTGGGTAAACAATGTAGCAATTTATACAGCAGCATTTCTAAATTTCCAACATGCAAGCACGTGTAGAGAGAAGCTAAGAGACAGCATGCACTGCAGTGATAAGTCATTGTGCTTATGTCTGGTGAGAATACTATGGCATTTTCACCAGGGAAAACATAAAAGTTATCCCCAGAAGACTCAAATAGCCAGTATTAATGAAGCCATCGGCTACTATGTAGTAAAGAACACCCCAAAAGAGGGAAGAAGTTTGTCTGCTCATAGCTTATAGATACTGAAGCTGAAGAGTATTACGAAGGCACAACACAAGCCTATATTTCTTATAAATTATATATACTCATATATTTTGCTTATACCACTTCGAGATACTGAATGGTAAAATAATAACTGAAGATACAAATGCTAATTGAAAGTTAAGCACTAAAAATAAATGATTGCTGGAGAAGATAGCTCATTACTTGCTACATTTCTACCCTTCCTGGGTGGTGAGCTTGTCCATCTTTCCTCCATTGGCTGACAAAGCCCATCAAGATATTCAAGAATATGGTGATCCACTGAGAAAACTGGAAGTGTCAGACAACAGACAGAATGGCTTTAGGCATCTGAAAAGTTGTCAGTAAGTGGCTACCACCGCAACTGTTTCACCTTTGGCCCAGAATTCACCCAGAACACAGAAACAGTATCTGGAAATTCATACCCTTTTTCATGCAGAGATGAGGCTAAGATAATCTGTGAAGATAATGTTTTGGTTAAGTTCAGCACTCAAAATATTGAGCAGCAGAGCAGGGACTGTATCATAAAAAACAATTCTCAATTTTTCTATTCATAGCTACGTGAGATGCATATCATTTTCTACACTGACTGACTCACAACTCAGGAAACACAGCAAATGTATCAATACCACTCCTGTTAAACTCACAAAAAAATTACACCCACTTTTGTGTGTTACATGGCAAATTTGGAGGCAGCTGCTGTCTCAGGCCCAGCTATGAGAATGTGGACACTTCATGAAGGTGAAAAGGTGCAAGTTACAACATCTGTGTTTTTAAGCAGCTGTTCCTCAGCTCACAACAAGAATTGGTACAACTGCTGTTACGATTTCATACTGGCAGTTAATGAAGAATGATATCAAGCTGAACTAGAATAAGGAAGGTGTATCGTGCAAGCCTGAGGTGGAACCTGCTATAAATGGGTTTTGCAAAGCTGCAGTAACACTGTCTGCAAAGATCTGGTCCATCCAAAACTGGATACTTTCCTCATCTCCAAACCAGCATGTGAAATCATAATTTCCCACAAGTTTACAAAAAAAATGCCCCACAAATTGTCATTACTACCTGTATTCTCACAAGCCTGAATTAGGAGCTCCTAGATCTATTCCTTAAAACTCTCTGGAAAGGAATCTTTAGCCATGCCTAGAAAGTACAAACATTAATACCTTAATTACAACCTCACAGCTGAATTTAAAAGCAGCATATGCTATTGCTGGTGTTGACTGATCTATGCAATGGTTTCTTCATGTGTTGCTTTCAATGAATGAATCAATGCAGGGAAAGAGTGAGAGAGCCCACTTAACTAATAAAGGTGAGGATTTCTAGGCAGGCGTAAACCTTCTAGAAATGTTCAAACAAGTTAGTTGAAGTTACACCTGTTTATAAAAAAATAAAGACGAAGAAAAGAGCAACTATGGGGCAGAAATTTTGCGTTTGAGATTGAAGGATTCAGAAACTCATTTGGAAGCCACTCAGATTCAGGTTCTTAGGAGCTGTGTTATTCTTGCCCATACCAGGCTCAAATAAATACACTTTTGTGTACAGGGATGTGAAGCTAAATAGAAAGCCTTGGATTCATTCCACCTAACTGTAGGCCTTTAAAAGCATGGAGGATTCACCAGTGGAGAGGGCAATTGATGCCATAATGCAAACTTCCAGAATCATCTCCTCTTCTGTCCCTCCTCCGACTTACAGAAAAGCTACACTTAAGGTCTGGAGAAGTTTGCAGTTGGAGTGGTTACTCATCCTAACACAACACTCCCACACCTCCCTGTATTTATGATGCTGGGGCAATTTTGTATCACTATGCTTTTGAACTCTTTCAGTATGGCATGGATTGACTCTTTGCAGTAGCTGTCAATAATGAAAATGAAGCACACGCTGAGGAGAAATATAGCTGTTATAAAACACGCAAACTTTGTGAGACCCCCAATACTATCAATATTAATGCTTAAGGTCAGAGGCAGTATCAAGTTTTGGATGTATTTCCTACATTAATATTTATACTGACAAATTTAATTCCTGCTGGTTTGGAAAATTACTGAGGTTTTCTTTACTTCCAGAGACTGAGTTTGAACATTAGTTTCATTTATGATGTTGAAAGTCATTCTTTGTCTAAAACACACCTGCCTAATTGTTTAAATGTGACCTACAAATACTTGGAATTATGGGATTGTGATAGACCTGTTGTTCTCTGTAATGGGCTGGAGTAATCTGTAGAAGCATTTTTTGACCTTAGAAATATAGGGGATTGATCTACAGGTTGGCTTGAAATTGTGAGGAACATTTATTGCGAGTACTCAAAGCCTCACATGAAAGGGTGAAGGTGCAAAGTCGCTAACAAAGACTACCTTTATTCAAAAGATTAACCTAGTCATTTAAACTATCAATAAAACCAAATAAAGATCCATAAGATCCCCTTCAACTTTCCCAGCTTTTTCACTTTTCTCATCATCTTTTCATCTAGACGGGACGGGAATTTTTGATGTCAGAGACCAGCAAAGAACACACACATATTTGCAGGGCTTTGCTGTACATCGGAAAATACTAACAAAAAAGAAGCCAGAGTCCAAGAATTCAGATTATTGAGAGAGAAAAATGAACAGACAAAGAATTAAATTCTCCTTAAAATGTTCCCTCATGTAAAGTCTGTGTTAGCTGGGGACAAGGAGACAATACGGAGGCAGTGTTTCACCCCCTGCCTATCCTTAGAGGTGCGTTTCTGTCCTGGCACCATTGCAATTTTTGGTAAAAACAAAAGAAAACAAAACAAAACACCAGAGGAAAAGCTGCTATGTCTTTGCTCACTTAGTGCAAGGAAGCCTGCAGGCTGGTGCGTCTCTCTGGGACAGTCTGCCGAGGTCCTGTAGGTGCCTTGGCCAGGGGACAGCAAGAGGAGAGACTTTCCACTGCACAGGGTCTGATCTCCTGGGCTTGCAGGTGCCTGCAGTTGGAAAGCGAACACCGCGTAGCTGGCACGGAGCCATGAAATGTGCTAACCTGCAGCTGCCTGTTGTCTGCTAAAATCCAACCCCAAGCTCTCAAAAAGGATATGAACTGGGTTGAATTCTCTTACGTTACATTTAATATTCCTCTAAATGGCTTATATATCTGCTGATTGAAATAAATTCTGAAACCACTAAGCGTGCTTAACAAAGCTTTAACTATATGTGAACAGCAAGTTTTGATGACAGAACAAGTACTGTTGTAGTATATAATACACAAGGCTGTACAATCAAAAGCCACCTCTTGCTTCAAAACAAGAATTTACAGTAGTAAGCAATGGTGACAAGGTTTCTTACACAGAACCTACAGGAATTTACAGAATATGCATGGATCACTGAGGTTATAATGCCAGCAGTAGACTACACAGAGTATCTTGTGCAATGTGAACAAAGTTGACAATAGTTTAGCAATGCTTTAAGTAATTCACATAAATATGCTGACCCACCAGCTATTAAATCTTCCTCCTCTTCCCACCAGAAACAAGTGTTTGCCAGATGCATGTACAGCAGTCCATTAAAAAATTTGTTTTTGTGGTTTTAGGCAAACATGCACAAAATAGATGCACCACAACATTTTTGCCAGGGGATACTTGCCACAAAAAAAGCCGTGAAAATTGGTCTCTAAGCACAAACAGCATTTTGATTCACACTTCTCAGATAGCCACTACAAGGCTAAAAAAGTTTATTACATGGATGCTTTCTGTCCCAGGAAAAAAAAAAGAAAAATTTACTTGATTCTCAACTAACAGAAAGCTCCAGCTTCCACTTTACTCACGCCACTCTTCCATGTCTGTATTTCAGCCCTAGTTTAGGAACTTGTATTCTCTTCCTTACTCATCAATGTAAATGTAAATCAAATAAAAACTAGGAGTTAATCAGAAAAATGAAAATACACTGGGGAACAGCTTATACCTGCTTTTGAATGCCATTTTTACAGACAACAATTTAGCAAACACTGCTTTTCTTTCCCACTAAACTGTTGGACATGCTCTGTGCTCCTGTTAAGAGATGGACTTTTACATCCGCTGGAAGGGCACCTGCACTTTGCTCACCTGTAACTAAAGGTATGGCCCATGGATATTGCAGCCCCTGGTCCACAACCTGCCTAGATCAAGAAAGCCAACCTCTCTGCTGGGGATTACAGACTCTGCAGGATGCACCTCTGCAATAAAAAAGAGAGCAGCTACTGAATCCTACGTACCACTTTTGCTGCTCACAAGCTTGTTATCCGTAGCACACTTTTCAAACTCTCCTAGTAAATTATAGCTTTAGTAAATCTCTACTTCAATTAAATATGCTCTATTTGGATTTTATTTTCCTCCGATCTGCATGGCAAACATCAGCTTCTGTTTCAAGCTGGTTTATGTCATCGTTAGGATTCATCTCACCTAATGTGTGAGTCTGTGAGATGCTAACTTTCTTAATATTGAACAGTATGAGCTCTCAGGATATTGCACTGCCACTCCGTATGTGTTGTTACACTCAGTGTCTCCAATGAAATAAACTCTCTACAGTAGGGCTCTAGTTACAGATGGGAACAATTTTCTGTATGTTTATTGGGCAAATTGTTCTTATTTTTGTGCAAAGATCTGGCATTTGGTACATTTATTGGGAAAATCCAAATGAGAGAGAAAAACCATGAAGATTAAACAACAAAAATAAAGCCTACAAATATCCAGTTCATCCAGTTGATAATTTGGCTCCTCAAGGATCGGAGCAGTTGTTCCATAGCAATAATTCTTCACATCAAAAGCGATTACTGATGATTTCACTCTACAGGGACAAACATAGGTTTGGTCATGGTTATTGTTATCATTCCCTCCTAATCTGAGGAACTGTATATATGTGTCTGTAACAGACCAAACTTCTAAATTGTATGGTCTATTTCCTAGTACACCTAGGTTATTAAGAAAATGCATCACTTTTCAAAATCCCCATGTTTTGTGCTGATTCCCTATGAAAACTGGTGCTAACTGCCAGAATTTTCTCTTAGCAAAATTAAGCTTCTTGTCTTGGCATTGTAAAATCTTAAGGGAGCCTTATACCTAACTGCAAGAAGACTAGTACAAGTTTTCAAGAGAACAGCGAGGTAGCATATGAATACCTTGTTTCTGAGTGCACACCTGGTGGATATATTATCCAGTCCTTAATTACCAGACCCTGTGAACAAGCCTGCTTGACCACTCAGTCACTCTTCTGAGAGATACAACCACAGAACCCTGCACAGCTAAGGGGCACCCTGAATCATCCATGAGATACAGTGAAAACACGGAATAGACAAATGAAATTACTATTTGTGAATTAGGCTATTACAAAGTCATACATATCAGATATTAGGCAATCCACTTTTGGGGATGTGGAAGGAGCTTTCAACATAAAGTCCAGCTGTATTATTCATAGCAGCTAGGTAGTACATTTGTTTGATCCGATTTCCCCAAAACCACGTCTTTCAGCAAATATTTATGATGCTGAATTTGAACAAATAAATTAAAAAAGGTAATTTATTTTCTCAATTTCTTTTGCACATTGAACTTAAATAGTGGCTAGAAAGTGACCATTTCAAATTATAACTGAAAATTGCATTTTTATTAAATGTGAAAACAGGTACCCAAGAAAACCTTATACATTTTTATGGCAAGTTTTCCCATTACATGAGAGGCTTTCTTACACATTTTAGGCTTAAATGAAGAACAGTGACCAAACAGAAGTTTGGAATAAAATTGCAAAGCTGTTAGCTATTTTGAGGGAAACTATGGCTGCACAACTGAAAACAAGATGGAAAGACAAATTCACAAAAATAGCTCACGTAGTGAAAAATGCTCTAATAAAATAAGAAACAGAAGAAAGCCAAATCTGTTCTGCATATCAGTACTAGATAAATAAACATGCTCCTGCATTGGTAAAATCTTTAAAATAATGTCTGTTAAGGGAAGACTTAATTTGAGCTTCTAGACTGTCCATGCTCAAGCATGGTTTTAGCACATTAGTAGTCCCACTTTCCTGAAGGATACTACTTGTATTCTGAAATCTGTTTAAAATTAACTATGTGCAGGCTTAATTTCAAACAGATGCGAATGTGTTTGCAGGATCAGAGTTTTAATGTGCTGAGTAGATGATCCATTTATTTTCTCTAAATTTGTTACTGTTATTTGTTTCCAGGATAACACCACTGGCAGACAATTTGCATGCATGCACTTAAAGCAGTATTTTAGGTAAGGACTTTTTTCTTGTTTTTCAGGCTGAAACATCATTTTGGTAATTTCATCAGACCCTCTGTTTATATATCTCAGTTTACATATCTGACAAATAATGTCACACCTCAGATAAATTATATATTTCGCCCAGATCAAGGTGAAATCCTACTAAAAAAATTACCTTATGTGAGGTGTGTCATCAAAATTTGACCAGGACAACTGGCGTCAGCAGCAGCTTACAGGACCAAGGCAATAATGTCTGGAAAGTAGAGGAAGCTGCTTACACTAAAATTTAAATATCTAACTCATTTATCTCTGAGTGTACTGATTTTTTTATAGTTGTTTCATATCATTAAATCCTGAATTAGATCCTTAGTATGATCAGTTTGAAGAGAAATGAGCTGTTGCTGTTGAAAGAGTTTTTTGGGTTTATTTGAAAGATGTGATTTGTCAGGACTCCCATCCTTAGGGCCCAACCAAACCCAAGTATGTCTGGGACAAGAGCCATGGTTATATCATCACTTACAGTGAATTAAAGAAAAATAAATTTACCTGTACTGGTCATTTTTTTTTTACATCCTTAAGCTCTGTTTTACATTCTCCAAATGCAAATGTGTAGGGTCAAATATTGAAGAATCCAGTCCATATTTGGCAACCACAAAAGGAACAAAGAATCAGAGCTGACTAGGAACAGGGGATAACACTTACAAATAGTGAACTGATCTGAGATACAGAAATCAGTGCAACATGTATCAGCTGAAAATTTGTTTTGACTGGTAAAGGGAAAAAAATAATAAAATGTTCAAGAGTGAATACTGTAACAGCTGGTCCCTCATTAAATCACCCATATAATTCCAAAATCATCTTTACATGCAGTATTTCATTTGCTAGCCACAGAACAGGGGAAAATTCAAATGATTTTTAGCCAGTTCAAGAAGCTGCCCTTCTGACACATGAATTGCTATCCATAAAGAAGCAAGATTCTGTTCACTTCTTCCTAATTTGAATTATTTAAGATAATAATTAGCCTATGTATTTCTTGTTGCGTATTCCCATTTGAAGGGAAAGCAACAGCTGGATGTCCTGGGACACGGGGCATTTAATCCTATATTAAGGGGAGCAGGCTGGTAAGTCTGAAAGCTGTTACCATCTCTGAATATGTGACCCATTGGCAGTCTGCACTCTGCAACCAGAAGGCTTTCAAATAAAAAACGGTAAATGTGGCCTCAGCCACAGGCTGATGGACGACCCTCTGTTCTGGGGGCTGTCACTCTGAGATGCCCCCAAGTCAAGCTGAGGCCCATCTATGTCACTGGGCAGCATACAGCGTGCCAAAGACTCAACTCAAGGTTATTGCCGTGTCTTTTACATGCTCCAAACTCACTCTACAGTGGAGGAGGGGAACACAGAATGAAGCTGCAGTTTGTTCTCATGCTCAGGCAATTAAGAAAATAATGCAACCCGTATGTGCAAATATCCAGGGTTTTTTTAATGCACATGTCAGGTCACATGCTTTACATGTGATTCATACAGCTTCCTCCTTCCCCTACACCCTGTTGTTGCCTACACAAGACTTAGACGTGGAGATAAAATCTGGGTGACATGGAGATAAAATCTGGTTACGAATACTCCTTTTCATAGGTTTATGCAGCAGGTAAAATACTGGTTTCACTGTGAAATTCACAACTGATTCCCAATTTCAGCTGATTTCTACAAGGCCGGAATATTTGCCAGAGTTCTCACAGCATGAAAGATCCACTAGTCCCTATTTCTGCTACTCTAAGATTTCATCACTTCTGTTTTTAAAAAGTCTTACTTTAGTCTTGCCTGAAAGACACACTTATAGAATCACATCTATTTATTTCTGTATTAAAGAGAGAAAAGTATCTAAAAACCCAGTGTGGAAAAAATATCCTGCACTGCTTAAAATAAAATTCCTCCCACAGCTGGACAAGTTTTGCCGTTATCAATAATGCTGTTGCATAAGGACAGATAAAAACAGCAGTGACATGACACACTGGTATCTAGTGCATCAGAAACACAAGCAGGAGTCAAAAGTCAGTGCTTGGAAATAGTTCTTTCTTTCCACATTAATACTCTACATATGATGAAAATCCTACAAGATTTTATAAGCAAAAGAAGGAAAACAAATGAACAAGCAAAAAGCGCAATGTATATTTAAAAAAAAATAAATCTAAAGGGACACTTACAATTTTAAAGTTGAGTATTTAGCATGTAAGCTTGTTTTCTAATGGTTCAGCTGCAGAACCTATCACCTGATCTTACCAATGCACATGTAATTAACTTTACACACGTATGTAAGCACAGGGATGTAAGCATTGCCTACAGAAAGCAAGATGATCAGGCTTCCTTATATCTGATTAAAATTCTGACAATAAGATATACAGTGAGTATTCAAGCAGATCTTCCAAATCTAAAATTTTGCAAGGTCACACACCTTTCATTCCACCAGTCTGTGGCCCTACATCAGTTAAGAGAAGCACTGGACATACCTGGTAACTTGCAGTTATCAGGGCACAGAATGACAGGCTACGAGAAGCAGGGCCTGATCCTGTTCATTTTGAAGCCAGGAATGTATTTCCTGAGATTAATGCCACAGGATCAATGCAACAATGTTTAATGATTCAAATGTTTTGAAAAAGAAATGAAAAGGGGAAACAAAGATATGCTGGCAGTAAGAAAAACTGTATAGAAGGGAGTTGAACGAACTACAGAAGAAAAGCTGTGCCTGAAAAGACGTTACGCTCTTATATATAAATTAGGATAACATACTTTGATAATGCTATTCAATATGTGTTGGCAGTTCCATTTAAGGGGTTTCTTTGCACAGGTTTAATTTAATGGTCAGGCTTTCATCCTTAACAGGTGCCTACAAGCTAAAATACTGCAGATATAATGCCAAATGCAGAAGGAAAAAACCCCACAAAATCAAGTCTCTGATTAATACCGAGCGCCAATTCTGCTTAATTTTGCCACAGTATGAAGCTTCAGTGGCGGCACGTACTCTGCCTTGCCAGAGAGCCCTCAGTGGTGCCAGCACGGGCAGCTGTTGCGCGGTCACTGGCCGCACTGCTTGCCTGGCACGGGACGGTACAGGGGCTTCCCCTGGAGATACAGAACAGACCCCAGATGCACTCAATGGTTTAAGAGCTCACTCGAGGGCACGCTTACCTGGTGCCTGAATGATGGGCTTTGGCACTTGATGCATAGTCCAGACATAACCATCTGTCTTAGTCCAGTAGCAGTGACATCGTCGGACTGAAACTGGGCAGAAAAGGGTCCTAAAGAGCTTCCTAGAAGGCTACCAAGGATAATATTGGTGTCAAATGCAGGCTGCAAGGACACCTGGACTCTGCAGAGCTTATGGGAGAAGCTGGGCTGCACTGGGGACACAGCTACTGAGACCAGTGGTATTAGTGACAACAGCAAAGGGTCTGAGGAAATTAGATCTGATTTTGTGTTTTTGTAACTTGAATCAAGAGTAGGGGCTTCCAGCATCTTTTGAGACAGCAACAAAATGTTTTCCAAAGATTAGCAAATGAATGTCACCTTCATAATCACTGGGAGTAAAGTCCACAAAACCATATAATGACTATCTAGTTTATATTTACAACTAATCAGAGTAGGTATTATTACTAAAAAGTAATGCTATCAAAATCTTTGATATTTTAACATAATTTAAGCCTCTGAGAGTTTCACCTTTGAATAGCCCTAACAAGAGAGTAAAAAGTGTTACACATTTTTATTTACATATAGTATATATATGTAATATATGTAAATAAAAATGATTTAGGAGATTGTAGTATTCCTTACACATCCCATTATGTCCAGCTACCATCACAATGAGGACATTACATACACACATTTCTCTATCTCAAGGTCATGAAAAAAATCTCCTTGCAAGACTTCATGGATATACCACATCTCAGAACTGCTCCTCATACATAACTGGCTCTTCTATATGTGAAGTCCAAGGAGTGGACTTAGCTTTTGGTCTGTGGCATGAATTTTTGTTCAGCCACTTTGTGCCCGCATTGCTGATCAACCTTTTGATCATTACACAACTGAAAACTTTTTTGTGTTCTTGGGGGAGCTGGAATTCATTAGGAACTAAATGTACCATAATCTTGGTTTTAGAGCTTTGCCTGAAGAGACATGGGATTGCTTCTAGAAGCATTTCCTTTAACACCATATGCCTTTTCTCCATTCTGTTCCCAGCTTCCATGTCTAATAGGCTGACGTCCTTATAAAATGGCCCAGACCTTTGTTCCTTTTCTGTTCGTGGCAAAAGGTAAGACCCTCACAAGGCTAGTAGTCATAAAAAGTTTAGTCCACCATTTTGGCTCAAAAAAAAAAAAAAAAAGACGACTGTTTACTGGAAAGTTTTGGGGGGAATTCATTCTGGTAGACGTGGTGAAAAATACACACCCAAATAGCAGGGTGATCTGATTTTCTGAATGCGCTTGGGAAATACTGTTTATCATTAGGACCAGGGATTGTTACAATTCGGTTAAGAATCACTGAAAATGGGAAACGTTATAGTAAATTGTTAGAAAAGGTTTTGGTGATAAGGACTCTACTGTATTTCCACTAAATACCACCCCTAGAGAAGATCATGCTAAATAGAAAACTCATTTCCAAGGGCAGAAGAAGCCCTGACACTTTATTGCTAGATTCTATAGCAATTGGAGCTCACTTACAGTAACCTTATAGTACTCTATATAAACTGAGAAGCTTGTATCAAATTCAGGCTTCCATTTAAAATAGATATTGCAGATTTTAGGCTTCAACTAAAGAAGAAAAATAACCTTCAGTGCTTCTTTTTTTAGAGGCAAAGTATAAAAAAAAAATCACCAAACTAGGTGAAAATTATTAAATTTCTCCAAAAAATTAAGATGAGCTTTCTTCTATTTCTTGAGACAGTACAGTTTGTGATTCCTAGGGTAACTGGTATCAAACACAAGTTAATGAAAGCTCTTATAAGCAATTTTATTCCTATCCATAATGGCAGACATTTACAAAATCAGAAGAATTTATCATTTGAGTTCACCTTAAAAAATAACTTATAAAGCAGTGATATAAGCAACATAAAACAGTTCAGGAGGGGAGAGGGAAAGCAAATTTTAATAATTAAAATGTAAACGTGAAGAAAAAAAAAAGATGGAATAAAAGTCCCTACGTCTCATTTCTACTTAAGATGTCATGGGATAATATTTAACAATGTCCTGTGGTTCCATATATGTATGTGTGTATTTCTCTATCACACACACATACATATACATTAACCCACACATGTACATACACAGATAATTGTTTGTGGTTCCATCTTGGGCAGTTCTGTTATGCCACTCTTTACAGTTGTCTCAATCATGTTTGGGACCCACTTTCTTGACAAAACTCTTGGGGGAGATGATAGTGAAAAAATATGGTGGGTCTGATTGTGTTTGAGATCCTTTTGTTAAACTGTACAGTGGGACGAATAATTTTCTTCTGCAGTAGCTCTCTGAAGAGGGCCAACTCACTGTGGTCTTCATGGCGAGACTTGTTAACGGATCACACACTCATTGTCATGCTAGGGGAGTACTGAAAAAAGAGGAATCCACATTTTAACAACCATTTTTTCCCCCCAGGTAACTAAAACCGCTTCTGGACCACAGCGATGAGTTCAAATGTCAACACGCCCTTTGAACTTCCTCCTATATTTATGCTGTAGCCTGTGCTAAGGCTGTAGTTCAATCTGTGGTATCATAACTTCTGTTACACTTGTCTCATTATGCAAAAATACAGCTATTGCTGATAAAGCCAACTCCCTTGAAGACTGTTTTGGTGTTAGTGGTATGATGAACCAATACTTCACTGTTGCTTTCCAAACCTTTTCCTTGTCAATGTTGGCTACTGGGGGGATTTAGCTAGGTGGGTGGCTAGCCTCAAGCAGACCAGCTGCATTCATGGTTAGCTGAACCACATAAATATATTGGAGAGCTTTTTCCTACTTTATGGGAAGAAAGAAGTAAAGATACGTATGACTGTAATTAAACAAGGCTTTTGGTCTGTATTATCCTGTATTATCAATTTTAGGAGGCAAGTTGAATTAAGGATCAGTGGTCATTCTCCTTTATGTGAACCAAAAATTCAGTCACCACACTACATTATTATTGTAACACAAATTGAACTGCAGCCCTTATACAAGCTATAGTTGCCCTCAAGTTAGTAGTACTTCATTACAATAATCAATGGGACGCCACAATGCCTAGAAGAAGTGCACATCTATACACCTAATTTGGTTTTAAATTTAAAATTGCAGACTGCAGAAACACTTAATTGGGCCTAAAATCTTCTAAGTAGAGGAAAATGTTCAAATGCAAGAAGTACTACCATTATGAAAACTGATATAAGAAACAGAAAGATAAATTTGCCTTTGCAAGAAACAGATAGGCAATAAAAATCCTGCCAAAGCTAGCATTTCAAGCTGGCCATTTCCGAGTATCCAGGTGTATTAGAAAAAGCATTTTGGATGGGTCTTCCCTGTCATGTAAACTACATAGAAAGGACTACTTGGGTAAAGTCTACTTTGTCCCTTGTCACGTCTCTGATGGTTTGTCTGCTTTAGGGCTTACTCCCATCATATCCTGCCAAGCACTCCCACAGTGGGCCAGCAAAGCTGGTAAGAACAAGCTTGTCTTTAGCCAAAGTCAGAGAGCAGCTCAAATGCTTAAAGCAAAGCATCTGTTCCACTGATTTCCTGCATCTGTGACACAGTACCTGGGTAACTTTGTCACTTTGGACAAGGAATCGAAAGATGATCTAAAGATGGTTGTGATTTTTAACTTATTATTAGCCAAGAACTGTTTGCCATGCCCAATGAAAACTCCAGGTGAACAGAACAGCAAATTTGCCTGACAAAGGACCTCATAATAATGCCTACTCCAGGTAGCCAAGTAAGGAAATACAAATCAGAAAGCAAGACACTTCCCAGGGACCTGCAATGTGATTCATGTTAGAGAGGAACCAACACCTAGAAGTAGACTAGAATGGATGTGGCATGTATAATGCATGCCTTGTAGGCATACATCTCAGGTAAAACCTTGAGAAAACTGGGTCCAGGTTCTTCCAGGTAGGAAAAGAACATCTAGGAGCACCTAGAATCCTGTAAGTATCTGAGAAAAATTATTTTCTTTTCAGTACAACTGATGTCCTTCTTTTCATGACCTTAGTTCAGTGAACTGGCCTGGCTGCTGATCACACTGCCTGCCCTCAGAACAGGCAACGTATGCCGAACTGAGAGTTGAGGATTACCATGACCAAGGATCACATTTAATGGAGGTTCTGTGGTTACTGTTTTTTTTGACAGATATTTAAACACCAGTATTTTTGGGTTGTACAAACCAATTTTCTCCAATACTCCACACAAGCTGAACATGTGCCCTCTTTATGAAGACATGAACAGGTAACATGCAGAAACTCTTCCTTTTTAGTAGTTAAAGAAGCAAGCCCCCCAAAAACCCAGATCTGATTCCCGTGAAATTTGTCATGCAATTGTTTTGTGATCTAACAGAAACTGTTTACTCATCATAATTTCTCAGATGAAGTTCACCACTGGCATAGTTAATGAAGTTGCACTCACTTCTGGCAGCAGTGATTTCCAATAAGAATAGAAGTGTTGAAGTCACTCAGCACTTCTGAAAAATCAGGCCACTCCTATTTAGGAACCTAAATGTGGATTTAGAAACCCAGCTTCAGGCACATGAGTATGAAAATACTGCAGTCTTGCTTTGTAACGTATTTTACACCACGTTGTGCTGCCTCAAGCATTCTCCATTTTAAAAAAGCATCATTTGTCCCAGAATGAACACTAGAGGGAACCTTTGCTTTTTCTGGCTCTAACAGCACACCACATCTTTGCAATATGAGATCTACATGTGCGCCAATTATACACTTCAACCTGAATCCTGTTCTAAAAGAGATTCCCTGCAAAACACATTGTTTAGGAGTCAAAGGTTGGGCAACCACACATTGAAACACTCAGATGTAAGGATCTGTCAACTATGAGTATTTAAGCTGCCCGGATATTGCCTGACAAATGCCCATTGTGCATTACTGAATACGTGAGGTGTAATTATTACTGCTTGACAGATCTAACTTTCATTGACAACTGACCTCTTAATCTAGAAAGAGAGTTTCTGCAGTAAACCTAAACCTCCCACATTTTCCAGTTTCAGCTCAACTTCTAGCAGTCTTTTAAACAATTTTTTGTCAAATCAATACCATAATTTTAGAAGCTAGTAAAAAACATGTAAGGCACAGTACTGCAAAACTGTTTGCTCTTGCTGTTTGTTTTTTTTTTTTTAAGCAAAGTGACAGAGATAAAGGTTCACAAAGTAAAAAAAACCGTCAAACAAAACAATGCCTAGGTAAAGAAATACTTACACTCTCGCTCTGAAAAGGGTTTAGGAAGTTTCCACCCATCTCACTGTCATCCCTGGGAGTGCCAGGCTGATTACTCATGCTCATATTACTGGGAGAGTTCTGTTAAACAAGATTTTAAAATACATATTAAATTTTGAAGATTTCAGTTCATTTCCTAGCTTCACCAAGTGTGCCAGAGGCACGCTCTACATGATACTGTAGTGCATTCAGATGCACTGTACCATGCACTGGGATTTTCGAAGGCAAAAAAATAAACCTCTCCAGGGTTCTGCATGATTCAGACACTAATTTTAGCCTGTAAAGTAATATTTTCTTCCCTAAACCAGGAATTATTTACCTGTAATTCTTGTTTTCATGTTATAGCCAGCATCTTCTCCTACTGAAGTCAGAACAAGCTATAAATGGCTGCAGCAGGTATACGAGGTAGCTCTATCGCTATATTAAATCATGTGCTCAAGTTCAGTGAAGTCTATGAGTGTGTGCCTTGACATACGTGACTTATCAATACATAAAGCTAGAAATATGGATGAATCTGGTCTACACAGACCTTTGCAAAGGCCTGTGCCTGCGGTCTTAGTTCATAGTGTTCACAGTTTACTGAAATACAGTTTCACAATTAGTTCACAAGTGTGTTCAAGTGCTAAACCACTACACTGAGCACAGCTAATAGTCAGTGTTTATAGATAAGAGTTAACATGAGTGTTAGATAAAAGACTCCCAAGTAACAGCTAGCCACTGAACTGTGCTCACAAACACTTTCAGGAGGAGCTGTACTTTCGCTATTTGCTTGCACAGAGGATAATGCAACAGTGTTTTAATCTACCCTTCCAGTGTCTAGGTGTGACTGAAATGCTAATATATAATAACAACAGAAAGGCTTGTGAAGATAAATTCCATTTTTTAACATAAGTGCACAACCACTTCTGCAATGTTCAGAAAATGCTTTCAAGATTCAGTTACTTAAAGAAAGGGCGAAACAAGGTAATTGTCACAGAACTCTTCTGGGTCAATAGCTAATACATGATCATTGTAGACACTATAATTAGTTATGTGTTTTTACAAAGTTGATTTGTGGTACCCTACTATGCCTGGAGCACAGGCAATTCTCTTTCCATCACTGTGAAGAGTCCTACTTACAGAGGATTTGTGACGGAAAAGCAGTAGTCAGGGAAAGGGGGGAGTGAAGTCATGAACTTCATTATGAAACATTTACGTCTATCACAGTTCTTCTCTTGATTTTTTCTTTTTATTCAGAAAAACTGAATGCAATATTGCTGTTGAGATTTTACTTATACAAATGCAAATCTGCTATGTCACAATAAATTGAAACACAAACCTAGAGCAGTCAATGAGTAAGCTAACAAAACGCAATTTCAAGTAGTGATCTTGATCAAAGTGACCAAATTATAATGGGTGTAAGAGTCCTAACTGAATTTATCCTCTTTTTCTTATGTTATTCTCAGTTACAACCCTGATGCAGTGTGTCTGTTAGCAGAGAGGTTTTTTTCTTTAAAAAACCCAGGTATTTTGCACTTTGAAAATACCTGCATGCAGTCTTCATTTAGTATAACTGGATCTGCAGATTCAAACTTTGAATGAAAAATCAGAAACATTAAAAAAAGAGAAAGTCCCCTTAATTTCTTGTCACTTTCCTCAGAACTACAAAGGCTATCTATCCTACCCTGGCACTTTAAAGATGTACACTGGAGTGTTCCCAGAACAGAAGCTGGGATGGGACAGCTACGACTTCTACTTCCCTGTCATACCATATTTCTGCACGGTCCTCTTTGTAATCATGAAGTCCCATGTTGACCACTGTACATAATTTAAATATTGCGACATATTCCACTGTTCCACAGATTTACAAAAAATGTTGTCTTCAGCTTCACCAAATACCACAATTTAAATCAGTTACTTTTTGCTACTACATTAGCAGGCTGGTAGGCCTGACTGCTATATATACTGTCTGCTTTGTAATGTATTTTGTACGGTCAGTGAAAGGCTGCTGTTAAGTTTTCACCACATTTCCCTGAGAGATCACCATTCTCAGTCTGAATGGCCAAGTATGTATATGGGTCCACCTTCGTGTATTTATTTTTCGTTATAGATTAAGTATAAAATTAATTACATAAGCAACACGCAAGCATAGCTTTTTTGCTAGCATCTGAAATGCAGCTTACAGAATTGGGTCAAAACCCCTGCCTTAGCCCTTTTGCTTTCTTCAGTCTGGTTCACTGCTTCTGACACTGTGACCCCCAGATCTCCAGGAATCACAGGACAACACATCCATCAAGGACTACTAAAAGCCTAACTAGCTGACGATTAAGTCAACATCAGATGATTAAGTTTGGTATTCTGTGAAATTAGGATAGCAAATATTTAGCGATCCTCAGCTTGAAAAAGGTTGAAAATGATTGCTTTAGTTCAACCACAGCTACTGGACCTTAAGCAGGAATTAATGCAGGGAAGTTGTTGCCTGTGTTATGCAGGAGGTCATGCTACACAATTGTATCAGTCCCTTCTGGACTTACAATCTATGAATATCAAGTTTAAAAACCACTAAGGCCTTGTCACATTTATTTTATATGATGCTCCTGCACTTTTGTTCATTCCTAGGGGATTTACCCCTATTTTATCTTGCTCTGTGTAGCGCAAAGCTTTGAAATTCCGCAATTGCTACAGTACATCAGCCCCAAAGGTTCAAATTCCTGACATAAACACTTTTACAGCAACTCTCCTGGGCTGCTTTTATGGCCAGTATAGGGTCTAGCATTGTAGCACTAGCTGATTTTTTCCAAAGCAAGTATGTGTTTGAGGCCTGCACAAATTCCATAGGCAATGTAAGAAACATTGGTTATTAATGTTTATTTAATATGCATAATTTCAGTTCATTTACTTCCCCCATCTCAATTTACTTCATAAAAACTTCAAGTTTTGCCATTCAGCCAATTAAATGAGAATCTTCTCTAGAAAATGTAGCTCTGAATTCTGTGAGCTGTACTGATTCTACCAAGACTGGATTGAATTTCTACCTCTCCGGGGAATTGACAATCAGCTCTTCTAATATGCATTTTGCTCCACTGTCCTGTGCCTGGACTTGAGCATCACACACCCCAAACTGTGCTAACTTCAGTGAACAACTTCCGTCACTGGAAATCTACTTGTGAAAAAGCCAACTGCAAGACAGGCTGGTGATGTATGCAGGGAGACACTTGCCTCAGGAAGAACAATCCTGGTAACTGTGTAAAAATTGGAAGGCAGCCACATAATAATTTTGCATGCATCAACCCCAGAAATCTACTATTCCTTGCAAGCAGAACTTTTCCATTCAAGTTTCAAAAGCATAGTGTACTACTACCTACCCAAAATTACCAATGCTGCCCACACACTTTTACTACTGTCAATGAAGGCTGCATATTGGGCAGTGCTACTTAGAAAAAGACAGCCTGGTGTAACAGGCTCTGTTACTTCCAAAGTTAGTGGCATTTTTCATTTAGTTATTTGAAAAAGACATGCATCAAATGTGATTTCCATGAGTTATTTGTTAAAGTTAACAAATTACAAGACTTCCATGTAAATTTTTGGACACAGGTTTTCAGAGCTCCTGATACTTGTATTAGCACGTATACAGATATATAATACCAGTGAGTTGAATACAGGCTTTTAAAAATAATCCTGTGGCAAGCTAATGAAAATGGTTTGAGTTTTTTCCTTAAGAAATGCTGCCATTTACAATAAAAATACTGAAGAAAAAATATGGACATTAATTTAAAAAGTGCTGTACACTTATTATCTCACTACAGGCTTTTATTGAATCCATCACTGCACATCTAAGCCCAGTACAACTAAGGCAACACGGTCATTTCAATCCATCATTTTACTCTTTGCAGTGCCTGAAAATGTTATAGATCTTAAAACTGTACAAAAATATGGGATTGCTACATACAGTGCTCCCTCACAGGAGGGCCAATGGCCTTGGACACATATTGCTGAGGTCCTTCTCTCCAGGAAAGATACCCTAAGCACACTTTACAGGCTACTACCCCTCTCCCATACCACACCACCAGAAGACCACAAACTGGGAAACTGTACAGGGTCTTCCTCCTCCTCCTCTTTGGAACACACAAATATGTACCACTAAGTGAAGAATGACTCCTGCCTTTTCAACACCTGGAAGTATACTCTCAACAAATTCACACTACAAATGTCTGTGTTAACCTATGGGAATTTAGGTGAGCATTTTGTTCCCTGCGTGTTGGCATCTCATCACAGCTCCTGAGAACAGACCTACAGGGTCCCTGGTGTGACTGGAGCATGTGCAGACCAGCCTTAGACAGATCTGAAATGGCAAAGTCTGCTCTGGGAGAGGTCCAGTGACAGCACCACGGTACTCTGTCCTGGGGCACCCAAAATACACTGGCAGTTGAGATGCTCAAAACAAACTCATACTCCTTTCTTGGAAGATACGTTAAGAATTTTGCTACAAATCAATGAATTATAAAATTTTAACTGAAACAATCTCTTCACCATTTTCTGTGTTTATAGATCAAAAGTATAAAAGTGCAGGGAGATTGTAGTCATATATTTATTAGTTTCAGTCAGTTACATCTGAAGATGCTGAGTGCAAAAAAATACTGTTTTGCAGGGGACAGATTTATGCTACTTTATCAATACCAAATAAGCTCATTAATTCCTAAATTAACGATGATCACATATGTAGTAGATTTATTTTTATAGAAGAAGTGACACACTCAAGCACAATATTATTTTTGTGGAAGCAAAACCCCTGCAGGTTAAACTTGTGTTCACTTCCAACTATTTAATGGTTGTGATATCAAAATAGTGCTTCTTCTGAAATTACTTCTTAATCTAGCTTTTAGGAACTTCTACTAATGATTAAGATTTTAACATTGCCTTACAGAGGTGAGAAAAGCAATCATACAGTGCATAAACCTAACATCCTAATGACATTTTCCCAAATTTACATTTAACTAGGATTCATCATTAGGATTATACTCATTTGTCTTAACAGTATGGAAGATTATAACATGATCAATCAGATTACGAACTGGATAAAATTAATCACATTCATTAATACATACTTGGAATGGGAAGTAGGGGATAAGTCTACTTATACTCCCTATTGATTATATTGTTTTAAAATTTTCAATTTTTACGAATTCTGTCTGCATAGCCTCCAAAGAGTTCACAAACAGAAAGTGTAGATACATAACAAAAAGTTTTGTAACAGAGACAAAGAAAATATGTTTACAGTGAAACAGTCTAAAAATTCCAAGTATTTGATTAGATACTCACTTTGGAAATACTGTCCATGTCTCCTGAGCCTTAAATTAAAACGGATAATTATTCAGTTAGTTTTGAGATGAAGTTAATCTAAGATCTTTTTTTCATAGTAAATATATAGTGTAACAGCAATATTTTAAAACATAACCAAGCACGCATCATCTCACTTCCATCCCAATTCCTCTCTTAGTAAAAGTTTACAGTCAGTATTGAATAACGTTAGTCCGTTCTCTGTGTACACACCCAGTGCAAAAAGTGAGAAAAGAATGCAGGACACACTTCTGATCTGTATTGGTTATTTGGACGGCATCCTTTCAGGATGAGACAGCCCAGCACAACTCAAGAAACTGTATGTCCAACCTTCCTGTCCTCTTAGCCAGGGTACAGCTAACGCAATTAATTTGGGGTATATCCACCTATGGGAAATGTTGCTTCAGCTTGAGAAAAAAACAAAAGCAAAATCACGGCTAATGAGTAAAAGTTGATATTCCTGTGGGAAAAAAAAAAGACCACTCTTATCACTAAGGTCAACTGAGAGGGTTTCATCAATGTCTTTGCTTCCAGAAGCGGAAGCCTACTACTGAAATTGGCTGAAATGAAATCAACATTTGATGCATTACAACTACTGATGATGAGAGAATCTTTCAGAAGAAAGCAGATGATCCTGAAGACCAGCGTAACAGAAACCAAATAAATATAATGAGTGCAAGACTACTGAAAATTTTTTTTTTCACATGCTGTAGCCCTCACTCAGGTAAAGCCAAGAGTACAGGAAATACAACTTTAGGATTGATGTAACAAGGAAAGCATTTTTAGCAGAATTTTAGCAGGCAGTAAACAATTTGGATCACCTATTTTCAGGAAAGACAAATTCTAGAAAAGTACTGAATACAAAACTAGAAGAGTATCAGAGAAAAACAATCAAGAAAATGGAGTTGTGGGAGGAGACTGAAATAGCTTACTATACTTAGCCAGGCAAATTAAGGCTGAGAAGGAATATGATTTGTCTCTATAAATATATCAGATACATAAATGTTATGAAGAGTTATTTTGTCATGGCCTAAAGGATAAATTTGGTGGATATCAGGAAAAGATTTCTTCCTAACCATCAGAGCTATTAACAGATGTCCAATAGAAGTGTTGTGTTCAAAGAAGTTGGAGAAGTTCAAGATGGACCTTGACCAATTTATCCATCTGAATATGAGACACAGCTGCCTACTGCAGCATGGAAAGGAATGCAGCAGATCTCTCCCAGTACTCCTCTCCTTCAAGAGCTCAGGTTCTAGTTTAGATATGAAGTTACCCCCATAAAGCAGTCATCATTAATTTGACTAAGCACTTCATCACTTTCACTAGAGAAAATAACTAAGCAAGTGCTAGGTACACGTAAAATACTTCCCTAACTGTTTCAATTTAATTTTTTCTTTTAGCTAACAAATAATTCTCAGGCTATAGAAAGTAACAGAAAAAGATGTGATTACCTTTTAGATAGTTTTTAATTTATTTGAATGTAATGTGCATCATTATTAATTAAAGCAACAATCCATTTTAGGATTGTAATATGTAAAGAAAGGCTTTAAAATCACAAGGTGTCCTTATGCAAAGTAATCTAGGAATTTCAGGGACATGCTTTCCTAGAAAAAAAGATAATTCTATTAGGAGATAGACGCCTAGTGCTGAATTTTAATTGTTCAGAACACATCTGCTAAATGAGGTTTGATGGCTTAGGATTTTTTCTCATCTTGTCACAGCCACTTTGAATTTATCCCTTCTTACATGTTTATACTTCCTTCCTCACAACCTCCAACTTTTGGGCTACAAGTGACAGATCTCCACCCACCACGGCAGTATGGACTTAAATGGCATGGAGTTGAGGTTGGTCCACGCCTGTGATGGGAAGGCGACAGACCTTTTCTTTGGGGATGGAAGCAAGGTGCACACCGGCAGCTTGGCTTCTGCTTGCCTCACCTGTGTCTAGCTTGCTTGGGTTTCTCCCCATAAAGGAAAACACTGCTCAGAAGGTGTTGTTGGTGCCCCTTGTGGGCATCGAGCCAGCTCCCACATGTGAAAGAGAACATTGCTGGTGGACCAGGGGGATAGAGAAAGAAAGAGATTTCAAGTCTTTGCAGCCTGAGGTTCCCCCCTGTTGTTGCCTGCATGACTGGTGCAGACAGAAGTGAAGAGTACAACACAGAACTGTATTCACAGCTACTGGCCTGGTGTTAGGGTATGAGCACAAATAAAAACGAGGTATTTATTTACCTTGTGGGGATAGAAAAGCAAGGCATAAATGCTATTTATTCAACTGTGGCTTGTTTCTTAAATTCCTTTCAAGTGTCTACCATGCTTCCAAGCAAAGAGTAAGAGCAAAGAGTTTGCTAGGATAGTCAGGAGATAAAGCAGTGTGTGTTTTGCAGAGTTGTGCAAGGCTTCTTCCCTAGATACAAGCCCTTCAAAAAGCATAGTGTCAAAAGTCAAGCAGTACACTGTTCCTCCTGCCTTTGCACGCCCTGACAAAAATTCATGTTCTTTTGGGTGTATTAAAATTGGGACCTGTCTGAAGGTGCTAATGGGGATGGAGTAATAATACTCACACTTAACAGGCATATGGCTAGACTATAGAACAAATGAGGATATCGAAATGTTGGGATAAACCCAGCTTAACACATACATCAAAATATGTAATAACTTACTTCCAGGTAATTGATAAGAACGTGCACCAGCACGTCATAATGACATCTACCCAAGATTTTCAACTAGGAAGAGAGGTAAATAAAAATGGTTCTTAAGCCTTCCCCTCTATATCACTGGGATGGTACGCTTTTGGACTGGTTTGGGTCAACTGGATTAAAACTACACTTTCTTATATAAATAAAATACAGTATTTTTCTTCCAGAAGTGCATGATGTAAGCCAACACATATACTTTAAAAGTATCTTAATACTTATTATTGATGTATATGCAGCTTTTTCAGTTTTAAAAATATTTTTACATACAGTCTTCCACATAACTCAGAGAACTAGTCATAGAAAATGGCACTAGTAATTGAATATTCACAATATTTACTATCATTACCTAATGATCCATTCATATGATGTGAATCCATTCCACCCAGTCCACTCATAGGTCCGTCTGACCCTGGCCCCATTGGAAACTACAAAAGGATCAGACATTAAAAATTGCTATTACTGTACAATTTTTTTTTTTAGATAGTCTAATAAAAAGACAATATTCCTCAGGGAAAAAAAAAACCAAACCCAACCAACCAAAACACAAGTAAAGGCAAAATGTACAGTCCTAGCTCTGAATGCGCAAATCAAGTGAAAGTCCTGCATGTGAAGACTGCAAAAACACCATTGCTTTTGTTGACTTTTTCACTTTTTCCACTGCTACCTTAACAACTTTTGGAAACTCTCACCTCTGTAGGCTGCAATGTGACTTAGGAAAAACTTACTATATACTTCAAAACTTTGTGTATGACTTTCAAACCTGCTAGTGCTGACCTAGCTCTACTCCCATTGAAGTTATAGGGAACTTCGTGATTCTCTTCAATAAGTGATTAATTAACAGCTTTCAAACCCCACCTTATCCGTACTGACTGTTGGACTACTCACTCCATTGGCAGCATGAGCAGTTTCTGTCAAATTTCAGATATTAACCTTAAATTTAGTTCTTCAAAAACTTAAAGACATTAACATTATAGAAAAAATTCTAAAATTCACTGCATAATTATTCAGCAATATCTAAGTATCTATTTTTAAGTTTTAATGGCCTTTTCTTCAAATGACCCATAATATGGATCGTGATTAAATGGAATATCATTGTAATCAGAGAAATACAATAAAACTGAAGGCATAGAGAAAGATCAGAGAAGAAACAAGCTCTGTGTAAGAACCCAGATTTTTGTCAGCTCTAGAACTGCTGAAATTTAGGCTAAAATAGTCACAAGTTAACTAGTTCATTATGCAAATACTTGAATGTTATCAATAGGTTTCATTCTTAACATCCCATTTAGTTAAACAGGGAAGTTTGTTTCTTCTCAGAGGCATTAATTTTATCCTTTTTTTTACAGAACAGTAGGGCAACATGATACTGTGTCACTTGCAGCAATTTTCTCCTCCCTTTTCAAGGGCAGATTTTTTTTATAACAAAAGTTTGAATCCTGCAGGAACTGATGCTTAGTGGCAGGTCCTAGGATGACATCCGATCACAGAGGAGTCTATTGCACCACAGTGTGACAAACTAAGTCATCCCCAAGATCCACAGGCAGAAGCTTCTAAGGTCTTTCCATGAAGAAGAATATGCTCCAATCATTATTTTGCATGTATTGGCATAATTGATTTGGAAAACATTAAAAAGTACGTGGTGGGGGGGAAGCAACTGAAATGTCACTCATAAAAACGGAAAACTTAGTATTCATGATATGTGATGGAAACATAGTGTTTGGGTAAAAAAAGGCTGTATAATTCAAGGAAGTATATAACTAGATTCATATTTACATTAGGTCTGTTGGGTCCAGGTGGTACTGCATTCATTAAAGTGTACATGTTGTCTCCAGAGTTGGTTGAATCTGTAATAAGAGATTATTTTAAGCTCTAATATATACCTTTCAATAAAACTACTCACCTAATACATTTCCTGTCATTTTGTTCCTATTATTTCTGTGCCTCAATCACTTATACACAGTGGTAATATAATGGAAGATTTCATTCCCTTTCTATCTATTGCTACCACACAACAGAGCTATGAAAAGAAGTAATTGCAACAGTCCCTAAGTGACTACTTCCAGGCTCTAGTTTTATGCATGACTGTTAAAAGGTTTATAAATCACCAAGTATCTGTAACTATTTAATTCCATAAAACCTTTTTCCTGGAGTTCCAAATTACTTCACTCATCTTCAAAACAGGAGGTTCTTTCTTATCAATACTTCCTGTAATTTGTTTTCCATCTGTAATAAATGATAAATACCTTCTCATTATATGGACTGCAAGTTAGTGTAGCACGTGAAAATTTTTTAT
The DNA here is from genome assembly GCA_035590195.1 of Aviceda cuculoides. NCBI lineage: Eukaryota > Metazoa > Chordata > Aves > Accipitriformes > Accipitridae > Aviceda > Aviceda cuculoides. The sequence continues at coordinate 8,217,997 of JAVJGG010000074.1, read as the reverse complement.
TCTCAGCCGTGTCAGTCTACTTGATTTTGAATATATCTAACTATTCAGTGGAACATTGTGCAAAGATCCTCACTCTAAGGACAGCTTTAGCTGATGTATTTTCATGGTACAGTGTGGTGCAATGCTTCAAAAAAAACCCCAACAAAACCATCCCGGCACAGTGTGGTGCTTAAGCCAGTAACTTCTGCCAAGAGTTTCACTTGGCCTTGCCAGACGTTGACACAGCTATATTGCATCTCAGTCCTTTTCTTGCAATCAAGGTACATGAACTTTCAGGTGGCGCACATCCAGAGTTGAAATGCAGGAGTCAACCCAGATAACTCTTCTGGTTAAACTTAAGAAACCAATGCCTAAGAACCATTAGCAGATACAAATTACTCTCTCTGATCTCCAGCTTATCCCAACTGCTAACTCATGCAAAGTTGTAACACCTTTCATCAATATTTGTATGAAAGAGAAGGCAAAAAATGCAGCAGATAGTAGACAAATTAGGCAAAAACCTTTCCCAAGGGAACTCGACAAGAGATTGGCCATGTAATTGTCCATGTTCTATGATTCTATGATAATGAAAAGGTTTACTGAGAAGAGAATGACCTAAGGCAAGTCTAAATACATCCCTAAAGGGACAGTATGATTTAAGAAAATATAGGCAACTCTGGAAAATCAGTACCTCTACAGTATCTGCACGAAGAATAAAGAATATCTTAGTACTCTGTGCCCAGATCCTCCAAAAGACCATTCCACCTCTTTGAAACAGAGTTTTGAGATTAACAACACACAGAAAACGCACTGCTGAGCTGTAACTCCTTTTCCAAGACAAAGTGATGGGGGAATTTTGAGTCAGAAGTAGTGAAAGTGAGAAAGCTGAGACCACTGAAATGTGTTGGAACTAGGAATGTGGCTTGACCTCCCACAAGAATGTACTTGTACATACACTGTGGAAGTTAAAATCAAGGGTTTTGTCTATTTCTTAATATTTCCAAGACAATTTTTCTAAACATTAATTCACCTCGGTGAGTAAATAATTCCATGATATACAGAGCACTATGTATCACTAGAACATTCAAATATGCTGTTTGAGGAAGAGGGGGGACAAAAAGCTTTTAGCCTTAAGACATGAAAGCAAAATTAGCATATAAAAAATTATTTTTAACATTCACTGAGGAGGCAAAAAGTTCTTCAACCACCAGATCCTTTTGCAACACATCCCTGGCTCTCCCCATGTTCTGTTGACTCATGTAAAAATACATATGGGCTGGCTGGGCCATAGGAGCTAGTTTGTTTCAGAGGCAAGTAAATACCTTTGCAAAATTCTCAGGCGGCCAATTTCTAAATGTTTTCATACTTTGGAAAACAGAGCCTCAAAACACCTCTGAGTCTCTAACTGAAAATGAGAACAACTGTCAGCAGAAGCTTTATTTGAGCTGCACACAGACAGCCTAACATGTACTGTAAATGCAGTGTGGCCTATTTTTTAAAAGTCCAGGCTCTCCATAAGTTTGTTTTATGTTAAAAGATACTGTAACTTTTAAATGCCAGCTTGCACTAATTATCTTTTTCACTGATGATATGAACAAGGAAGCCCTACGCTTTATCTCAGGTTGCATTTTTTTAAAGCCCTGGGAGTGTATTTAAAGAAGATACTATATTGGTGAAAGAAGTTTTCATGGCCAGTTAGGAAACTTCCCTAGCCTCTTGTGCTGTAGAGGGCAGCAAGAACATGCAGGACGTAAGGACTGAGGACGCTGCACTGAGGTCAACACATCCCTCTTAGCCGGTGAAAGCGAGTTACAAAGGCATATAGTGGCCAAAAGGAGTAGCTATTGAATACTGGGTTACACAAGATGTAATTAGTTTCATTTTGGCAGATTGCTGATGATGTCCATGGGGGAGGACAGCATCCTCCACAGCCTGCAGTTCCACCTTCATATCAGAATCTTTGCACAACACCGATGGAGGGAAATACTTACATCTAGCTGACCACGTTTAAGCCTTGAGAAGCTAGCTAGCCATCCCGAACCCTCCTCCTCGTTTCCTCAAACCTTAGTAGGAATGTGGCCAATACTGCATGGCCACAATCTCCATGTGGTCTGAGTTGCAAGATACAGACTTAGGGACAATGGGGCAGCTGAAGTTCTAGGAACAGATCACTGGTAGGATATGACGATGGCTCCTCTGGGGCCTTACTGCTCCACCGCAAGACAGAGGAGAACAACCTGTCCAGCACGACCCTGCAGTCACTCAGATGACATAGCCACGCAAAGTAGCACGTCACTCAAGAGCCACATGTTGCTCAGGTCTACCCATAGGATACTACAAGGAAGTATCTCACCAGATTCAGAAATCTCCTGACTTCCAAACTGGTGGAATTTTCCCAAAGAACACTTGCAAAAGCAAATGGAAGACTGTGTCTTCTTTTGTTTTTGACTTGCTATTGCTGAAATTGTGCAAGAAAAGATGGGCTCAAAAGCCAGAGAAATGAATTGCTCTGAACTGCAGAGATACAATGCTTTTTATCTCTGCAACACAGCAGGGACAGAAAGAGTGAAAGCGCAGGAAAAAAGCTGATAAAGTATAAACCAAATAATTTATCATTATCTGATTCTTTATCAAAATCAAAGTCTGAAGAATAATCTGTGTACTTCCTAAAATCCCTTATAATTATCTTTTATTATTTCCAAGTATATTTCAGTACCTGCAGGACTAGGCATGATAGGTGTTCCTGGTGGCCCTCCACCTCCTGGAGGACCCTAGAAAGAGTAGAAAATGTCAGTTAGCATGAAAGGAAAAAAATACTACAGTAAAAAATGAACACAGTACAAAAGAAAAAAAAAAAAAAAAGAAGAAGAAAAGTATTGTGAATGTCTATTCACATGGCTAGTGATAAGCTCATCACAGATTAAGACAAGGTAACTGGTGAGCAAGCTCCGGTATACACTTCTGATGTACGTGGGTATACAGACCCAAGAATATCTATTAGTCAATAAATCTGTGTCATGCTTTAAGTCAGACAAGAGAAATACTTGGAGCAGGGCCTAAGACAATTATATTTAATTCCCTCAACCTACTTTCATTACCAGTGTTTTTTCAGCTGGCATTTCTGGTTTTTTTGTACTCTGTTCACAGTCAATGGTAGAGTAAGCAAAGCTTACTAAGCACAAACCAAGGGGGTGTCCTATGGGGACAGAACAGCCTAATCAGCTTAAGAATGCCTTCTTTTTTGGGCAGACTTGGTATCTCGATGCCATAGGCATTTTAATTCTGTCTGTATAATATCCTACAATTTTTTAAAATAACAAACTGTATACAAAATTTCTTCTCAAGTTAATGACAAATGGATGAAAAAAGTCAGGATAATGCTTGGTACACTTGCCTAGACTGCTAAATCAAAGATTAAAAAAACCAAGAATCCCCAACTAAAAAAGCCCATCAAGGAACATTCAATTTCTTAGTTTCAGGTACTTCTATGTTACAATCTGTTAATGACTAAGAATTGCACACAAACTGCTCTGGTTGTTAAACAGGCTTTTTAAGGCTCTTTAAGAATTTCTCAAAGAATTTTATTCTAAAGAGTCAAATAGTTTAGTAAGAACAGAACCATAACATCTTGCTTCCTGTGCTTGCAGATCCACTAATATTTCTAAGTAACATGAAAAACTACCAACTTCCAGTTTGGTAAAAATGTCTATGTCGATAAATATTGACTTTTCATAATATAAAATACAGGGATTGCTAGCAACAGATTATTATTATTTTCATTGCCATATGACTCATTATATTTTTATCTCTTTTGTTATATTTTAAAATAGCAGGTATACTGTTCCAGACAGGAATATTTTTTCAGTGGCACTGAAAATGAAGGTTTGGTTGTTCCCATCTGCTTACAAGGACATTGCTGACACTTGCTATAATTCACTGAGATTTTGGAAGGAGGCAGAGAAGCCTTGGATTTAAAACAATAGAAACTGTTTCTCAATGGTTTACTTAAAATAACATTTCTTACAAAACATTTAGCAGTAATACACTAGCAAACACTATTTTCAGATGATCAAACTCAGTAACTTATCAGCTTTCTGACTGATATCACTCCTCTGCAGGTTTGTACAAGTACTTGCAGAGGGAAGCATCTCTATCTGCCAGCCAGCGACCAACTCACCGTTAATCGCAGATGAAACAGAAATCTTCTACTGAGAAGCAGCAGCACATCCCTGCAGTCAGTCAACATATACATACCTCTATGCCCTTATATGTAACCCCACCTACCAGTTCTTTATCTTTAAGCAAGGTCAGTGAGTATCTTTTATAAAGCGTGCTAGAACAAAGGCTTGCTCCACTATGAAACCCACAGATCCGTTCATAAAAATCAAGGCATAATCACAACTTCATTTTGTACTGCCAGCAGCCACATAGCTTTTTTCTCCTCCCAAATTACAACTGAATCAGAAATTAATGTGTTAGGATTGGGCTTGCCAAAACTGTCCAAAAGGCCTATTCAGCCCTCAGCAATGAGAAATTCCCACACTGCTGCTGCTGCAGAGCTACAGATTCAAAATTCAAAGGGACCTTTGGATCACATATATGACCCTCTAGGTGCCACAGACTATGACTTTTTATTCACATACTTGTGCACTAAGCTCACTAACTTCATTTTTTTAGGTTTATGTATTTTTTTCAGCATCACACAAAGAGGTGTAGAAACCACTAAATGATCATTTATTAGAAAAGTTACTCACCTTTACCGGTTAAGTTTTGCATCTACTTTTAAATTTGCACTTATTCTCATTGTATATTTTCTTCTCTTAAGAAAGCCTCTTGGTATCAACTACCTTCACTCTGAGAATATATTAGTATGTAATGGAATTATTTCTCAAAAACTGTCTGATAAACTAACCAGATTAAGCTCTCAAAGCCTGTAGTTCCAGATGACAAACCCCTTTGGCTAAAAAGCTGCTTTAAGAGCTCTCTAGCCCACACCTTGTCCCCAAACACTTGCCCTCTTGGAAGCTACTGCCCCCCAGTTTTGCTCATTTAGCTGTTTGGATGGATGGAGTTCATGCATTCCTTTTCCAGTAAGTGGCGAGCCTTTCTGAAGAAAGACTACTCTCTCAGCATCAGACAGGACATGCACTGTGCAAGCATTTATGCCGGCAGATTTCAACCCATGTCCCACCTCAACTGCTTCAGCACTACTGTCTGCTAGCGGCAGCCTCAGCTCTGCCTGGAGCTCCCTCTCCGAGTGTCCCTCCACCTATTTTGGATCAATTGAAGTGCTTCATCAAGGACCCGGTTCTTTAAATGCTTCTATCAACTTCAGTTGTTTTGGACGAAGAGCGTCACTCATCCAAGGAACTCCAGTGGCAGACCTGAAGGAGTACTAACCTTCAGCAGAAGAGTGGGGACAAGGAATCGGGCAGCAACCTTTCTCACTAGCACAGCTGGAGTTCACAGAGCACATCTGAGCAGAGGCTCAGGCGTTTTCTCCAATACGTCGATTTTTCTTGTGTCTCACTCTTGCATCTCTGCACATCTTTTGACTTCCCTTCGATGTTGCCAATTAGATGCAACATTCCAGCATCAGTCTCATCATTGTCACCGAAACAGGTAAAATCACCTCTTTACTCTTACTCCTCCTCTGTCTATACACTGAAATATGGTGATGCCCTCTTTTGCCCAAGCCACTTATCCCAGCTGACCTTTGGCTTGATTGTTGGTTGACACGAACAGAGACTGCTACTATACCTTGCACTTTACTTAGGTTTGCTTCTTTAAAATAATTTTCTATAGTATCTCCTTTTCTAGTTTCTCAGGACTTCATACTTTTAAAAAATGAGAATATGAAGTCAAATATTAAAAAAATAAAACGTCAAAATCTGCAACAATAACTGATCACTAGTGTCTAGGGCAAAAGCATCAAAACCTCTTCCCAACAGAGAGAAATTTATGAAGTTCTGCATTAAAAGAACTGGTTTGGAGATCACAGATTTGGACTGTTTCCACTAAACATGTGGTAAAACAAGTACTACAGTTATGGACACTTATGAGAATCATAAACTTTTCCACAGCTAATTCTCTAAATATAGGACAAAAGAAATTGCCTTTGTCTAAACAAAACGAGCTCATCCTTGAACTCATCCTTCAGCTTTAGCTCTGCAGGATCATCTCTCTTACTAAGACTGAAAGAAAGAGAAACCTCTAAGCAGGACAAAGAGATGAAAAAACACTGGTATATTGTTCTCATGGTGAAGGACCTGCTATTTCCACATTCTGAAATAGCTTCAGGTTTTATGCTGGTTAAAGCCAATGCCCTGCAGTTTTCTCATCTTGAGGTGATAAAACATGAAATACCAAAAGAAAGGTCTACTGAAACCTGACCGACCAACAGGAATTTGGAATCCAACATATAATTCTCCCTTGTTATCCTGTCACACCAGTACTAAGCATGTGATAAAAAGAGATGAAACAATATGCCTTAGAAGAGTATATCAGAAGTACAAATAATCCAAGTACAACAGTAGCAAGAACAATAAAGAGTCTAAAAGGATAAACAAAGTTAACCTCTTGGGATAGGGACAAAAAAGAGCAGTATATACACCAACAAAAACCATTTTCCTGATAGGTAAAGTGTACTTGTTAAATTCCAGAGAGAGGGTTAGCATTTCAGGTTCTTTTGAATGACAGCTCAATGCTGGGCCTATTACAAACTTTTAACTATTTTATTCTAAAGTACAGACTAAGAAAAAACAATGATACCAATTAATCCACAATAAATTAAGACAATGTCTGTGAAATGAAGACAACAGACTATGGAGAAAAAAAGAATTTTCAAGTTTTCAGAAGGTAATTATATGAATAAAAATTTCCCTTAAAATGTTAGATATAAGAACCTATTTGTATATCTTTGGGGGATAAAACCTTATTCTAATTCTTCAAATTTTTTTTTCTGAAGAAGTTCAGAAACCCATACTCAGTATTGTGTTACTGAGAAAGCTGGGGGATTTTTGTCCTTTATTGAAGACAATATATTGTACTGGTTATATAAATGTTTGCTGAAATAAAACAGCACTCAGAGCAATTTTGACCAGACTGATAATGATTCTAGTAATGACCATCAATAGACGCACCATAGATGGCAGAAAAAAACCTCTAAGTGCAGATCGAATGTACAGTTCTCAACCAATACACAAGGGTTCTTCCTAACATCTGGACAGCTATCTCTTTGCCTAAATAAAATGTAACATCTATTCTAATAAGCAAACATGCACAAGTGTACTTACTACATAGTTCCCAGGAGATGCTGAAGAATAAGGTATCTGTAATATCAACAGAAACAAAATAGTAATTTCTTCCGCAGTGAGATGGAGTCCATACATACATTTAGGTACAGCTGTAGGTTAATGCTTATTTGTTTAATTTGTTTCAAAGACACAATTAAGGATTATGGAAAAATGCTGCTGTTGTCAAAACAAACACCTCTTCTTTTCAACAACTTGTCATTGCAAGTATGTTCAAGTCCAAAACTAGCAATATAGACACAAACCAAATTTAATACCCAAAATTGCAAATAAAGTATTTCCATCTAAGATTACTGTGCTCTGGTAGCCACCCTAATGAAATCAGTATGAATAATATAATTCACACATTTAAATGTCTGTAGGCTGAGGTCTGTTATCTGCTCTCCGTTGTTTCATAATAATTGGGGCACGCATTTTTAACAGCCAGCATCACTTTTTTAAGATACCAGTTTACAATGTCTAGCACCAATCCAGTTCTTCCATCTACTACAAGAGTCTTCTTATTCTTATTGTGGGAGCTGCAGTAAGGTCTGTAAAGATCTGCAGTCTATAGTAAAAGGTTGAGCTATAAGATTATTAAGGTAATATGATTTATAACATTTATAACCCTAAGAAGCCCATACTTGCCTCTAAGTCAATAGGACTTCAGAGTCATGCCAAGTATGGACTGAATTTGTATGTTCTCATATATACTTAATCTTGATTAGAATCTTGATCATAAAAGGAAAAGCAACTCTTTTGTATCTTTCACCCTAGAAGGTATTAATTTTATTTCTTTGCATTATTCTTTTTTTTTTAAAAGGATCGTGTTCTATTTTCATTTCAAATTCAATTGTGGTAATTGTTACAGAGGATATCTGGAGAAATCCAAACACATGTGAATAATCTGGTTTTCTTCTCTATGACAGCCTTTGCAATTATTCTCTCTGAAGGAGCACAGACCAATGGTATTATAAGAGGATGGGGTAAGAATTAAGCAAATGTACTGTCAAAATACAAAATTATTTTGTAGCGTAAGCATCTTACATGACTGTAGACAATTTGTCAGCCAACTCATTTTTATGAATACATCTATTAGTGGACTTCTCAATTTATTTCATAGAATGAATATATTTCAACTACCAGTTGAAAAATATCCTAACACCCATTTTAGTTGAGTACATGCAGAAGAAAACTAAGGAAGAGCTTTAGCTCCCCCCCCCCCCCCATTGTCCTTACTAGAATTAAAAAATCAAAATTGAGAACAACAGAAAGAACTAGACTAGTCTGTCAAGCCAGACCCATCTTGTCTAACTCTAAGTGCTAAAAAAGGATACATTTTTATATTGGTGGTGTATGATCACTGAATGAAAATGAAAACTTTACCTTTGTGTTTTCTGAAGAAATACCAGACACTTTTGTTCATGTGGGATGCCTCACTGACCTCCTCTTCCTTCAAGCTGCTATTAGACTACCTTATTTTGTAGCTGTTGCAATGAAATTCAACAGTGCGCTGCTTTTTACAAAAAGCATATAAAAATGGCTGATGTCTTTCTTGCAAGCAACCGCTCTATGACTGCATATTCCCTAGTTAGGAGCAGCAAATGGTGCTTTTGTTATGTAAAATATGTGAGCACACATTAAGCTGTATCTTAACAAGCTGTGATTTCTGTAGAGCTTGCTGGCCAGACAGTGTTGACCTAATTCATCTTACTGGCGCTGAAGGAAGCTAAAATTTACCTTAAATATACCCCAGGATAACCTTTGTGTTATGGAAGTGCTGTAACAGATGTAAAGATGCAGACCTGTTGTGTGATTATGAACAGAGCTGAATATTTGCAGGTCAATGGGCTCTCTGTTCAGATGTGCTACTCACTGTACCTGCTCTGCATTAGCATTATGGGGAAAAATGTAAAGCATGCAGTATTCTACTTGTTCAATGAAGTGGATCTTTTTTTCCTATAAAATGGGAATTTTATATTTTCCATGTAAAATTATGTCTAACATATATTTTAAATGGTTACTTACAGAATTGGCATTGGTTGGGTTTGGCCAAGGTCTACCACCCCCAGGACCCCTGTAACAGAAGATGAAAGATGAGACACAGAACATTCTCTGTCTTCTGACCAGCTCTGAGGAAGCAAATCAAAATAATCTGTTTCTAGAGTAAGGAAGGAGATGGCTTTTTTGAAATTAAAGTGTGTATAAACAATAACTATACCACGTTATAATGCTATAGCAGAATTCTCATCGTTGCACTACCATTATAATTTAATCAGTTTATGAGTCGATTAAAGATTATTTATTTATTACTACAACCCTGCCACTCACATCTAAGACACTTCAGTTCCCGACTCATTCTGGTACTTCTGTACTCTTCAGGACAGGACCTGCCAGAATGGCACCATAAGGAGTCCTTCCCCAGTAGCCACACTGCCGGAGGCTACAGTGGAGATGGCACAGTTTTGCATAGGTCCCAAACACTTGCAAATTTAGGACGTGCCAGACATTCCCCTTTTATATGGAAATGGAAAGATTTGAAAGACATTGCAGATTTGTATCTCTTGAAGTGCCTTCCTTCTATTCACAGAGAATTTAACTCTGTGTTACATACGTGCAATATTTTAAAGTGGCACAGAAGTTTTGCAAAGTGTAAAAAAAAAGTTCCCAAATTCTTTAAGTTCTCATGGGGAGTGTGGACCTTTTTTAAAATATTTGGAGGAAGTATCACACATTCCACAAAAGTCTACTTACAGTAGAGACAAAGACAGAAAGGTACTGAAATATAAGTCTAATTTCAGTCATTGAAACAGTACTCTTGCTTACATAATTAAGTACCTCCCTGAAGAATTGAGGATGCATGGATCTAGAATACTGCAAGTATAGTAAGGTTTCATTAGTGAAAGTGATGCTAATACCTTACAAATGTTTTGGGGAAACTCATTTTTAAAAAGAACAAGCCACAGAAAATATGTTGCTATAACCTGTATCTAATAATAGTAACAATAAGAAATCTCATATTAAAAATTGAAAACATGCCATTTTATACATACCCTTTAAACATATGCCTAGTTATGCATCTAAAACCAGTTTGCTACTCCACTAAGGCTACGTTATCTCCACAGAGGTCACAGAAACATGAAATTTATCATACAGCAGGGAAAAGGAAATTTCAGACTTTTTGGACACTCTGGTTACACTTGGCCCAAATGGTGTACGGATGATTAAGTGGCAGGTCCCTGGCAGGAGGGACAAGAGTGTTTCACAGGCAGAAGACCTGTTCGATAAAGCCAACTCTGATGAGACATCAGAGGCGTACTAAAAGCAGAAGGGAATGGGGAAAGGAGAAAAGGAAAAATCATCCAGATAGACCACATTTTTCTCACAACTCTTGCTGTTATTTTAAGTTTCTCAGTCTTAGCTGAGCTCAGAAAAATAGTTTGGTGGTTAGGCTTCATCTTTTAACATTCCTGAGGGAACTGAGCCATATGGGAGGTAAAATCTCCATGTTTACAATCATAACATCTTAATAATCATAATTATTCCTGGAAGCATTAAGAACTCCTAGTTATTTATAAATAAGATAAAGTCACTTTTTGAAGACCCTGACAACTGAGAGGCAGAGCTGATGACAAAAGTTTCACATTTAAAATGGCATTTTGGCCTCATTAGCTTTAGAAAAGCAACATTAGCCACCACAACTTACCAGATATGGGAGAGTGATTTAAATATAGAGAAAAAAGCAGGCTTTATTAATGAGTTCAGGAAGTTTTCTATCTATTTTAAAGTCTTGCAAAACTAAAACCTATTAAGTAGATACATTGCCCCAGGGATTTAATATTGCATCTTTTTCTTTTTGTTACATTGTTGATGATACTATAAAGAAATTAGTTCAAACAACTGAAATAAATCAAGTGAAAACTGATTTATTTCAGCTGACATTATTTTTGGAAAGTTGGAAAACAGGAATGTAGGTGAGGGTCTTTTCTGCCTTATTCATTGGGAGGAGGGGAGGCAAAGTAAGGAAATGGACTCACAGTACTCACTCACAATGCTCATGCTCCTCAGGTCAAATATTCAGCTCTTTCTCCTCCACTAACAATTGCAAGGTGAAATATTAGGTGTTCTTTTTTTTTTCCTTTCCTTTCCCCCCAAATTGTTCTTTTTCCTGTGTACCATATTTGGTTTATTGTATTCTCCTTTTCAGAGAAATCAGGAATACTTGTAACAACACTGCAAGTCTGGTTTCACCCCAAAACACTGCACTTGTTTGTGTGACATTAAGTAACACAAATACATCTAGCAAAAAGCTTCAAACGGAAAATAGCTCTGACAACACTGCCGATTACTCTGAACTACAGAGATGTTAAAAACCCAACTCATTTGTTAAAAACCCAAATACATGATTGGGTTAAGCCACAGCAACATGAAAGTTCAGACAGGCCATACAAGGAGACTGGGAAACTCACCTTTCATCTAAAGAGCTGCTGGAATTTGCAAATTTAATGGAAGCCATGGACAGCTCTAAGTATAGACTTAGAAAACACTGTAGCAGATTCTGCTGGAAAGCCATATGGGTTTTGTGGAGCCAAATGTTGTTAGCTTATAAAACACACATAAAAAAAAAGCTACCTACATTTTTTTCAATGCAATGCAAGCAGGATTTTTGCCCTTTGTTAAATGTTTATTTTGAAAGCATCAACAGTCATAAAACATTATGAATATATCAATTCCAAACCAAACTAATTTATAAAGTATCTATTGCTGTGAATATTTACAGCTGCATTTTATCTTTAAAGTTAGTCCTACAGTGTTGATCCTAGTTCTTGAAAAAATAAAGTATGAAATTTCAGTTTCCCAAAGGCCAAATATATTCTGTCAGGAAATCAAACATCTAGACACAAGTTTGTGATTTGTAGTTAAAAAACAAAATCTTTTTTTTTTTTCCTTTTCAGGCATGACTGAGATATTCTTAGTGCTTCAGACAGCACTACAGGTCACACAGGCTATTAAAAAGTGCCAGTGAAATGTAATGCTGCTCCCCAAGATTTGCCATTTTGTTCCAAAGAGGGCATTTTTCCACAAAAATAAAATCTTACTAAAAATGGCTACACCAATTTTCAGCTTAAAACCTTATATCTAAAATATTATTTTGTAGAATAACATAGGATATGTATCAGCTGTTTCAAACAGTAATCTGATAGGCATTGGTTTTGATGGAACAAGCAGTTATTTAGTGGTAGTACGTTTGTGGAGGATATGCTCCTCTGCTGAAATACTGTCTACAAGCTCTCGAGCTGGTTGTTGCCATTTGTGACAATAAAGAACACTTTCTCATCCAGAAAAGTGTAAAATTATATTTGGCAGATATTCTGCTCTTAACCAAAACAGCTTCCTTTCACACTTTCTGAGGAGAAAGAGATGGATTTTAAATGGCAAGTGTTTTTGGAGAGTACATATTTTTATATTTTAACATGGCCAAAAATGCAAAAACATTGAACAGAACACTGAAAAATTTTCATGTAATAAAAACATGTGGCTATGTAAAGACAAATGTATGTTACTATAAGGCAATAGCTTTATGTATAGTTATCCTGTTTCCTAGAAATATAAGTACACCAAATGACTTACACTGCTATTTCTTAGCACTGTACATTAGATAAATTGTAAGGGATAATACATAGAACGCTTTTAACACGGTTGGGTCCATCTACTGCCGTCGCCCACAGGTAATCCTTGGATGCACTCTGACTAATCCTGAATGCTGGAATTGACCAGACAATGAGTCTTCACCAAGATTTTGATGTAAGGACAACTTTGACAGCAGTAACCTTACAGAAAGAAAAAAACACTGATGTCCTAGAAAAACAATTAAAAGAAACCCAGACAATAGTATTTTGATCAGTATATGTCACTGCATTTGACAGAGGAAAAAAATACTCAGCTTGATGGTAAAATAATTATTCATGTACTCAGGCACACAATAATGGAGCTCCTTAGAACAGTCTGTGATTCAGCATGTACACAGGTCAGGACATGCTATAGCATAATATTCCAGTACCAGCAGTTTGGACTCTCTTACATATTTAAAGTGCATTGTAATAAGCAAAGGGACAGTATGAAGTCTTGTTCAAAACCAGGAAAGAGTACTCTGTTCCTCCTTTCAGCTGAGCTGGAGTAAAGATGAGTTTGTAAGAAATGTAAAGGAATGCAGTGTATGCCTGGTAAGACATGGAGACAGCTATGGTTACCTGCTTCTAATTATTGCTTCACACCTTGTTCTTCTCAGAAGATCATATCCTGTATCAAAGTTCACGAATTTGCCAAGTAAAGGACACCAGTTCACGGTGTCCCCTTCAAGAGGACATACAAGTTCAAAGGAAAATGTACTTCCCACATCACTGAACTAAAACATGATCTATGTATGTTTACTGGCTCAACTCAAGATGAAATGTGCTTATTAAATGCTGCAATATGGAAATGTCTCTTTCTGGCAGACCAGGGATTCTTTTCGTCATCCAGCAACCTGTTCTCTTTTTTTTCCTATATGAACTCTCATTTATGTGGATATGTAGCCTCAAAATATCTATCCTCAATTTTACTTCTACAACATTTTAATTTAGAAAGTTAATTTGCTTTTCTTAGAATTCAATTGTCTCCTGAGGACAATCTCTATAGTGCTCATATTACACTCACACTGAATTCCAAATACCTAAATATTTTTTCTACATCAATTTTATTTAGGAAGTAGAAATGCCTACCCTTGGGAAGGTTCCTAGAATTGTCTTGAGCCCAATATATGATGTCTATGTTAGAGTAACACCCAACTCTCCATTTTATTTTATTTGCTTTAAGAAATCCAGGTATGTCTGGAAATTGGAAAAAATTAAGGATATGGTGGATTAGATATTTTTTTAATGCTATTATCTATCTTAATACCACTTCTACTTTTTCAGGTTGGTAACTCTTCACTTGAAATGAAAATTAGCATCTTTCCTTTATGTTTTCTTTGAAAATAAGAGTAAAAATGGGTATCTATGATATATAAATCTTCGCTGTGTTTTCTGTGTCAATCTGCTGAAAACTTGTGCTTGAAGGACAAAGGTGTGAAAGGAGTAAGAAAAGAACATGTTCTCTGCTTCAGGTTGTAAAATGATTCTAGTGTCTTGATAGCCGGACCACCATACTGCCTTCTGTGACCACCCCAGGATCTGCAAAATGCTGATTATGAAAAAATGTACTCACTTCAGTAGTGGTAGGGCCATGATACAGGAATGACTTGATAATCTCTGGTCTGTGGTATGTTAAAGGTAGCTATAGCAGCCCATCAAAATTAGTGAATGTCTTAGAGAAATCTAAACAATACAAGGAGCATCTTATTTTCTCTCCAGGCTTCCTAATCATGTAAACCACTCCAAGCACAAAAAAGATTTATCTGAAGTGCAGAAGATTGCTCGTGTTGGCCCACTTGCTGTGCTAAAACCCTCAGTTTAAGTCTAGACTACTCTAGATACACTAATTTTACATCTGAAACTTTTCTATGCACTTAGAAAGGGAGGTTGTCTACAGGTATAAAAGGCTCTCATGACTAAATCAATGCCTGGAATAAATCAGTACAGCTTAACTGAACTCAGTCTATATCAATTTTTACAAATGATGATCCAGTCCCAGAAGTACATACAAACACTGAAAACCTTACACTCATATCTGTGATACTCTCCTATCTGTTTACAGTGGAAATAAATGTAGTTCTGGAAACAAAAACAGCAACAGAGAGAGATCATCTACACTTCTTTCAAATATGTCTTTTTTTATAAATATTTCCAGACAATGGTTTTATTTTGCTAAAATAAGGTACTTCTTTATTTTGTAGAAAAGAACCATGCTTGTACCATTCTTTACAAAATATTTAATCAGTAAAGTAAAAACATAAATGTAAATGTCATTTTTTTAAAAAAATTCATACAAGGATATATCGCTGACTATACTGACAAAATATTCCCAGTATTTGAACTTTGACCTGTGAAACAAACTGAGTATTTGTACAGACTTGTAGGGACAGCAAAGGCGCCTGTAAGAGATGCATGCAGAAGAAGGAAACTGCTGAGGGTTCACTTTTTTAAATTGCAGTTATTAGTCATCAAAGCATGTTACTTATCAAAGCATGTTCTCCTTGTCTTATGTACCCCAAATGTTACTTCTACAATGAAATAATGATTTTTCTAAATATTATAAGATTTTATTATTGTGCTTACATGTTCATTCCAGGCATCCCCGGGCCACCTAAAGCATTCAGTGGGGGTCTCATTGCACCTCCATAGTTCTGCAATGATAACCAAGGGTCAGACTACCACAAAACAAAAAAACAAAACCAAAGAGGAGGGGGAAAGAAAGGACAGCAGGTTAATGATATCCCTACATAACTGCTGACTGGATAGGCCAATGTAATTCATTCTTTCAGGAGTTTCCATTGTTGACTTAAAAAAATAATACTGTTAACACCAAGGAGAAACAATTACAAACGATAGAAATAGACTAAGAATACTTAAAATGTCAACTGTTTCAGGAGGAATTATTTACACATATAGAGGTCAAGTCAATGGCCAGCAAGGGGCAAGTTTTACAATGTATTCAACTTTTATACCAAGGGAGCTCATTCAAAATCAGAAACCTGGACTTAGATCCCAAGATTTCTACATCATGGAATTTAAATAGAATTATTTTAATCAGATTTTGTTAGGATATCAACAAATGCTTGTATAAAATTACACCAATGATATCACTTTTATAACATACAGCATAAACATTACATTTCTCTTCTAACCAGTCAATTCTAATACATCTATGGTAGCTAATATGAAAAGTTTTTAACAAGATAATGAATGTCATAGTGATGCCAACAAATGAATTGCCCAATGCCTATAAAATATGAGTTTATGCTCTGATATTATGACAAAAGTTTAACTGTACTATTTACATGAAAAACTAAATTATACCTATTTTTATTCAGAGGAATACAATCAGAACAGTCTGTCTCACTTCACAATCATAATGGCACTCCCTAATCTGTGTTAATCCTGCTACATTTTTTTAATATTTCAAAAGAATGGATAATAGTAAATTCTCTAAAATGAACAGCTGTGCATTTTGGAAGGACAGGGGGAACAAAGAAGTGATTTACTTTAAAAAAAAATTAGGTCATTGTTGCAGTCTATTTTCCAATAATAAAACTCATACACTCTATTTCATGTATAGTATATTACAAACTGCATAAACTACATGACCAAGGCTTACGGCTGTTCTCTATATTGGTCTAGTCTGATTCACAAAACCATGTAAACATGAAGTCATGAATACATGGGAGATATCCAACAGTAATATTCAAAGTGTGGGTCTGGTGCTGTTTATACCTTGACTGATATGACATATCAGTTATCTAGAACTGATCAGTTATCTAGAACTGATCTACAACTAGGAGAGGAGGTTCTGTTGCTACAAACAAAACAGCCAAACTTAAAATTTTCTTCATTGTTAACAATCCTTAAAGTGTCCCATCTATAGCTGGTTTGCAAGAATACACCCAGAGGCTGCAGATGTCCTCTTCCAGACCCAGCCATCCGAAGACAGTATTATCCACAGCTGCTGGTCATCAACCACTACTCACTCCTGCCTTTTTGTGTGCAGCTGGTAGACCAATTGGTGTGCATGCTCAGGCGCAAGTCAGCCAGATTAACTCAAACCTTCTGTTTAACCTAGGTTATCCTAGATGATTTTGCCTGAGCAACTCCCCTGTCAGATCTGTAGGGCAGTAACTGGTTGGTAGTCAAAGCAGCTGGGCACAGTAACATCCCCAGCTGGCACTACTGGATCTGGAAGAGAACACAGTCTGACTGTAACAAAACAGAAGTACCATATCTGTTTTATTTCATTTTTTCATCTTGATGTGGAGGGCAGAGCCATCTCCCTGTTTGTTGTGTCAGGTAACTCCCCTCTTTATTTTAATTCAGGAATCTTTTGTGTGGACTGGGGTTAAAGATCTTTATGGAATCCTGCAGAACTGGAAGAATCCTAATCAAATGTACTTCTAATTACTGCCAATTCTAAATGTACTCCTTCGTCCTAAAATAAAAGCGCTTTCATTAAGGCTACCAATATAGATGTTCCTTCAGCTGCAGCTATGCTCTCTGCAGAAGTTAGTGCCCCAATTTGTTCCTTAGAGCTTTTTACTCAAAGTCACCACCGCCTTTCATCTGGCAGTTGAGTTGTTCATACAAGTGCTCTGTAACATCAGGTGGCCAAAATGAGCCAGATTAGTGAAGACTTTTTTTCTTAAATATTTAAGATGACCTGATTATTTTTGACTAGAAAGCACTAGGGACCATGGGGGAGGCTCACCAGCAGATAAGAAGAACGGGGAGAAGTAACAGTCACAGACTGGAGGTAGTGCCCCATTCATCTAGCTTAACTACAGCTTGAAAAAAGCCTGAACCTAATTCAGTGGAGCTTTTAATAGATTCAAGCATTTACAACCATCCATTGCTTTTTGTTTCATGTTTAGTTTGAAACAGTCTAGAATCATAAAATACAAAACTGAGTTAAATTTTCTGTAAGTTTTCAAGCATACACATACTATACTTGCTATACTGGACATAAGCATTTCTGTATCAGCACATTAAGTGTTTTGGAAGTTGATTGCCTGTACAGCAAGTAGCAGGGCCTCCCACTAAGGGCACACCCAAGTCAACGTTACAGCACTGTAGCAAGAGAATGTTAGAAGTAGGTGTGAAAGATTCATCAAATTTGGTTGTAGAACTGCATTCTGAGAAGATCCTAAATGCCAGATGCAAACATAGATGATGATCCATTTATAGATAAGATTGATTTGTGAACTTAAATTTTGCGTAGATTACCTACATTTTCCCCCATTTTAAGAGGATGTTCAGCACAAGAAAGAAGAACCTTACAGAAACACTGGATTTTAAGAGACAGCAAAAATGGAAAAATTATCCTTATAAAAACTGGCATAAGATTTGCCTGCTGTGTGACTAATGTTGCTGCATAAAGTATCAGCTCAATCTCATATGGCAGCATTGCAAAGCTCCGCTTTCCACCTCCAAAAGGCAAGTGGTAAATATACTTACTTCAATGCTACAGAAAAAATAACAAATGTATTTAATAATGGTTTGTTGGTTACACAGCAGATATCGTGTAGAACTGCACAACTGGTTTCTACCAAGAAGACCCAAAATTGTAAAGACAGTTAGGAACGGATTTGAAAGTCAAAGCTATTTAATCGTTTAAAATTCAGTTGCTATTCCAAGGAACAAAGAACTCACTAGAGAGATTGTCTGAAATGGGGAAGTAAAAATGCAAAGTGTGGGCACAACAAGCACACTGTAAAACAAAATACTGGCAACCCTGGTACGAAACACCACTCCCCATATTTTCTCTCCTTAAGTGCACTGGAAAAATACAGAATAATCTTTTGGATTCTTATTTCAGGTATGCATAAGAATTCGTTTGTTTTCTACCTTAGTTTACTGTTGAAATGTAATACTGACAAATATCCACCCATATTTTCACACTTTTGAAGAATGAGCCTATGAACAATTACGACCAGGTCAACACCATGGAGAAGGCTGATTCTTGCAATCCAAGGTTGCTTTGCTCCTCGAAAACAGAGCTAGAGATGCTCGTGATTGACAAGGGGGAGAAATGGCAGTATGAACTTCTCGTTTCACATTAAAATCTCTCTAGTACTCACCAAAAATCTGTATCAATAGTGGATGAAAGAAAAACTTTCCAGAATTTTGAGGGGTATTTTTGGTACAAAGAGTTTGCCTAAGTTAGAAGTATTAAACCTTTCCTCCTAAACAGCATAATCAATTAGGCTAGGAGGATGGGGAAACACCTACTCGGTTCTTGGTCTCCTTTACAAATATCAGCCTTTGATTACACCATACACTGGCTGTTGGACGAACATGTTTCTGAAATAAGCAAGTTAGGGGATTCCTCTTTTAATTTCGAATCTTAATTAAAATGATTGATGTCTTCATTTTAGACTTTGTACAGCTGCAACTCAGAATTAATTTTTGTAAAACAGAAAGTTTATTTTAAAATGCGATTAGAAGAACAAGTCCTGGCCATCTTCAAGCTATGGAAAGCCAAAGTAATATAGTGTAAGTATAGGGCTATTAAGAAAAACAAGTATCTATCTGTGGAAGGTACCTGTGGTCCTAATGGAACCATTCCTCTTGGAGGAGTCATTCTCTGCATTGGCCCACCCATGTTTGGATGCCCTGCAAATAAAATCATGCAACTTAAAAAACTATGCAATACACAAGCACCTTCTGAAACAACTTTAAGAAACCATTCCTTTTTAATTAACAAAAAGGTTAAAAAGCTGCCGTCAGCTTTGAAACACAGAAACAAAGATGCAAGTTTGAGAAGAAAGTACTTGAATGGTCCAAATAATTATTTCATTCACCTTGCTGCCGTGTTGGGTCCATCCCACTAGGCAATAATGGCTGACTTCCTGGGACACCTCCAAGTGCCTGCAGGCATAGAAACCATATGTTAAAAGCATATAACACTTTGAAATTTATGTTAAAGACACAATGCAGATATTTTGTTTTTAATTCCCTGCTGTTTCTTCTCAGTCAAGAGTAATCTGGAAGAGTTAGCTTTCCTAAACACCCTAACTAAATGTCCTAAGTGCCTAACTAAACTAAAAGTCCTGAATGTCCTGTGATCCTGATATGCATTTGCATGGACAAACTCTTGGACTTCTGTGGAATTCTGTATAAAGAGTTTCCAAAATGTAATTGCCTAATTCCCCCACCCCCCCAATATTTCCTTCACTTCAGCTTACCTATTATTTAACCTCCAAGCACTGCCTTTTTCTTGGGTACATGGCAGTTTATTCAAAGCTTATATTGCTACCATATTCCCTTTTAACCATTATTTTAAGAGGTCAGGATGCAGACACTGATACTCTCTAACAGTGAGCCATAACTGAGCCAACTGCACAGGATTCACAGGGTATGGTTAATTAGGGCTGTGACGTGGGGGACATTTTGTCTTCCACTCTGCCTTACTCTTGAAGGGC
The DNA here is from genome assembly GCA_035590195.1 of Aviceda cuculoides. Taxonomy (NCBI): domain Eukaryota; kingdom Metazoa; phylum Chordata; class Aves; order Accipitriformes; family Accipitridae; genus Aviceda; species Aviceda cuculoides. The sequence continues at coordinate 8,197,618 of JAVJGG010000074.1, read as the reverse complement.
ATCAATGCCAAGACAAGCTTATTATTCAGCTATGGGAGATAACAACAGTCACAAAACTTGCTCCTAAATCTTGCCTTCAAGCATGAAGGTACACAGTGTTGTTACTTCACCTCTGGTCCAAAACAAACACGTTGCTTTTATGTCCCCACATTTTAAGCTGCTCTTTGGGTTTATAGTAACTGAATTAGGTTTACGGCTAACTAATTTCTTATCTATAGTTTAGCCAACTAGAAAAATGGTTTTATGAATGGATCTTTGTAGCTGATTCACTAGGTGCTGTTCAGCACTTCAAAACAACACCACATTTTCACTAAAAATGTATCCAGAATGAGTAAATCTGTTATTATGAAAGTAAACAATTCAGACTTACAGGTACAGGTATTGCTTAATGTGGGAATGGCTAAGTTACTCTTGATGTGGAAATACTGTAGTAGTCTTGGACACATACAAAGGGGAACCTATTGCAAATATTACCCAGTTTGTGTCCACAAGAGGTAGGAAATGAAAAATTATGATGCACGGTATTACCTCAAAGGTAATACAGTCAAAAGGTACTGCACTGCAAGTTTAATGGAATAAATAATCTGGGACGACATCATTTAAATCGGAGTTTTACATACGTGTACTTCAGTGGCTAGAAGTCTGGGCGATACGTAAGAACAATACGTGATGTGCACGGAGAAGTGTCAAACACAAGCAAAGCAGGAACCGGTCACTTCTGCCAGAGGTGGCAGTGACATGCACGGACACAGCGGCACTTGCTGCTGTGAGCACACGAGACCCAAGACTTAACTCACGCAGCCACCACACAGCCCATCACTACAAGAGGGACTGCCAATTCCTTTCTAATACGTCAGACCACTTTTCAAGAACAACAAGTGTACCCGCACAGCCAACAGCAAACACCCTTGTAGGGCTTGATCTCATAGGATGTGATCGAGTACTGGAGGCAACTTGGGGCACTCGTGTGACACTCGGTAGGTACTAACTTCCCTTGCTACAAAGCCTAGATCTAGCTCAGATAACTCTTACGCAGCACTGCACTGTGCTGCGCGCACATGCCCTGTGTTACCCTTCCTTGCCCAAGGAACACGGTCCCTACTGCAAGGCACTAAGGAATACAGTAACAGTGGGAATCTTAACTCTGATTTTTACTGACTCCCATCTGATCAAAATTTCAGCCTTAAAGCTGCACTACAACAGTTTATTACTTCTACACAGTGCCCATCTATACTGTAACTTAAATACTAGCTGTGTTGTTAAAAGCAGTAATTCATGCATGTGGCATAATGTAAATGAATTGCGAGAGCTGTAATTCACTGAGATTACATGATTATGTTACAGCTCTGAACTGAAAATATCACAACATGCAGACAAAAATGCTACTGAAACTAAAACTGCAGGTTGGCAGGACTTTCACAGCACTCACCACATCCAGTTTCCACCTGCCAGTATTTACAGTGTTCAGAAACATACAGAAACAAAGGAATACGTAAAATCCAAACAGTGGTATATCTTTGGCTAAGGTATTACTGAAATGTGCAAAACTCAGGAAGATATTTTGTACTGAGTTACAGTATGTCAGTAGCAAATATTTAACTAAAGTGCAAATGACATTGCATTCTTAACGTTGTTCCTTGATGATCACTTTGGCAAGGTTAATCAAGCCACCCATTTCCTTTGTGAGAAAAGTAGGAATGGTACATGTCACTTATCCTGCTCCCAAACATCACCATGTTTGATGTAGAGAAATACCAGAAAACATCTTGCCACCTGATGTATCCACCTCACTAACATTTAAACTTGATACTTTCTGGCAATATTGTGCCAGTGCTAAAGACAAGTTTGTTGACATTGCCTTATACAGGTAAGAAAAATAGCCAGAACTGAGGTTGGGGCATAAAAGTCACATCGAGCTGTGGCAACAAGAAAGGCAGCCCTGGAAGTCTAAATTGGACCAAAATAGCCATTCCATCTACCCTATCAAATTTTCCCAATATTGTAAATGATCCAGCTTTTCTTTCAGAGCTCCACTGATATTTTTCTGTCTGTTTATCTTCAACTTTTCATCTGCTGACAACTGCTTTCTCCTCTTCTATCTGCACTATGCAGAACTTAAAAAAAGTACGAATGCTTCCAGAACCATCTTTTCACACATGGGCCAATAAAGGTCTCTGCTGACGAACCGCAGCTCATTACTCATTCTTGTTACACTGGTATGCATATCTTTTGATATATAGATGAGAGAAAATTGGAAATTTGATGCTTTTATAAAGTACTCAGACTGTCTATAAGAGTCATGGAGCACTTTATGATATCTGTTTCTCATCAATAATCTCCATATTTACTATGAAATAAACATACTTCATATATCGAACAAAGAATAGGAGGGAGTGATGCATTTTACACAGAATTAGGTAAAAAAATTCTCAGAGCTAACTGCTTGATGTGGTTAGGAAGCTTTAGAGAGTGTAACAGTTATGGGAAGATTCTGCCTTCATCTCAGAGCAGACAGCATTGGCTGGCTGAGGTTAATGCAGCACCACACAAGGCAACTATATCCTCCCTCTGCAAACAGGCTTAACACACCATAAATTTTGAGGTGTAGACACTAATTAAGCACAGGAAAGTGAGCTGGGAGTGGCATGGCCACACCTTATCAAAATAACTATTTAATGGTCAGAAAAAACGGGGTGGAGAGGGACTGAGTTAGTTTTGTAGCCAACGAGCCAGTGGTAGCCAACAAGCCAACATTCCCTGTTCCCACCACTGCACCACCACCCTGGACCACACGAGTGCATCAGTGATAAAATCTTACCTGATTGGGTATTCTTAAAGGTGGCCTTGGACCGCCAGGGTACCGAGGGGACATGAAAGGCTATGAAAAAAAAAAAAAAAAGAAATACTGCTAAATAATTCAACTTAGCTCGTAAATACCGCATTGAGTCATTGGGCGTATGGCTTGTGCCATGGTCACACCTCAAGCATCCAGTTTAAATACTTCCACAGAGCATTCAGTATATTATTCCACAATGCTTAGCAGAACTAAGTAAATTTAGAGATTCTTAGTGAATGCATCTATCAAGATATATTATTTAAAACTTTGTTACAGCAATTGTGAATGCAGAGTGTAAACAACAATGCATTAACAGTGAAGAATAATAAACCATTTCAATCATATAATCACACATCTATATTTTCCACTGGAGAAGGGGGAAAGATAGGAACCTTGAAACAGAAAACAAGTATGTTCTTGGGAGAGTCAGTAATAATTCACAAATATTTTCCATTCATTTTTTCATAATAATACAGGAAAATGCAATACAAGATTTAACCTGTGAAGGCACAGACTTCAGGTTTATGTTGTAAATATTTATAACATTGGTGGTTCCATTAACCATACTAATTCAATGTTTCACTCCTCCCATCCCTCCATGCTCACGCAGTAAATCTCCTCTCTCAAAACCAAATTTATACCCAAATCTGTCACACCATGCTGCACATTGTGAGGTTCTAGTGTTTCTTGGTTACTACTATACTACTTCATAGCCCACAAACAAGGTCAGTCCCTTATCAAAAACAAATTGTAGTACCAACAAATACATTTAACATCTCTACTTATTCCATCCCAAAGCCTGACAATAATCTAGAAATCTAAAGAGCTGGGAGATTAGTGGCAAATGTGAGACCTACAGGAAAAAGGCAAAAAAATGTCTGACTGAACAGATGACGAAGAAGATCATTTTGACAAGCAAGGGTACATGTAACTCCAGAAGAAAATGAAGAGCTAAAAGTATGCTTTGACTGTGAACACAGGGACAAAAAAGACTGATTCTTTATATCATGAAAGAGGAGCTCACTTCTGTTGATGACACTGCCACTGGAGACAAGGGAGAGATAAAGGGAAGGAGTCTGCTGGGACTTCCCAGGGGCAATCTCTGATGACAAATGAGCTGTTGCACATTTAAACCCACTCTTTGGGGTCCCTTCAAAAAGAAACAAATATACCTACATAGTCAGCTGTAGCTAAGGACCACTGGCAGGTCACTAAAACTGTGTGATCAACATCACTGTTTTACAAATGAATGGCATACTTCAGCTCCATCAGCACCACTGTATTGTAAACTAAAATGACAGTGATCATCAATGTTAGCAATGCATGTATTAATAGTAGCAATAACTAGCAAAGGGATTATAATTATTTTACCAATAATTAGTAATGGAATTTTTCTTATGATCTTGCATAAAAAAATTCAATGGAATCTTTCACATCTTAGAATCAGATGAGAGCTGAAATAATGTAACCTACATAAACATGCATTCAAAATAGGTACTAAAAAGCAATTTAAAATACAGAGGTTTTACAAACTGGAGAAGAAAGTTCAATGCCAATTGTGAAAAGATTACTTTAATAAAAAAGCATTTGAAATTATGTGCTATAGAAGAGGGAGGCTTCTTCATGCCCCGTCTCTGATGGTGAGATTCTCTGATAAGGAAGAAAGAAAAAAGGGTTGTGCGTGTGGTGAAGGCTGTAAACATGCAGGCCCTTGTAAAGCAGTACAAGTGCGAGGAAATTAGAATTTCAACAATTTCCATAAAGGTCAACAAAGTGCATTGTATGGAGTGCAGCACACTCTAGTGAGTTTCTTGGATTTGGCTCACCTCATTCAGCAAATGAAACCTTAACTTTATTTACAGTTGTACAGCTCATAAAAGGGAAATCAGCAGTGTCTCTCAAGTGAACCCTATCTTAATGTAGAACCACACTACTAATATAACAGTGTGTTATTGGCAGAACATCTGCTCCTTTCAAGTAGGATGGAAACCTGCTTGTCTCCTCTCTTCCCAGTGGGTTCACCTTTTTATGGAATTTATAAAAATACCTAAAAACTTGGGGTTTTGTATGGAATTGAAATTTTATTTTAAAAGCTGAAACAAATACCCCACTGCATTAAGGAAAGAGGCTTACTGATATAAAGTTGCAATTTCACTTTTCAAAATACGAATCACATTGTTTCTAGTGCCTGACAATTAGACTCCATATTTTTTTGTTTGCTGTGCCCCTGAGGTCAGTAGCTGCTTCAGATTTTTGAGAATGTCTGGATCTAGGCAGGTCTCTAGTCTACTTAATAAAAGCCTCACAGACTAAGTCTAGGATTCTTCTCTGAAATTATATATAAGTCACTGTTGTGGTTTAACCCCAGCCAGTAACTAAGCACCACGCAGCTGCTCACTCACTTCTCCCCGCCAAGTGGGATGGGGGAGAGAATCGAGGAAAAAAGTAGAACTCGTGCGTTGAGGTAAGAACAGCTTAAAAGAACAGAAAAGAAGAAACTAATAATGATAACACTAATAAAAAGACAACAGTAATAATAATAAGATTGGAATATACAAGTGATGTGCAGTGTGATTGCTCACCACTTGCCAATGGATGCCCAGTTACGTTCCCGAACGGCAATCTCCCCGCCCCCACTCCCCCCAGTATATATACTGGATATGACATCCCATGGTATAGAATACCCCGTTGGCCAGTTTGGGTCAGCAGCCCTGGCTGTGTCCTGTGCCAGCTTCTTGTGCCC
>JAVJGG010000074.1:8163925-8185535 GCA_035590195.1 Aviceda cuculoides | reverse complement strand
ACACTCTGCATAGACAAACGAAGTAACCAACCCTCTTTAAAAAAACCCCCAAAACCTCTTGTCTTTAGCTAAACATTTTCTGTGATGCTAAAAGCAGGATCTGTCCACTTGCCTGGCTACTTCTCCAGAAATTTGAGTGTAAATAACACTAATTTTGATGATAGATGATGATCTTTATGAATTGTACTGTTATTACATCTGTCTAACTCTGTCAGAAATATTATCTCACACTCAATAAGATTTAGCAAGTGGGAGAGAAAGGGGTTAAGTTCTGCACATGTTCAATGGAAATTTTGAAAGAAATGCAATTTTAGAGTGGCTATTACCTTCATGCATTTTAAACGAGAGTAATAGTTTTTACTTTATTTTTTATTAAATGCAAATACTACAGAAAGTAGAGTATTTCAAACCTGACAAGCTAAAACTAAAACATCAAGAAGTATCGGGTTTTTTAACAAAATGAACAAACTGCACTTTTAGAATTCAGACATCACACGCACAGATCACTAAGCTTTAGAAAGCATTTCCTTAAATTTAGTAAACCTTCTAGTCACCCTTGATTATGACATACGATTGATTTTTTGGAACAACTTTGACAACGACAAGCTGGAGCTTGTTATTCCTGCTGTTATATTTAATAAATACATTATTTCAAAGCTATATGCATTATCATCCTCCAAGGATTTTGGCTTCAAACCCAAGCACTTGTGGCTCATGTAAAAAGGAAGAGTCAGACTATGACAGGAACTAAATTAACCTCAGCAGAAGGAAGCATCGTGTACGAATGAGAACCCTTCCCCCAACCTCTAGTACCACTTCAGCAGCAACTTTAATGCCAGTTTTGGTATAGTCAGTACCCTCTAAATTTCCGAGGTTTATCTCACAGAGAACCTTAATTTTCAGTATAAAGTTCAGAGTCATCCTAGGCAGTCAACTTGGGCCCAGCTCCCCCTCTTCCCCTTCCACCACTCCACAACCAGCAGCGGGTCTGTGGCTGCCCGAGATGTACGTGCGGAATGGGAGGAGGGGGAAGCAAGGGCTCAGAGCTTATTTAGCTACTCAAGCTGAGCAGTTTTAATTTGTTCTAACAGTTACGAGCAGTAAAACCATTACCACAACGGCAGGATAGAATCGTCAAAGCCAGCAGATGTCAAACACCTTTATCTTTTTAAAGTTGAAGTTATTCCTGGTACTTAGAGAAAACGAACAAAAAAGAGAGGAACAAACATGAAGTATTTAACAGATTTTTCTAGATGCTAAACCTCTCTCATATAGTCTAAAAACTCAAAATAATTTTTAAAATTGAAGTACTTTAAAATACATCATGATACTGGCAAGTACAAAAATGCACAGATCCCAATTCTACAAATAATTAGACGTACGCATGATTTTATGCACTTGAGTATTCCCAGTGCGTGTCAGTCTGCTGTACTGGAGTGGATATGTTTACAAACCATGGAGATTCTGAAACTAAAATAAAATTCTTCTTACTAACATTAATTATATAAACCTGGGGGGGAAAAATCACCTTTAAAATCAATTTTCAAAGCTTTTCAAGGCCTACCAAGCTGCTAGATTTACTCGCAAGCTGTACTTATACCTTTGGTGACATTTCATTTTCTCACAGCAATGTTTTAACAATCCATGATGATTTTCAAGCTTCTGGGACTTCACTGTATCTGCTCTGCTCAAGGCCCCATTCTTTTAACTCTTCACTCCTTCACCTGCAATTATCTCATTTGCTCCACTGGAATTTAGGATGGGTGTGAACAAGTCGCAAATCCAGCTAATTTTGCAGTCATGCTCCAGTTAATTTTTAATGATTTGTACATTTCTGTTAAAAAAACCCTGAAGTACAGGCAATGCTACAAAAGTGGGAAAAACATGAGGATCAGCAGTGAAAGTTTAAGTGATGAAGCAGGATGCTAACACTGTTAACAAAGTATGTCTGTTTGAAGATGACGGATAAAAAAATGGTAATGCCCTGGAAAAGAAAGAAACTATCTGAGTGTTAGGGGAAGACAATAGTTGAAACAGTTCAAAGGCGTTTAAAAAGAAACAAAACTTTTTAAAATCGATACACACAGACATTATGGTCCTGGCAAAGACCAGTCTGAGAGACGCCTGCATCTTCTAGCTTTAGTCATGTAATTTAGCAGCTGGAATTAGGAATCCTCATTCTTTCTGCAGAGAACAACCCCTCAGTGGACAATTCACAGAAGCAACGCAGCCACTCCAAAATGGCTTTGAAGGGACGCTGGAGGATTTCTCCCTCCCCATCTTCCCTGCTGCTGGATGCTTGTTCAAACGAGCAATGTGGGAGGATGTTCTGCAAGTGTGAGGGGGCTGAGGTGGAGGATCACGTACCCAGCAGATCCCTGGCCAGTGCAACAGTTTCCAGGAGACCAGTGCACGTGAGCTAGATTAAAGTGAGTGCAAGGACTGAGTAAAACCACAAATAAGCTGGTTTAACCTCAGTGTTGTGGAATCAGAGGACATGCAAAAGTGCCATCCATATTTGTTTGGGAGACTGCGGCCAATGACTTTTAAAAAGGAGCAGATATTTTATACTTCCCCTTGGAAAACAGCTCAAATATAACTTTGCCTGCTAGTTTTCTTGGGCGTATATAGCAAAGATTTAACAGTTTTAATCAAATGCTGCATTTATCAAATCCACAACACAAGCTCCGTTTTTTAGAATTGTATCATACCATGAATCTACTAAAAATATTGTAAATGAAAGTATAAATTTAAATAGTACATTATAAAGACACTTTGCAGCCTTACACAGAAGTTTACAAATCCATTTTGCTTTTATAGATAAATAGTTCACTATTTCTGTTTCAAAATGCCAGAGGTGTGTGTTGTTATTGATTTTTGATTCACTAACTTACTTTCCTTATTTTCACAATCTAAATGCTATTTAAACTCATATTTTAGTAGCAAATAGTAATACTAAGCAAGAAAAGAAATGGAAAAGTTCTTTCTGCTTATGCATCTTACTGTAATGATGCTCTCCTAAAGCATTGGGTCAGCTCTACAAAGGCACAAGACTAAAAATAATACTTTAGAATAATATGGATTGAGCTAAATTGAGAATTAACTGCCACTAGATGGCATGACAGCCTTATATTACTTTGGTGGGTTGGGTTTGGTCTGGGTTGGGTCGTACCCGTCCCCCCCCCGTCCCCCCTCCCCTTTATATAAGAGGAATATGTAACATTTGTATTTCAAACATGGTGTCGACACATTTTTCCCATGTTATTCCAAGTACATCTGATGATCACAAATTGGTGAATGAAGCAAACTACTTGACAATTCCTTTAGAACATATATGCCCTACGGAAATAAGGTTTAGCAGTAAGCTCCACTAGAATGAATTTTAACAAATTTGCTGGAAAAAAAGTAATGCATTTAAAAGAAAGGGCAGTTCACTTATATGTGAAAAGGTATAGTCAGTAGTAGAGTTTAACTTTTTTTAAAAATTACCAAATTAAACAAGTGAACTGTCACTTATCAAACAACCTGCCTCCTCTAAATCTCAGCTGGCACTTAATGAGTTAACTACTCAGCAGTGTCTCTCAGGTGAGTGAAGTACAAACCCAATGTTGTTACCTGCTTTTAAAAACCAGACAGGCTCCTTATACAGATGCAGACATAGCAAACTTTTGGTCAACCATGTAAGAAAAGAGGTGAAGATAACTGGTGTTTAATTAAATACGTATTTAAAAGGCTCTCATAATTGCAGTGCAAAAGTAAGCAACCAGGGTCAGATATTCAGCAGTCCTAGTTGTCACTAACTTGGAGAAACATGATGAATTCACTGGATTAGAACCTAGAACTTCTGAATAACCTGATACAGCTCAAGATGTCCCTGCTTATTGCAGGGCGGCTGGAACTAGATGAGCTTTAAAGGTCCCTTCCAACCCAAATCGTTCCGTGATTCTAACTCTGCATTTAGGTGTGTTAAAAGCAGAAAAGTAACTAAAAGGCAAATAAAATCCTGCGAAATCAATACTTTTCAGTCTGTTTAAAAACTCAAAATACTTCAATGAACACAAGCTCCAATATTTTCCTCTGGCCTCTATTTGCTTACTAAAGCTGGTATTGTCCACAAAGATCAAACAAATAGGCTGTGAAAATACCTATCTCAAAATTTTTATCCGATTTAAAGATCAGTAAAGAGATGGATGGAAACGGGCCAGCACTTCACTACCTGAAGAGCAGTGGTTTGCACCTGAACACAATCCTCACACTCCATATGGGCACGCTGGCATGTGCCCGGGAACAGAAGTGTATCTGGGCTTCAAAATTGCCATGAAGATATTTCCAAATGTTCAGGTCATTATTTTCTAAATGCATCCTGTACTATGAAGTGCAAGTACAAACCCAATTTTTTTCCAACCTCTTTTTCCTCAAGAAGAAGGGAGCGAGGCTAGTACTGAACACTTTGAAGACCTTGCTCTGCCTGTATCTAAGAGGACTTCACAAGTAACACTTACGTACTGCACAGAACCAACCCTGATGAAAAACACTGGTTGTCCTCAGGCAAGAAACTGGAAGTTAGACTGGATGTGAAAATCTGAGTGTCTCTGAATTCTATGACATAATCCTCTTCGATCACAAGTGGATGAATTTAACTCACTGTCAATGAGTTTATTAGAACCTTGCATAAAGCTTTGGCTGCTGACATATATGCATCCTCTAATGTCTAGACCCGAAGGTAAATAATTATTAGAATCTTATTCAGTCCTCCACTTGCCCTACCTACTATTTCAGTATCACTGAGGACTCCAAAAAGAGGGACAAAGACAAGGTCACTTCGATCTCTGTGGGTGGCCATATGAAGAAACTAACAACAGAGTAACTCTGATGCTTAAAAATGGCACAGAAAATGTCCTAAATGACTTCATATTATTAACATAGTAGCTAAGTGCCTTCCTCACACCTTAGCTCCATGTACAGGATGTGGTCTAGAGAAGAAAACTGGCAAACTGATGATGTATTTCAAGACTCACGCTGGAGTCAGATGAGCATTTCAGGAATGTGTACAGACATCTTACCCTTATGCAATCTACTACAGTTTCACGACTTCTGTTGCCCACGTAATTCATAATCTTTTAAAATGATTGTCACTTACAATGTCCCACTTTCATAGGTGGAGAAACATGACGAAACAACTGAAACAACTTCTCTTGGGTTAGCCAGGAAACATGTGGGTAACTTATAGATGAATTGCACATTGTTTTTTAGCATCCAGGCTCGCACTCCGATTCCCAACCATTATCCTTCTCTGAGGTTCCTTATTTAAGAAAGCAACTTACCAGAAGCACTGACCCACCAGACATCACACTTGCTGAACTGCACTTGCCCCGTTATTTCAGCCTGAGACAAAATCATCTCTAAAAATTGATTGGGTTCTCCAATTTGGAGTTTAAGAGTCTTGTATGACAGAACTATTGTCTTTGCTCCTCCTGTCGTCCCACACATTCAGTTTTGCTGCTAATGAACCACAAGCAGATTCAGTTACTGTATAACCCCAATTTATTTCCAGACTATCACCTATTCTACATACTGAAAGAAGATGAAGACAAAAAAAAAAATGTAGCTATGAAATTTAAAGTTACATTAAAATATATACACACCAGTAGATGAAATTGAGACACATCCTAACTCCAAATAAGCCTGTTTTCTTGACGTTTCAGATTTCATTTTTGACACTGTAAACAACTGCCTTTTTAAAAACGTCATTTAGTTGATGATAGTAGTTGTGCACAACACAACTCTACCACCTTCCTTTCACTGTATCATTGCAAGTCATTGCATTTTGTACTGTCAGCACTGCAGTGATCATCATCCATCATCTGAATTGAAGTATAAAAACACAAGTACTGAGAGATACAAGACAAGTTCAGCTGCTGGCTTCAGAACTCCACCTCTGTGGACCAGGCATAAAATGCCAGAGATTGCTAATTAACTTCAGTGCTAGGGGGCCTACATATACGTGAAAGCCTCATTTTACGAAGAGAAGAGCTTTACCAAATACTGTCTGAGAAACCATACTTCTCTCCTATTTATTTACCTCCATGTGCTATACTAATGTTCTGCATTATTTTATTTTATAAGAAATAAAATAAATTTATTTTCTGTTACAAAAAATAAAGGTCACAGAAATAATACTAGTGGTCAGCAGTGCCAACAAAACTGGAACCCAGGTAATGTTTCTTGGTTCCCAGCACTGTCCCCCACCTAGGTTGCCACCTTCCCCTGACGTGTCTGGTAAGATGCAATTGCAGCAGCCAAAGCATCCATTTCATTTCCGTCCCAGTTAGTGGTTAGTGCCACATGCCGAAATAGAGCTGCAGTGCAAAACCACGAGCCAGTACTGATGAGAAATAAAATTACTTTAAATCGCCTACCAATTCTGAGTTAGCCAAGCAGAGCTGGAAGGTAGTGGCTGTCAACAGCTTTAGCTTAGGCCAATCAAAACATTTCTTGAAAGCAACAAAAGGCATCCTTATCATTCCAGGATGACCTTCTAGATAAATTTTTGGTTACAGGAACTTGAAATGTTACAATGTTTTTGTAGTGAACTAAAGATAGCTATTAAGGATCATTCTGCCACTGTTTCTGTAACCTTCCAAATCTTAAAAAAAAAAATTGTTCACTTTCATAATCTAGAAGTGAGTTGCAGGTCTAAATTCCAAACTCTCAGTGAAAGAAGACCAGCAGTACACAGAAAGACTGAAGTTCGTCAGTATTCAGATCAAGACAGATGAACATGTTTTCTGTGATTTGGTTTATTCTTATCAGTTGGGATCACAGGAATTGCAGTAAAAAGTGTACAAAAACTGGTTGTCTAGTTAAAGGTGTACTAGAAAGAAAGCACCTATGAAGGAAGTAGGAAGTTTTGATCATGAGTTTCTTGCTTGCTTGTCATTTCACCTGCTTTTTATGGCACCACATGATGCTCCTGAATTTTCAAGGTTCACATACACAGCTACATCTGCCAATGTATTTTCTTGTCCTCAGATAAATTGACATTGTTAAGATTCAGCTCTGTCTAGAAGGTATTTCAACCAGATGTTAATGGCTTCTCGACAACACTTACTCCAACACCACAACACATTGCCATGTCTGTCCATATTTTCTTTATACACACCTTAGAGTTTCAGGCACACCGTTATTTAATTGACTGGATTTTGGCTTAGCTCCCCTTGCTGGGATTGCTCCCAACCATATCAATGTATCTGCTATCGAACCTGCAGTTGGATTTGCTAACTAGCATGTTATTTGTGTGCTTTTTTACGCAGACGACTACAGCAAAAACTAATCATCTCTTGAAAAACGTTTGTTCCATTGACAAGGCCATTCAGCTGAGGAAAGTAGATCTCTATCCACTGTAACTGTAAGGGACTAATCTTGCGTATTGCATGTCACAGAGAGACACGATGGCACAGACCCAGCAGTTTCAAGGAGAGGTGAAGGGTGGTATCTGGAGGAGTCCAGACCAGACTGTGCAGACCAGCTCTTGGAACCTGCCTTGCAGAAGACTCAATTGGCTGTGTTGTTGAGTTGATGATAGCTCTGATTAATGTCACAAACTATGTTACACTGAAAATGGATTTTCCTCATTTATTTTCAGTCTCAGGCCTTGCGAAAAGAGCAGGCTGTTGGTGGGGCTTCACGTAAGACTGAAGTCAGATACTGACACACAAGGCAAGTTTACCCATACTCTAATTTTCTACCATCTTGTCTCTCTTACATCTTTAAAGATCTAGAGTGGCTAGAAGTCTTTTCACGCTTCTAAAAACAAAACTCCCACACCCTCCTCCTGCAAAACCTTTAAAATAGTTACTCTCTCCTCTATACTTCACACACTTGTCCTATCTGTGCCCCTTCCCCCTCTTAATTGTCCTCAAAGACAATAAAAGAAAAAAACTTTAATTCCTTTGACATTCCAACTGGAGTGGGTGGCTAAACTAAGAAAAAGAGAAATATTTATACAATATAAAAATTAAGACAGAACTGTTTTTAAATAAATCTACCTAACCAGCTGTTCAAAACAGTAAAGGCAGAAATAAAATAATTATTCAGTTTTGCCAACTCCTGAGGATTTTGTGACTGGCAACAGTAAGGTATTTTATATTTCAATTGCAAATATCTTTTCATTCGTGTATTAAAAATCACGCCTCTGTTTTTGAGTTGACGAAGCAAACAGCATGCTCATGCCAGGTTCAGGGTATCTTTATGTTGGTATCCATATTGCAGATTGCAGTTTTTCCCTCTGTGACTGTGGGAAAAGGAAAACCATACAAATAATGCTGTCGCTTACATATAGTATAAAGAAAGACTGCTGATATCCTGCCATTTTTGTACAATAATCATTTGGATATAAAAATAAATAAAACATTTCTTCTTTTTTTCCAGATGAAATACGCTTCTTTTTTCTATGTATCGCAGGGAAGAAGGAAAAAGACACTGGTCTCTACCTGGATTTTAGCACTTGATTTTTAGAGAACATCCCATCACAATGTTCTCCCCACACCACAATCCTGGAAATCTGGGTTGTCTCTTTCACAACATGAGATCAAGTATGTGAAGTGGAAATCTCTGTTCTTCTTACAGAGCTCTTTCAATCCTAGAGATGCTGCTAGTTTTTGCTCCTGCTGCACAGCCACAGTAGTCTGCCAGTGCGGAGAAAAACAACCGAGCTTCGGTGAAGGAGATGTAAGGTTGCGCATAGGATCACTCCAATCTCGGATTACAACTGTTAGGTTGGCCTTGCACTAAAAACTCCCATTTTTTTTCCATCATAGTATCCTGTACTGTTAATGTCCAAAGTGCTAACTGGGTATTTAGTTTCATTTACGAGAAAAGTTAATAGAAGCAACACACAGTCTAAATCCTTGGCTTGTTTTTTTAGGCATTAGGGCTGAGATCTTCAATGTGCGAGGAGATGCTCAGTGGGATATTCTTAATTGCCTACATCTAATTCCCACTGAAACCTGAACATCTTAAAAATATGGCCTGTGGCTTTACCACAGAACTAAACGTGACCAACAATGTTCTTAATTTAAAGTTTGAATGCAATGTATGTATATTATCATAACAAATTATCTTAAAATTATATTCAAGCATTTTCAGTCTCCACTCATAAAACTGGCACCATTTCTTGTCCTTGAAACTTTGAAATAAGTTGTGCTGTACTATTTCATAAATGAAATATTTGTCAATCAGAGAGATTCCTTTCCACCTATTCACTTCTGTTAACAAACAAACTCTCAAGTATTGTACTATATAGTGAGACAGTTTAGAACTAGACCTTTTCTACAGACTTGTAAACAGTATTGCGGAGGATTTTCTATCCTAAAATTCCTGTAATCATAATTTTTCTGAATACCTGAAAAAACCCCGGTGGTACAGGACCTACTGGCATGCCATCTCCTGGGGGAATGTTTCCTAGCACTGGACTGGGAGCTGCTGCAGCACTCTGAAAAGAACAAAGGGAGAATAAACCTTTGTCATTGCATGGTAGGCATTAAACCCCCCAAAACCCCCCAAACCAAAAAAACCCCCAAAACCTGACCAAAATTCAGAAAATAATTTTCTGCATATGTCATAATCTGAAGGTAAAGTAAAACTGTATAGTGTTTAGTCTTCGTTTATGCAAGTATAATGATTTGTTAAAATAACCAATGTATGTTAAGGGGAAGGATACTAGAGATTGCACAGATATACAAATATGTGTCAATTAGATAAATCTTGACTAGATGTTAAAAAATACTGCATCTGAGTGTGTCTATATATATACAAATGTGAATGTAACTTGCACACCTTTTCTTGTATTATGTGTATAAACATCCTCACACATGCACAAATTTATACATATAGCATAAAGTAATTTATGCATATTATCAGCAATTTCCAAGCACTTTAAAAATAATTTCAGCAGACTGTAACATTCTTTCAGAACTACATCAAGCTTCAAAACAGGATTCTGTTACAAACAGTACAAGAAGGAATGCTCACGATTCTGCTGGTAATGCTTATGATTTTACCAACCCCAAAAATAACCACCATGACAAATTAGAAGAATTCAGGTTATGTTTTCGGAAGGGAAAAAAAAACAAAAAAAGGATTTCTAAGAAGTGAATCAGAGGATGAAATTAGTTACCTTTGCAAATCCTTCAGTTGGAATAAGCAAGTAAAGAATAATGCTTCTGGCAATTTACAAGCAGGAGATCGTCACAAAAAGGGAAGCCAAACTGTTATTGTTGTCATGTATTGGAACCTCAATTACTTTTAATTTCTCCCAGTCTTCCTTCCTGCAATATGTTTCTGTAGGGCATAAGGCTGAATCACCTATAAAGGCTTACAATCTTCTGTGAAAGTACTCATGCACACACAATGCATTGAGAGCCACTTGCAGCTTACTAATGACCTGCCAATATCTGCCCTACAGAATATGAATGGCTTATGTTTATTAACTTATCACTCTATTGTACGCTTACACTAGTGTGATATCCAAAAGATGCAGATCTGGAAATTGTATTTCCAGGTGTTTGGCACACTATCCAGGAAATTAAAGAATAATGCTGTAAAGATTTGAAAACTGGCACAAAGAAAGGCTGACCTTTTTAAACCAAGCAGAAAGGAAACATTCAGTTAATTACCACAGATTTTTCAATGGCTTAAGCTGTGCTTTAGAATATGCTACCAGTAGCATATTTAGCATCTAAGCTGTACGTTCTTTCCAAACAAAAGTCTAGAACATATCATTAAAACACAAAGACTGCAGAAAGTGCTGGTTTCAGAACTGAGCACAAGACTTCGATTCTCTAGGAAAACCTCTAATAAAGGGTTTTATTTATGCAAGGATCTGGTCTGCAGGATCAGTGTTAAAATACTGTAAAATTGCTATTTACAGAAAAAGCCTGTCAGGTGACTTGGACATAGCAAACACTTTTGAATCATAATATCTTCTTGTAGGAGGCCACCACAAACTAACCAAAGCAGTCTATGAAGCTGTAGCAAATAAAGATGGTTCTCTTGTAGCCACTGCCATTCTTTGGGAACTGCCTGAAGTTATGACATTGGAGTATGATGTTGCTTAGATGCATGCAAAATCATGCGCCTCCCTGGAAGGTCTCAGGTACTTCTCTCAGGTCTGTCGCAGTCTCTTGGCCTCCCAGAGGAGGAAATAAGCAAGTGGTGTGAACACACAGAAATAACTCCTGAGGAACAAAATAATTTTGTTACCCTTCCTTTCTTTTGCACAAATTCTGTGAATGTCCACAAATTACTTGCAGATTATCTACATTTCCAAAGAAAAACAGAAGAGAAAGCTTTCAGCTTTTTTTTAAAGTGAAAAAATGACCTGTTTAAACTGAGCATTGGGTAACAATGTCAAGTAAAATCATGAATTAGGTGCAGACACAGTTTGAGTGAAGTGTGTTGGATTTTGCTTCCGTATGTACAGGTTTTCTAGATGAAGAATGACAAAAGTAGCATCACTGTTGGAGAAAATCAATGATGTTAAAAGCCTGAGCATCTTAAAATGTCCAAAATAGCCTGCACTGCAGTCTCTGACTAAGAAGGAGTAGCCCATTAAAGGGGCACTAATAATGATGAACCTTATTACAGTATCATCCCTCCTTGCATACTAATTCCTGATTGCCCCTATGCTACCTTACCTGTGTCCGTCTTTACCGGCCATGTAATATGCACTGTAACATGTCCAATGGAGATGATGCTACAGAATAAAGCAGACTATAATAATGAACAGACTATAATAAATCACTGGGCAAACACATCTCAACAGTTGAAGTCAGGTAGGCAAAATACTGTTAAACTTGTGAGATCTCAGAAAAAGAGCTAAGCAGCACCTCCTCTGATAAATGACCAGTTTTCAGAAGTCTCCCATCCCAGGTTCTATCACTCCTGCTCACATTATTTAAACTGAACTATACCAGGCACTAATGCATGTCAGAGTGCCTTAATGCACTCAATGGGTCTTAGATGTCCTCCTCAACTGCAGCCCCTGCCACAGCCCCCAGGTTACAAACAGATGCTTGTAAGAGAAGGAGGGAACGACTTCTTGGGATGCAGAGCTCCTATAGGGTTATAGGGATCTGCTGCTGCCAAGTTCATGCCGTTTACCACACTTTGAAAATCACTTTAAAAAAGGAGAATGGTAAAATATACTTAAAAGCTTAAAAAAAAGAGAGACGGAAATAATGATTATTCCAAAACGGGGAAAAAAGGATTAAAATTATAACTGTTAAGATTTATGTCAGCCATTAAACCTCCTAACAAGGCTTCATAAGAAATATACATAAAGATAAGGTTTTTGCAATTGTTTCAATAGTGGGTTTTTTTAAAAATACATTCTTTTTTGTATTTTTGAATCTGACGTAGTACTGATACCCAGCTTTATTCCTTGGTGAACCCCAGAGATCAGCATGCAACTCTCCAGGACTGTTAAAATGGGCACAAGGAAATTCTTCATCTACTGAGCTACAGACATAGCAACGGATGACTGCTATGTCTATCTCACACATGTAACGAAAACACATTGATTTCAGAGGTGGTGCTGATTCCTGTGAAGAGGACCTAGCTCCAAAGTAATGACTTTTTAGGAGGAGTTGGTTTTGTACAACTTTGTTGATGAAGAACTTATGTAGAAAGGAGTGGGATGAAGCCAAGACCTGAGACTGGAGAGCTGCTTCTACAGCCTCCTCAGAAAGCCTTCTGCTCTAGGACTGAAGTCCCATTCTGGAGACCTGTCCCGAGGGTGGCCAAAAGATCTGAGCGGTGCTATCGGATGAATCATTTGTGATGACGAAGGGGAAGAAAAGCAAGGTCTTGTGGAGGTGATTACACAACAAGAGGTCCAGACTTATTTAGTCAATCTTGGCTCTCGTGGTTTCCGGAGAAGTTCTCGACTAGAAGGGAACTGGCTCTTTTCTTCAGGCTAGGTACTCAAAATTGAATTTTTTTACTAATGTTGGCCATTTTTTGATTGCAGACCATGATGTTTCAAGGAGGTATTCAATGCGTAGATTTTAATTGGCTAATTATTTCAGACTTGATTACACCGTGCAGTTTACAGACACTTGTGCGAAACCATCTCTCATCTGTTTTTCTGAGTGGGAAGGAGGACAGAATGATGCAAAGTTTGAGTGGCCATAATAGTAGGTCAGTTTTCCTAATACCTAATTAGGTATTACCACTTAGAAATTGTAAGAAAACTGTAGTTGCAGGCATTCTGCAATAGTCCACTCTTAGGTGCTACAGAAACTTCAGTTTCTGTGTTTCATTATGTTATGCGCTGGGTTTTTTTTCTGTTTTCATGTTTATTTGTCTGGGATTTTCTTCCCTGATGGGCAATGAAGTCCCAAAACGAGAAGTAAAGCATTTTTAATGTTTTAGGTATATTCCATTTTCTACCTTGCGCTGTCCAATGAACACTTTAAGAACTTATACCAGGTACATCAATAAACAAACCTGCAACTGCTGCACTGAAATATTCTTATTTATTCTATCCTGATGAATTATTCAGTTCTTTTTGCACAGTCCCACAGCAAACCATGGCTTCTTTTTTCATGCATTACAAGTTGTTCATCATTTATACTTCCATTAGTTTGACATTTTAAATATTTGCAATTTGCTTTCCTTGCTTTTCATAAAAGATGACAATTTAAATCATCTAATCTTTTTGTACAGTAGCTTACCTCCTTAAAAATGAAAAACTGTATTTGCTTTTGTAGCTAAAATACAGAATTTATAGCATCTCTCTACACATTAATTAAAATGGTGTACTTGAATGAAACTTATTGTAGGCATTCTTTGCTCTACCTAAGCTACTATGGACAATGTAAAAATAGATGATTATATTAAAAAAAATTAAAACTAGCCACAGTTTAGACTGTTTTTTCCAATAAAGAAATCACAAAGTAAATAAAAAATAAAAATAAAATAGGTTACTTATTCCATTATACAGTATGTGAAATATACAAATCCAGAGAGAAGTCTGCAATATGCCGGTCATTTTTGAGGCTATCACAAGAAGCGGTTTTTGACTGAAGCTCACTGAAGAATTCCATTCGCAATCAAAGAATTTTACAAAGAAAGGACTTGACTTTCCTCATCCATCTCACTCACTAATCTGGGCATTAAATTTTGGGTATTTTGCTTAGAATAAGACACCCTTATTTTTATCCAAATGAAAAAGTTTATCACGTGTTACTAAATTTTTCCATAAAAAGAAGATTTCTAATGTTTTAGAAGTCTACTTGATGATGAATGATGAAATCTATTTGATGATGGATGAGAGAAGCTGGACCTCACATATAAGATATATATGGCTACTTTTGGTGACTCAATTCCCTCATCATCCAAGCCCCCTCCATGAACCTCCTCTACATCAGCCCTAAAACTGCTGAGTTAGCTGGACAGTCCTAGTTCCTGCTGAATTACCAGAGGTGGTGGTGCCCACTTCTTCAGCTGCAGCAAACATCAAGCCAACCCCTCCTGCTACCAGCTTATTTGGAGGCAGCGTCCTTGTGTTCTGTCTCCTGTGGCAAAGCATGATGAGCATGTTACTGGTGTGTTGTGCTGTGAAGACCACGCAAGTAGAAGTCCCCACTGGACTCCAGACAGACGCAAGGTAGTGCCTCTAGATGACACTGAAACTACAGCACCAGTGTCCACGATGCAGGCAAGTTTAAACCGCTATCTTAGGATTTAATGATGCTAAAACTAGCATCAAAGAGGAAGAGGGAGCAACAGTTTGTTGAGAGCACAGCAATACTGTCAGGATGAAGAAGGAGCTGCATTAGTAACTCTGATGTGGAAGAAGGTGTGGAGCTAGACCTAGTAAGGCACAGATACTTGCCAGTGCCATCAAGCATGCTAGCTTGAGTCTCTCTCTTGAAACTAAATTATTTCTATAGGGAGAGTCTGAAACAGTTAAAAATTTATTTTCCCTTTTAAAGATGCTTCCCCTCACTATTCGCACAGTAGATGCAGCTGTGCTTTCCCACCCTCCGCAACAGCTCCTGTCATATAGGACAGGCGAGTGGGGTCTGCCTGAGAACACTTCATCGTCACTCCGAGTTGTGACTCTTCCATATACTGGTGAAAGCAACAGCCTATTGATGCTTCCACGGGTAATCTCCAGGCTGACAGAGCCTCCAAAAGACAGCCTGTATCCCCTAAAATTAGGGTGAAATGGGGTACTCTCTGGAGGGGCACTGCAATGCCTACCTGGAAAGTTCACTCATTTTTGCTGCACAGCTTGATGCACAGTAAGTGTGATGCACCATGAATGTAGCAGTAAAGGCAGCCCAGGGTAAATAAATGGAAGTCAATTAGCAGCATCAGTATGATTATATAAAATTTTCATACTGGTAAAATTTTGTAGCACAAATGTGCCTGAGAGCATTCTGGAAGAACAAACTTCCAACCTGCCTTCCTGAGTCCTACAAGCTGAACAGTCTGAGCAGAAACATCCTATTGCAGAACTGGCTGCAAATTATTGCAGCTGCATGTGGTACACACTATTCTTCTGGGTTCAAGGACAAGAAAAAACAAACCAACTACAAATACCCAAGAAACGTTGTGTTTACACCAGATCGCAGAAGTCCAAAGCCTAAGCAGCACTTGCTGAAAGTATTCTCTGGTGTAGGAACTCCTACTTCTCATACTCCTTTTGCTGATACTCTAATTACTTCAATGATACAATGGAAAGCTTTGCTTTTGATTATTCCAAAATTTCATATCTGATTTTTACTGATAATCAGAAAAAAACCACCTGCTAATGTACTCTGAACAGTTGTAAGCAATGCCAGACATACTTTAGCTTTCTTTCCTCTTTCTGAATCCTACTTCAGAGAGATGGTAGGTCATGAGAATTTTGGCAACATCTTCAGAAATAGTACCACTTAAATCACTTTCTCTGAAATACAGTTTTTTCATCAAGAGTGATATTTTCATAAAAAATCTACTACAGAGCAATTTCGATTACTAGCTGTACTATATATGCAGTATCATTTTACATTTCATCAAAACCATAACGTGACTAAGATGTATTCACTTAAGTTCAAGTACTGAAATACAGATACAACTGGCACTTAATATGGTATTAAGGATCATTTTGATCCTGTACTAAATAGACCAATTGTTACTTTCTTTTAAAATAACTGATGTTTCTAACCTAAAATAATTTAGATGTCTTTTTAAAATTATGGTGTAAGTATTAATATAAAGTTTTCATATATGCAACCAAAATATGCAGTAACCAGACAAAAGTATTCTTTCATGGAGGATATTAATACAATCAGTTGAATCGAAACAAGAGCAGAAATCTTCAGCATCTCAGGTTAGCTTTGTATATGTTCATACGACATTAATCCACAGGTAACTGAAAATGAACACTGAATGTGTAAGGATGGATGTGAAGGACAATGCAGAAAACTACAACTACTGTTGGTACCAAGTTTGAAACACTGATGACAGCAGCATACTGTTGGCAGGAAAAGCTGAAAGTGTTTAATTTTTGGTAGATACCTCCCTGAAACCCATGCTGAAAACTCACACTGATGCTTAAGCATAAATTAGACTCTACTAGTCAGTTGATAGCTCTGAGACGAATGTACAAGTTCATATGAAAGTCAAACATCTTTCCAAATCAGTATTGCGTAATTCATCACATTCAGCGATGCCAATTAAAAGAACTGTAAATAAACAGGAACAGACGACATTGGGGCCATATTGTTTAGCTGTGACCAGTCCCTGATGCACCAAAAGTGCAATACTAAGAGAAAAATAATCCAAAAGCCAACTGCCTATTTCTGCCTCTTTCTCATATCCTCCTTTTCCTAGCAATTTTAAGTTAAGCACAGCATTCTGGTTTCTCTCCCATAAAGGCACGGATATGTATAATGCACCAAAAAGCTAACTACTTATTACCAACTTACTAGTTATTACTCTAATTCACAGTATTTCATGCCTTCTCCAGTTTACTGCAAATAAACAAGAAACTAACTGAACAGACACAGACATGCAGAAGCATGTATTACGCTTTATCACATTTACTGAGTATTTCTGATACAACTACGTAGTCTTCTTTAGGAGAATACTTAAAAAACTGTTGTTTCTCTTTTCTTCCTGAGGCTGAAGGACAAATATTTAGTACTACTTTTTCATGTTCATTAATTTAGGAAACGATGGGAAGTAGGGAATTTAAATTTAGTTGTTTGTTGGTTTTGTGGGTTTTTTGTTGTTGTTGTTTTGTGTTTTTTTGTTTTGTGGTTTGTTTGTTGGTTTTTTTTTTCCTGGAAAGACAAATGATGGATGATTACATTTACCACATACCTAATTTCTGGTCATTGACAGCTTCAAACTGCCAGACGTACTGTAGCCAATATTGTAACAAGATCGGCAAATTTCCACTTGTAAACAATCCAACTTTTAACTTATCAAGTACTTCTAAGCCATTACCTAGTTACTATAATGATGATTAATTATTTTTTAACCTACCAGAAATCAGAGAAACAAATATTATGAGGGACTACATTGATTAACCACTAGAAACTGTCTCATTTTCCAAGATAGAACATAAAACAACTCACCACTCTGAACAAAAAAATAAGTAAAATTAAAAAATTTTAAAAAGCTGTTATTCCTTTTACAGAGCCTTCAAATACTCAGCTGTACATGAAAGAACCATAACCCCTAGACTGAGCAGCCATGGTTTACTCACAATGAGTTGAGGATCTTGCCCAAAATGGTAGATTCATCACATTGATAGAAGCAAACCATTTGAAAGATCTGGATCACATGACCTAATTAATTCTTAGTGTAGTTCCATTGATATATTTTTGTCTAAAATGTTTAATTTCTGTTCTGTAATAGGAAGGCATTCATGGGATAGTAGTATTCTGAGAAGTGTAATTCTGGAAGGTCATAATGGTATTCTTCATAACTTCTCAGTTTTCCTCAAATTGCAGCTCCTAACAGTTTGATCTGGACTCTGGCATTGTATTTCTGTCCACTCCAGCTTATATATTATTCAGAGTGAAAAGGAATATATAATGTCATTTAATAGTTATATTAATAACCAAGTTGTATATCTGTTATCAAAAGAAAAAAAACCACATTTAGTCTTTTTGGGGGAAAAAACCTGGTTTGCTCTGTTTACATCAGCAGACCTGTTCACTTAGTGAAGAGCAAACCTGTTGATGAGGACAGTATGCTCTGGGCTCCATCCATTCTTCTTTCCCCAGGAAATAACCCTATGCTCAAAACAACCTCACTGTAAGCAAAGCTTCCCATATCTGAAGTAGGATTACAGTTTGTTTTACTGTATCCCAGTGCCCAATCTGGGATTTTCATTCTACTTAGCTGAGATAGTGAAATTCTATTACAGAACTGAAAACCACGTTATTAGGTTGGAAGTCTACTATTCAGGGTTACAAATTATTTTTAAGGAAAGCTTTCCTTTCAATGAATAAAAGGATTTCAAACTCCTGTCAAAAGACAGGATTTCAGTCCTGTCTCTTAGTTACTGCTTCTTGGATTATTTAGAACACAATTTCCAGACAAAGATTTCTCTAAAGTTATGAAGAAAGTTATTTCAAAATAAACCTTTACTATTCACTGGAAGTTACTAAAATCACTACTATACATAGGTATCAACAGAATGTTCACCTAAAGAAAAAGTGCAAAAATAATTTAAAATACTGTTTTAAATATGGAAATAAAGTGTGAAATTTCTGTCCATTCTTTCTTCAAAACTGAACAGAACTGTACTTAAAAGCTGAATACTTGGCTTTTCCTATTTCTTTATGAAGACACAAAAAATAATATTTTCAAATAATGTTTTCAGACGATTTTCTAGGAAAGTAAGGGCATTCATTTCAGCTTAATTCCAAGCCCTGTGTTATTCAGTAATATATACCTATGTACAAAATTGGAACTCCAAAGACTAGCCAGCTAAGTTATGTCACACTTTTGATAAAATGCAACAGGATTATCAGATTCATCAGTAATAACCATGCGCTGACAAGTTAAAGGCACTTGAGGACACAAAACACTGTTGTTGTAGCTTGGAATCCAGTTGCAGTGATATTTCAATGAAATGACTTCTTTCCAGAAATGACACTTGCACCTCTCCTCCAGATTCCCTGGAGACCAAGGCAGCTTCGGTCTCCTAGCTTGACAACCACAAAATACTCAATGTGCTGGTTTTTTTCCAAGCTGCACCTCCAGATCACATCTTTGCTGACTGACATCGCAGACCACAGGTTTAACTCACTGCCTTCCTCATCACAAGGAATTTGAATGAAAATGTGTGAAGATGCTTCTCCTAAAAAGGAGTTAGCGGGAAATTTATCAGGTGAAATTCTTTAACTTACATAACCGTGACACGTTACATGCATCAGATTGAATTTTTAAATCTGTCTTATCCGATCGAAGCATTGCTTTTACAATTCAAGTTGCAGAAATACAAAACTGCATTTATCGTCTTTTCTCAGCATTTTCTCAACAGCTGTTGGGGTCATGATAATAGGAGTACAAAAAAAGAGAAATATTGCTGCAGATTTTGAATACACACAGTCAAATATGGCTAGCTCCTGAAATATTTTGTATTTCATATTTCAATAATTTGATATTTAAATAATTTTAAATGGTGACCAATCATATGGCATCCTCTCCGATCAG
The DNA here is from genome assembly GCA_035590195.1 of Aviceda cuculoides. NCBI lineage: Eukaryota > Metazoa > Chordata > Aves > Accipitriformes > Accipitridae > Aviceda > Aviceda cuculoides. Next base: position 8,165,807 of record JAVJGG010000074.1, on the reverse strand, counting down.
GTCGAAGATAGGTACCTAAAGCTATTTTTTAAAAATACAGTGTTTAGTCCACCTATGAGTTTCAGTAATACTCAGACAATCACTGTGCTTAAGCCACGACATACTGCACAAAGTTGGGTGATCACTGCTGGTCTTTTCTTCCTGCTTCAAACATGCTCCATTTTGTTCTGTTGATGCTTTAAAGAAAATTCACAGTTGGTACAATTGTGCTAGTTAGGTTAACATGACAAGACTATTTTATACCCTAGCTTTCTCTAGTAATTAAGCTGGTTGGCACAGTGCCTTTTAATCATTTAATTAATCTAATTGTTAAACCCATTTTGTTTTCCAAAGACTTTAAGATTGCCATAGTATTGGATGCCAGTTCTCATGCAACTGCACTCCACACAATAGTCAAGTGCCTTCCCATTTAAAGAATATAGTGATTTATAACAATGAGATTGAAGTTTCTCTACATCTCTCTGTCCTTTCCAAGTTATGAAACACAAATGAACAAATATGCTATGAGGTGAAAGATGGAATTTTGACTATGAAATGCAAAGTAGACCAGTTTGGGGTGATCCTTACGTCACCTGGGAGTGATTCAGCAATCTTGGCAATATATGCATGCCTTCAGAAAAAAACAAAAGAAAACTCAGTAATTCCCTCTCTGTCCAAAATGGATTTTTGTCTCCTTATGTAGCTGGCTGGAAAACAAAGCATATGCATAAAACCCTCAAGTTTTATTTCAGAAGGCGTTGAATTGCAGGATCTACCTTATGATGAAACTTCTCCTCTACTCAAGAAATAGCATATTTGGGTGTTCTTGTCTGGACCTTCATGTCATGAAATTCCTCTTTAACAACAATACTAAAATATTTACTGCAGATATCTCTCTTTGATGGCTGTGCTGTAAATGTTATTACTGTGTCATAAAACATGAAAATGTGTGACCTCACAATATTGCAATATTGACAGCACATTTTCATAGACAAAACATACTGAAGCAGCCATTTGGATTTTTTGAACATTAGCTCCATTGTTGATTAAGTTAGTGGTACATAACACAATACGTACTTTTCTTTAGAGTCTCTAGCCTGAATTTCATTACTTTAAAATCAGTGGTATTTCATAAATGCTTAGTTCCATAACAAGTAGATTTTCATTTTAAGATACCGAGAGACTGCAATTAAAAAACCGCCACACAATATTATTATTCTTTTAAAGAGATTTCTCTGTTTTTCCTAAGAGTGAAGGTGTTCCCTAAATGTCCTGAAGTTAACTCCATAGGCAGAAAAGTCACCACAAGGTCAACATTTTCAGGAAAATAACAAGCATCTGAAAATTGAAGATATATTCTAGAATATCTCAATTTCCACATAACACTGAACAAATCCTTTAGGAACACTCCCCTACCATGCAAGACTAACTAGCCCAGTGAGGCTCATCTCCTCAGTTTCCCTCTACAGCCACCAAAGAGAAGCTGCTCAGAGACATTCTCTGGAGGAAGGTATCTTTTCCCATCGTCTACAAAGGATGTGCAGGGAGACCAGCCCTACCAGCACTGAGGTTCACCTTAGTGAAAACCCTCTACATATCCAGGCATTTTTAGTTTAACTGAAGCGTTGCATGCAATGTATGGTGCACAGCATTTGTAACGAAATACGGTCCCCTAATAGGACTTTTCAGACATGCCCGTAACTTGGCTTTTCAAGAACAGCTAGAATGTTTGATCTTTAATATCCAAGCCTGAGAAAAATATTGCCAATTTAAAGAAAAAACAAAGTTACAGGCATGTAATAAGCTACAGGCATTGGTTTCAGCTGGGATAGAGTTAATTTTCTTCTTAGTAGCTGGTACAGTGTGTTTTGGATTTAGTGTGAGAATAATGTTGATAACACAC
>JAVJGG010000074.1:8135668-8155074 GCA_035590195.1 Aviceda cuculoides | reverse complement strand
CCACCATAAAAACAAGCAAACACAAACCAAAAAAAAAAAAACAACCCCAAACCAAACACCACCAACCCCAGCCCCCCCCCCCCCCAAATCCCCACATCCTATCATGAACTCTCAAATTAGCATTTGTGATTTCAGTCTCAAACTTAAGCATTCAGTACACTACCCTAAACAGAGAACAGGTTTCCCTCATGCTTCTATTCCAACTATTTGTGTGTTAATTCTAAAAACAATTTTTCAGAGCTAACTGGCAGCTCTAGGCTGTTGCTTTTCTCTTTCACATGCATTGTCTCACATTGGCAGATAAGAAGGGAAGATTAGCCCCCCCAGTGCACAGAAACTCTTCTACGGGTAGGTACAAACTTTACAACATCAGGACTAAACTTCAAGCCCAGTAAGCTGGAACTGAATATTAACAGGAGATACTTGGCAACGACTGGTTTTACAAAGCACTCCAGTTCCCCAGACTTCACTTCAGCTTGACCTGCCTGGTAGCAGCATGGCTGATTATCTCCCATTTATTCTACATGGGCTAATGGGTTAGGCTGACGCTTGCATGTGACTGTGTGTTTTACATAAATACATACACACAGAGACAAAACTGAATCTATTTACCAATTTAAAATCTCTGCTGTTTTTCCTAGTGGCCAAGCTGCTATAGAGCTCTGTTGTGTTGTGCAGGAAAGCACCACTTCATTCCTGCTCCAGTTATTTCACTCCCCAGGGCTGCCATGAATGCAACAAATGAAATCACATGGACGGGATCTTGTCAGATCTCATAAGCAAAGCAAGAGTTGGCCTGGTCATTATTAGAATAGGAGATTTCAAATATAAGCTTGAAACAAGACTATGAAACTTCTTGTTTCAACACTGAGTTGAAGCCGAAGTCACTCAGTGCAGCTTCTCTCTAACATCTTCCTTCCCTGCAAGTATTTTACTGTATTGCTTTTCATGTTCAAGCAGTACCATTGGAAAAACTAGTTGTACAAATGGCAAAAATAATGAGTCAGCTGCTCAGTTTATTTAGGGTCCCTGCAACTCACACGGCAGTTTAAAAAGAGTTGCACAAGAAATTCAGTCAGCAAAATAAAAAACCTTATTAGGACTGGATTTACAAAGAAAAAAAGTCAAGAAATTCCCAACCAAGATGCCAACAGTGTAATTATATTAGCCTGTTACAAAACAATTAAAACTAATGAAATTTTGACCGTTCTCACTAAGCATTAAGAAGCTTAAGATTAGTATTCAGTTAATCTGGCAGTTCCACTGAGGAGCCCCGACATAGACCAGACAACATACTTGAGTAGTAGTGTTGCTCCACAACTTTTCAGCAGCATCAGTCACCTTGGCGCACAGAGACTGACAGTGCAGAACAGCAGCAGCTTACCTAAAATTACATTTTGAAAGCTACATAGACTCTCCATGCAAAAAGGCACAAAAAGCAGTTGATACCTAGAGGTCCATACAACATGGAACCTCTGTCTTTAAAAGGCCCCAGAACTTATAGCTTGAGAATGGCAAGTTTCTAAAAAGGTTGCACTTACCAAGTAAATAAATTCCACAGTGCTTAATAAGTATAGACACAAACATTCTTCTAAGTGCTTTGAAAAAAAAAAAACCAAACAGTACACATGTATTAAATTGGATCCTCAGAGATTTATGTCTAAGTAGGGAGTGGTGACTGCCCAATCTCAGGGAGGTGCAAGAGTTAGGGTTAAACAAATACTAAAAAAACCAACCAAACAAAAAAACCAAAACCACACTACTATTTTAGGTGCCAGATTTAAGGCTTTGGCTTTGCAAATGGCAACTGGAAGGTTCAAGGTCCCTAAAGGAATAATTGGGTGGTGAAGAGCTGCTGTGACAGGTTGTGTAGAGCTGCTGTAGACTTGCCAATATGTACTTGTATCCATCTGGTCCCAATCATTAGGATATATCCTGGTCATTGTTGACAGCCTTCAAGCAGCTCTGACTTATGCCACAGACCAGACTGGCAACCAGAGCACTCAAGTGAAAGACCCTGCATAGGCGGCACAAAGTCATCAACCCACTCTGCAGAATTTTAGCAGAAAGCTAAGTGGACAGGAGAAGAGCAATGTAGTATATTGCCATATGTAAAAAAACATCTTGGAGGGGATAACAAGAAAAAGGTAATATGGACAATTCATATGCAACAGCAAATACCATTTAATTCTCATTTTAAACTGAGCATGATTTCCACCACCTGCACCTCTCAGCCCCACCACCCCAGTCTTACAGAGACACCTCTGGAGTATTTGCTGGAATCACTACATTTCACTGAGGCAAATCTACGTATAACCAATAAGTTTAACAGTAACAATGATATTCTCAAAGGAATTTGGAGGAATCATTTGCCTAAAGAAGTTGTTAGTCCAGTGACCTAAACAGAACTATTGTTTAGACAGATTATTGTTTTCAGTACACAGAAACAGCCCTGCTAAAGCCACAAGATAGCTTTAGTCTGAAAAATTGTTAGGAAAAGGGAAAAGAACTGATGATAGTAGGATCTGTGAAATCATGGTTAAACAGGTTAAAGTGGTTCTTAAAGGCAAAAGGTCAACATGAAGTATTTTTAATATTTTCTTTCAAAGTAACTTTCATGTAAAGTTCACGGAAGGGTAAGGTTATTCAGAAACTTGAAAACACTGCGTGTATAAGACACTCCAGGAAATTCAACATTTGGAATATTAAAGAACTTCATCAGATTGTAAGCCAGGCAATCAATAAAACAGTAATATCAGTAGTAAGACAGAGGATTCTGCTGCTTAAAAGACACTTGGAAAAAAGAGGAACAAGGAGAATTTCAGAGAATCTACATTTTGTAGGGCAAGTTCCCATTTCATGGTTCTCTGCTCTTTTTTAGTTTATTTACTTCTGAGTGTTTTTAAGCAGAATATCAATTACACACATTTTTTTAATACTAAACACCACCTCTTAAAATAAAGAGGAAGGTTCAGTGGGAACATAGCTACAGCAGCATCAGTCAGAGAATGGGGTAATGCGGCTGATTCAAATACTTCAGTCCAGGACTCAAACTTCCCCCCAATTCTGAAGTGTTCAGATTCCTGGGAATAAGTACAGGCAATTTGGCAAACGTGCTCCTGAATATATTAACTGACAAGAACCATTCCTCTCTCCCTCCACCCCCCCAGTTATTATATACCGGGGGAAAACATGTAAAGAGGCTCAAACAGCTAAATATCTCAGGCTAAAAATATCAAGAACTCCCTCAGCTGGAAGTTGTTAGCAGAGCTCTGATAAAAATAAGGAACCAGGACAGCATAAATTCTTTCCCTTCCCTGTACAAAATAAGCTACATTTGGGAGGAAAGTATTCAAAACATAATAAAAGAGGTGACTCACCCCTATCAACACACTGTACACACTGGAAGGAGGGGTGGGGTGGGGGGCGGAGGATGCAAACCCAACCATGAAGTCCTGGTGGGAGGAGAACAGCAATTCCCCTCTCCCTGCACTGCGGAACACACAGTGCCTGCCTCCGGCATCAATCCGAAACGGTTACCACAACAGTTTTGTAATACACACAGTACTGCTGCCGTGAAGGATGACCTGTGGCACTCGAAGGCCTTCAGAGAAAGGTGAATGACAAAAACGAGTAAATGATTGCTCCTGGAGCCTTCTGCAGAGGTTAACTCTCCCCCGCAAGTGGGATGCTCCCCTAAAAGGCTGCCAACACCTACAGCAGGAACTGAAAGGCTATAGATATTTTAAATTAACCTCTTTGCCAACAAGATTTCCAGACCAGGGCTGTATTCTTTATTTCTTACTTATTTTTCAGACTTAAGGTGACACAGTCAAGTGAGCAAACCCAGAACGAGATCAGCCAGCTTTGCTTTGGTTTGCAGATAGACACATGCACATCATTCAGTTGCTTCGTTTTTGTGAGCAGGAAGGGTACTGAAAAGCAAGAACAATCCACCCGTACTTAACAGCCTTCTGCACCCATTAAAGAAGGCCAGCAGAAGGGGCTCACATCAACTGTAGAAGAAACACAGCAACCACGATGTTTTAGGATAACTAAACCAGCAAATAATCTACAATGGTATCACAACACTTTGGATGGAAACTTAAAACACTGGAGGAATGGCATAAAGAGGAATGATCCTGTTAAAGCTTATCACAAAATCTTACCATTTCATAATCACATAACTGAAACTTGTACATCACGTTGGGTCATACTACACTAGAGACACTCAAAATGGTTTTGATTTTTTAGAACCATCTCAAGTACTTCCTTCCACATGGCATCCAACAGAAGGGTAGAATGCTTCTGTACACTAACGTCTCCACTTACTTGGAGAAATAGAAATTCAGAAAAGAAAGAGAACACCCGTACAAGTCTGCTGACCTCCAGCAGACTCTGTGGTCGAACATGACTTACATGAATGCCCAAGAGATCACTGAAATTTACTTCATTTTACAATCGGTGTGACAATTAAAAAAAAAAAAAAAAAGAAGAAGATAATTCTGCCACTAGGAAATACTCATATCCCAACCACTTCAGACAGTGACATTCTTGGACTCTAAATTACAAACACAGAATATTAAAGCCAGAGCATCTGTGGGCTGGAAAATCACAAGATTACTGAATTTGAAACTTTGAATGTAAAGGAAAAAAACCTTGACTACTGTGTAAGGACACTTCAACATCTTCACTGAAGGAACATCACGGTGTAACTCTTGGCTTAAATCACATCACTGAATCTTACGATCTTTCCTACCAATTCATAGAATTAATTTCTCGCTTTTACATGTTGAATGAAAAAAGCATGTGGAGATATGCTGGAAGGTTCCTATGCTGAACAGTGGGTTGAAGGAAGAGGAGATGGTCGAAGAAGCATCCCTCAGTAGTCAGGCACATCATACATTGGTGTAGGATACACCGCTTTTTTTATCTTATGATCCTTACAGCCATAACATTCAAACAAAACCTCGATACTTAAGACGGTTTATATATTGTTTCAAAAAGTGGAACATCTGGCCTGTCCTCTTCCAATGTTTATGTTGAGCTGCTAGCTTAAGTGCACAGGTCCCACTCCTTCACATTACCCAGTGCCCTGCACCCAATACATTAACCTCATCTTTCCCAAAGCACAAGTTCTCTACCCATTTGATGTACTTCTACTGTGCTCAGAACACTACATCATATAACACACGTTTCAGAAACGACTGTAGTAAAGTTAATTGTCAACATCCAAACACATCATTTTGGCAACGCACGTGCCAAGGAATCGGCTAGGAGAGGACCATCAGGTGAGAAAACAAAACAGCACCATGTACTTCATTCTGGTTTTCATGCTGCTTTCAGAATTTCGCCAAACCAGGGAATCAGACTACGAGGTTCTCTCACCAACAGAAGGTGCTGCTCTGGACTCCAGCCACGGCACCCTGTGAGGCCAAATCTGTAAGTACTATCATTCACTAGACCAAATCAATAGACCTGGAGATAAACAAATAAACAAACAAACAAAAGGCAAACAAAAAAGGATAAACCTTTGGGGCATGGAAGTATCTTCAGTTCACTTGGGCTGCCAAAAGGGAAGAAAAAACTATCTTTTTTGGATAAGCTTGTATCAATTGCCAGGGGGCTGTCCAGGGAGACACAGTGATGAAAGATTTTGGAGGAATCACAAGCTTGTTTTACCAGATAAGCATTAGGGAAGTTGTACATTCCTAGGCAGAAAAAAAGATTACATATATGAACAGCTTTTGCTGTTTTCAGATGCTTTTGTTCAGATTGCTCTAAACAAATACCTTATTTTAAGAAGTTTGGTTGTTGAGTATGTCTGTCATTGCTCCCAAAGGTAAGTGAATCACAGGTGTCGAATATAAGGTCAGCCTTGGTGAGGTAATTGCAGTTATTACACAACAGACCATATGCAGGCCATAGGTAGGACAGTAAATTTCATGATTCTATACCAAGAGATATGACAAGAGAACAAGGGCGACACTGAATAAGCTAGGAAGTGGATTAAGAGCAGTTAGTCTATTAACTCTGAAAATGCCTCTTCTAATTTTATTCCATATTTGAATCAAAATGGCTGTGTTTTTTTAATCAACATGATTCTGTGATTCAATACATGTAGATGATGTCCAGTTGCCTGTTCTAAGGACAAAGATATTAACCCTGCCTTCCAAGCTTGAATACATAGACCTATGCATACACACACACACAAACGCACACTATACGATATGGAAAATTAGTACCTTCAGTTTCAGATTGGGAGAGTGCAATGGTCATCTTCCGCTATGTTAATTCTTTAAATATGCTACTGGATTGGAAAACCAGAAATTCCAAGAAAGTTGCATGCATGCTAAAAGGTAACTGTCACAGAACTGGCTTTAAGTTTTGCTGAAACCCTTAACTGAATCACAAGGTGAAAAGAATATGAAAACACTTCAGTTTTGATGCTGCAGAATACACAGTAACCACTTTGCCAAATAACACCACTGGTCTCTTTAATCAAGTTTCTTGTTTCCCTTTACAGCCCCATTGGAATGCTTCAAAATAAGGTGTTAGAAAGCTTGAGGCATATATGACACTGTCATAGGTTAGGTGTCCCTTCATTTTCCATTTGTATCCTGAATTAGTGAGAATTTCCAATGTTTGCACTGAACAGAAGAGCGTGCTCACTTAAGTACACAAGCCTTTGTAGAAGCAAAGCTCTTCTCTGTAACAATGTACTAGACCAGAGAGCCCGTCTAATTATGTTTTGTCTGTTGAATGGATACACTGTGCAGAGAGAGATTAAACCAGAAACTAATACCAAGACACTTTCCTAAGTTTTATGTGTTTCCTCTTGGTTGCACTTTACCATCCTTAATCTTGCATTAGCAGGAAGTCCCTTTTGCTCTACCTCCTCTTTTGCTTTGCCCACACTATGTTTTAACAAACACTCCGGATTTGTTTCAAAGCCTGTGACCATGCCAGAGGACATCCACCCACAGGACTTGAGCACTTCAAGCCCTTTAGCCATGAAAATGAGGATTGGTACAAGTGTTAAAACCTCCGTAATGTGGGTAACTGTGAACTGACACCGTGTGTGCAAAGCTGGCTGCTCCAACAAAGTAGGAAACAAAGATTTTCAGCTTTGGGTCATGTCTTGAGTGTTTTACCAGTTCAGCCTACTAACGATCAAGATGGTATTAAAGAGGGAGAAACAAGACTAACTGTTGTGTAACTGTGAACCCTCCTATAGTCCCTGATAGAGCCTGCAGTTTTCGGCTGATGCTCCTCATTGAAAGTGTTTGCATGAGAACCTGGTAAATGGAACAGGTAGACCCACAATCTGCTGCAGGCATGACTGTACATTTTCAAATGCATTTGTTTGGCTCGCAGTCTAAATTTTAAAACCACAGAGTCCTTCTTCAACTTTCTAAGTATTTTATAAGAGCTTTACTAGATAGCCATATGAGTGATGAGTGAAACACTGCTCTATTCAGTTATACTGTTTTACAGGAAAAACAGTTACAGTCTTATGACAAGAAAACCTTCTCCTGTCTATTATGCCTTTTTGCAAATGAGTAATCCCACACAGAATTGGAGACTCACACCAGGCAACTCCAAACTATTTTCTCTAATTCTGAATAATTAACTACAGACTTACAGGGCTGTTTGGGGAATATTGGGAAAGATTTATAAGTAACTTTCTCAATTACTAGAATTAATACGAATGTACCTGCATCCAGTATTCCAGTATGATTTTGTTTTTAATAATCTATTTACAATGTTCTGAAAAATCATTCAAAACAATTTTTTCATTCATTCTTTATAGGTTGCCCAAATACAGCTGGACAAATTATTTGTCTTTCATCTTCAAAGCATAAGATACAGATTTCTTTGTGTTTTGCTGCATTATAGTCTCTCGTTTTATTTCTAGAAAGATTTTAGAATATGTATAACTAGGTTTGCAGTTACATGTCTACAGGTATTGTTCTTGTAAGAGTAAACATCTTTTTTTTATAAAGAATTAGATGTACAGATAGCAAAATTAAAAGCAATGCTGAATTTGAGGAGCTGCAGCAGAAGTCAGAAACACCAACGCGTTGTACCTTTCAGATCTGCTTGTCAAGCATATTACCATTACTAGAGGTGTATTTCCATATTTCTCACACTGCTCTTCATCTTCTGATCAGAAGCTCTCCTTTATCTTTCTAGCTTTGTATTTTTTTATGTACTGTCCTGTGTGCAAGCTCTAGGTGTCTATTTGTTGATCACGTACTTTTCCTGTTCGAACTCAGAAAATCAACTTTCATTTATATAATTTTACAACATGCATATATAAACACACAGGAAAAACAAACTTAATTCCTCAGGCCAGGATATATACCTTTAAGTTTCTCCATGTATAATATTCTCTAAATATTTTACTAATACTAGCATTGTCACAGAATTCTTTCTGATTTGCAGAAAGGAGCACATCCCCTATCTGCGCAGTGGTAGGAGGCAGCAGCAGTCCTGCTGCCCGTCACCAAAGAGGACTGACTGCTGGCACAAGCTACTGATTAGCAGTTTACCAGAGTTTAGGAAACACTTATGGAAGACGCAATAAATTCAGACAACTGCTCACTATATTACTCAAAGGCCTTTGACTTGCAATTCACACTTCAAGGTGGATTAAACAATATACACCCATTTAGGATGGTTTTAGTAATAAACAATTAAAGGAGTCGAACAGTTTAAGAGACTGTCAATGGGAGTCATAACCTTCACTTCTAGGGCAGTTTCAGATTCAGCTGGGGAGTTCCATTATGCCCGATACACCTGATTAAATTTCATTAACTTATACACACTCCCAACCAAATAAATAGCATCTATCAACTCCCCACCACCACCTCAATTCAAAGGCTGACCTAAACAGGAGTTATTGGAGCCATCCAAGACTAGCCCCTGTTCTTTGAGGGTTAGCTGGGAGAGAAGAACAGTAAATAAAACATTTAGCATGGAGAAAGCAAAGGGGCTGTTGTTTATCCAATCTTGCCGTTGCAATTACAAGGATCTGATAAAGCACCACAACTTCCATAGTAGGAGCATCAGGTGGCATCCCTACTTCCAGCCTCACAAATCATGGAATACTTACAACACAATCATACAGCCTGTCAGCCACATGATCCATTTTGTCCTGACACTGTCAAGAACAACATATTTATTAAGGAATTATAGTTCCATTTCCGCACTCAAGTACTTTCTTCAGAAAGCACAGCCCTTCCCAGGGTAAGGCCAACATGACAACACAGGCTACTTCAGGTTGCCACTGATTTTGCTGTCATTTGTTTTAACCTATAAAAACAGTTTCCAAGACTAATGCTGTCACCTTTTTTATAAGCGTTGACTACCACAGAAAACATAAGATAGTATTTTACCTTCCTCTAACTACCTGTAGAAATACTTAATGCCAACAGTAGAACATTCTTATTAAATTTCCAAACTCATTAATTTAAAAATGCATCTGCTAGTAACAAGATATTTTCAATATCAATATGAAAAAAAAATATTGCACGCACTGGAATTTACGTACAACGATAACTTATTACTACTGATAATTTATTGCTTCTATACTTTCAAAACGGTGGCTTCTTTTTTAAAAAGTTATAGGGGTTTGTTTTTGGTTTAAGGTGAAATCTCTCCCAAAAGTCAGAGGCATTGCAAATAAAATGAAAGTCAATATAAAACACAGGACACTGTTAATCAGTACCTTCTTACGTCAACTTCTTCATGACTGAAATTCCCTCTTTCAAAGACAGTCTTTCATTTAAGAATAGGAGATGGGAAAAAGACAAAGTAGTCAATCCTAAGTAGTAAACCAGCACTTTCATTGGCAATTTAGGCTTGATCATACGAATCAAGAGTTTGGGGTTAACATCAAGGGTTGTACTTCAACTAGACCCATACGAACTTAGGAAAAAGTATTGGTTACATCATGGTCAGCTCGCAGTTAAATGCTTCTACCTGAACAATTGAACTTCACACTGAAACATAAACCCACAACCAGACTATAAAGCCTAACAAGGACAGGATCAAGCAGCCTATGAATTCAATGCTAGGAGGCACTGAGGAGCTAGACAACCCTCATGATCCACAACCACAGCTGACAAACCATACCTGCCATCAGAAGTGTGATTTCTGACATCCAGGTTTTTAGAAATTGGTTGTTTCCTAATTGATACTTGCACAGGAAACAAGGTGGGGAAAAAAGCATGCTCTCAATACACTTAGAAGAAGGAAATCACACCGGTCACTGTTCTTTCACGGGTGGGTCCAGCTTAAAACTAAAACCCAAGAACTCCAATACACTTGCCCGAAGAAAGACTGCAAGCATTTTGAAAAGCCTACAGAAAATTAATGAGCACCATAAATTATATTATTTTACATGTTGGTTCTTTTATCAGAATGACGCCAGTTTTCCTAAAAACAAGATGTGGATGTCAGAGCTGCGTGCAAGCTGAGGTTTGGAGGAGCCAAAGGCTCATACACAAGAGGCTCAGGTTGCTCTCAGCACAGGGAATGGAGGTGCAAAGGGAAGTGGAAGAGGAAAGGCTTAACGGCACCAGTCATGAAGAAGGCCAGTGCCTAAGAGGGCACTTAGGAAAGTATGACAATGAGAAGTTTTTCAAGATGGTATACAATAGCCTAGATGTTAGGCCGCTTTCTGGGAAAACAAAACCAAAAAAAGAGGGTCTGAACTTACTGAGCTCTTCAGGTTAAACTCAAACTCACACCACAGTATAAGGCAAAGTTCTGCCACTGCACAGAAAAGCAAGCAGGATAGAGGCGAGCAGAAATGAGCTGTCAACTTCTCTGTCCCAACTGTCCAAGCACTCACATGATGAGCACGGCTCAACATTTTGGCCTGTTTACACATACTATATTAGTCTCCTATTGGAGAAAAGAACAAAAAAAACCCCAAGAAACAGAAAAATCTTAGCATGCCATAGCATCTATAAAATATTTTTTAAAAATAGAGGAAATTTCATGCAGACATCAGCTTGCCTATCAAAAAATATACATAAAACAATTCTGGAAACAAATTATAAACACCTTCAAGTCAACATAATCTGTCAAGAAAAAGAACCTGTCAGGTCAGTTTGGTTTACTTGGAAGGGAAACTTCGCAGTGGGTAAGGAGGAATATGTGAATGGCTTACTAAAAGTTAAGATGTAAGGGTTTTGATTCTTAACCTATCACATGACATCTATGTAAGCAAACAGTCTTCATGAAATGAAAAAATGGTGTACAGTCACATGAAGAAAACAACAGAATTGTCATTACCAGTATGCTTCTACAAATGAGAGAACATTTCAAGAAAGCTCTTGCTATCCTAAGCCAATCCAATTAAAAGACTTTGATTAATGAGTTGTATGTAGAATACAAAAGTGTGCATGGTAAGTCGGGAAAGATTATAAGCCCTTTTGAGGACATAAACAAAATAAGGGAAGTTAAAAAAAGAAAATTCAATACAGAGAAATGTAGAGTACTATGCTCAGGAATAAGAAAACAAATACGCATATATGAAATGGAAAATAATTGGCTAGGCAGCAGTATTGTAAAAAGAACCTGGAGGGCATGTGGACTGCAAAATGGATTATTTTAAAACAAACAAACAACAAAACACAACAACAACAAAAAACAGGAAAGCATCCTAGGGAGTATTAGCAGCAATGTTTTACACATAAAATGCAAGTAGTGTATACTATCTCAAAAGAGAGGTAGCTATTTCATTCTGCTCAGTTCTATCCTCTGATCTGGACATGCTACTAATAATGTGGAAAACAAACAAAAAGAGGCCAGAGGTGAGAATCACAGAAGGTTTGAAGGGGAAAAAATGACCTATCAATTTTTAGTTTATTTTTGTATTTTTTATTTTTATATTTAATGAAGCAGAAAAGAGAAAAGCTAGGACATTATGGTCTTGACTACTGCCACCTTTCGGTTTCTTAGAAAAGAACATTTTATGTTCTCACCTGTCACCTTCCTGGGACTGGAAGACAGAAATATCCTAAAGCCTAGAAGCATACACGGAGTCATCAAGATTTCTGAATTAACATGTTTGTTGCTCTCTAAGGAAGATCTCTTACTGGTTGCAACAACAGCTATGTATGACCTGACCACTACATAAACAATATGGACTTAGGGATCTGTGGTTCAACTGAGTAGACACAAGAAAAAGAAACTTCAGTTTTGACTCAGCCTGGACCAGCATCCTTTTCTGGCGTGTTCGTACACCAACAAAGCAGGAACCAAGTGGCCCTAACCTCAAGCAACACACGGGAAGGCTTGAAGTTGTAGCTACTGAATATTCATGGAGAAAAACAATCACCTAGCTGTGTTCTTGCTGGTGCCCAAAGAAGCTTTTGCAGAAAACTCTTAAAGAGCAGTTGCTAATTAACCTGCACTCGCAGAATACCACACTAGGCTATGCAGGATCGTGCCCTTTCCTGCACCCTAAGGGTTCATGGAGCAGTCATCATGAAGTGGTTCTACCCAATTACAACGCCACTGTGAATCATACAATCATGTATTTGCAGTCTCCCTCCCTAAGGAAAGCAGGCTTGCGAGGCCATGCTGCGTGTACGCATGCAACTGTCCACCCTGGATAACTTCAGAGTTCACTTTCCAATTTCAAATATATTCAAAAAAGAGACAGCAGTCTCAAAAAACCCCTACGTTTCTACAAGTTGCTTCAGCTGTTCACTTTCATGGAAACACCACAGCATGACCTCAAGAAGACAGATGTCCAGGAAATCAGGCTTCACCAGTCCTGTAGCTCATGGGACTGCTTGTTTCCATCCTGCCCCGACTGAATCACAGTCCATCCGAGACAGAAGTGGCATGCTGTACCAGCGGAGATGGCAGACTGGGGCAGAGAGGACTATGCTCCAGATGGGTCCTTCTGAGACCACCTGAAATGGTCCTCCACCTCTGAGCGTGCCACAGGATGGCTCTGTGCCGTAAGCCTCTCAGCTGAAACAAACTTTGCACAGGGGGTGAACCATTTTCTACTCCTTATCCTCCAGATGCCCAATGTGATAAAATGGCACCTCGGACTTAGAATCAGTGACAAAAGAGAGGAAGTTGAACGTACGCACCAGGGGTTTATGCGATGCTCAAAAAAAAATTCAGGGCCACACCACCCAATCTGGGCACCCAATAATCAGCAAATAATTTTGTCTTTCACCTTTCTGCACCTTACTGCCATTTCTAAAACCAGCAGGCAGGCAGGAGTGGCTTGATGCATATTTGTAAAGGTTGGTAAAAGTCAGACACTGTTATGCTAGGCACCAAAGAAACAACATAGTCTTCCTCTAGGAACAGCTGTATTATGAAACAGCAAGTCAGCCATAAGGCACGTACCCCATGACAGCAAAATAGCAAATTATCAAATAGCTACTCATTATGAAAACAATGTTCTATTCTGCACAATAAAAAACACAGAGCTTTTCCAGAGGGGGGAAAAAAAAAAATAAAAATAAATCAGTGAACATGCAAATAAGGACAAAGTAAAAACAAACGCTTAGTATACATCTGTATTTTCCAAGTTAAGAGAACATTATTGAGAAAGCAAGTACAACACCCAGACATTGCACTCGGACACACACAGACACACTAGTCCAGCTGCTTTGCAATGGCAAATCCTATCCTTCCCTCCCAAGGCTGACATCTCATCTGAGCTACAGGTTTTAGGACTACCACACACCTCTCTGCCATTTCAGTCAAGTCAGTATTTCATAGGTGTTTATAGGTTTTATCTTGAAGATAAGCAATTTTACCCCTTGGCCTCACAGGTACTTGCTGGCAGCAAAGGAATGCTCATCTTCTAGTACCTGGAGGGACAGCATGTCCAGGAACAGAACTTTCCACTTCCCAACCTGTCTCCTTGAAGGTGTCACTGTCCTGGCTCTGCTCTCTGCTTTGCACCAGGTCTCTTTTCCTCATCTAGATGCACCAGCTCCCACCCAGACCTCTGATCCCAATGCCAGTCCCCTTAGGAAGCAATTCTTTGTCTCCTCTCTCCAGACTGGCCACTTCCACCCTGCTTCCCCTATCCTCCTTCAAGAGCCAACCGCTCTACGTCCTGGCATCTCGCAGCTGCAGGCTCCAACTGCTCATATTTACACTTGCCTTCCTACCAGTGCCCAGTCCCTTTTTTTCTCCTCAAGCTGCTCCTCTGATCCCAGTATCTGCTGTGCTCCCAGCAAAGATGAAATATTCAGCAATTACAGCTAGTAAGCCCTAAGCATATGCAAATTGATCTTTTTGAAAAGGCTTGTATCCTGGCTAAATTCAGATGCTTTGTCATGCAAATGGAAAAAGACACATCCCTGGAATAAAATCCCTCGCCCTTTTTCAGCTAGATTTCAAATGTTTTGAAGGAGAGAGGTACTATTGGTATTCCACCGTAAAAGTTGAGAGAACTTTTAAAACATTGGAAAACACATTTTTTCTATACTTGATTTTCTAAATGAGCCAAATAAATTAAATAAATCAGCACAAGGCTTATATACATCATTATAAATTTTCCACCCAAACAGTGAAAGTTTAGCAAAGTTATGAAAATCTTGTTTGGCTACTGCCCTGGTTTCAGCTGGGACAGAGTTAATTTTCTTCTTAGTAGCTGGTACAGTGTTTTGGATTTAGTGTAAGAATAAGGTTGATAAACCACTGATGCTTTAGTTGTTGCTAAGGAATGCTTACCCTAAGTTAAGGATTTTTCAGTTTCCCGTGCTCTGTCAGCACGCAGGTGCACAAGGAGCCGGGAGGGAGCACAGCCAGGACGGCTGACCCGAACTAGCCAAGGGGATATTCCATACCACAGAACATCATCCTCAGTACCTAAACTGGGGGAGTTGGCTGGGAGGGGCGGATCGCTGCTCGGGCATCGGTCAGCGGGTGGTGAGCAACTGCATTGGGCATCACTTGTCTTTTTCTTGTTTGGTTGGTTTTGGTTTTTTTAAATTGTATTCCTTTAGGATTAGTATTATGTTTTATTTTACTTTAGTTATTAAATCATTCTTATCTCGACCCACAAGTTTTACTTTTTTTTTCTAGCTGTCCTCCCCATCCCACTGTGGGTGAGAGAGCAGCTGTGTGGTGCCTAGTTACTGGCTGGGCTTAAACTTAATTTAACCACCAAGTTAAAATGCATGGAAAGCTAGCCTGTAAAATGTCTCATGCTTCTCACACTGTCTGAACATGTCTCTTTGGATAAACATAACTTGTTGAGCACAGAGTTAATACTTCTAAGTGCTAAAACAGAATTAAGCACTGTGTTAATGAAGATCAAAGATTTTCATGCTAGTCACTATTTGCTACAAAGTAGCTAGTTATCTTGGGGTATCTACCAGTAGCAGGAGCCCGACCTGCTACCCCATGGGGTACCAGAATTCAAGAAACAGGCATCCATCCATACTGGAGGGACAGCAGAGGCAGAGGACTCAGTCCTCTGATGACCTGCCTGCATAAGGCTTTTTAGATGTTCTTCTAAATGCTTCAGTATCTGAAATACTCTGCATGTATCTCAAACACTTTCTATCTGGAATGGTGATCTGATGCACATGTCTGAGACTTTTATTTAAATTTAGGATATGGGTTAAACAAACAAACAAACAAACAATAACTAAACGCTAGTAAATGGCATTTGAACCCCAGCAGTTCTTCTGCCACCACACCACAGCCAGGCAGAACAGCAGTGTCCCTAAAGTTAAACAGAAATGGGTTACTGAAGATGCAAAACCCTAAACCCTCCCCTTTCTTTGGGAATTACATACAGTGCCTCGCACAAGAAAACAAAATCTGTGAGCGCCTGGCATGCACCCCACGGCTTGCTGAGGACTTGAGCTGGGAACAAACAGCCTCACCAGGAAAAGCCCTGGCTTCAGCCCCGAGTAAACTCGCTGGGTCCCCAAGTCACACTGCAAAGCAGGTAAAACCCAAGTGGTTGTCTCAGGTTGCTTCTCCTCAGGGAACCAATTATTTTACATCCTGTGGTGTGAAAATCCATAGCAGCGATAATGAGAACTTGAATCTTTTAGGGTTAACTAGCTCCTGCAGCTCTTAAACACATCGTCATCATCATCATCATCATCATCATCATCATCATAATGATAATAATAATACCACCTTGGTTGTAATAAACAATTTATACATGCACAGACTGCATATAGATACAGATTGGATTTAAATGCGAATTATGGATATATGTATCTTCACTGAAGATGCACATACTATGGGGAACAAAAATTCATAAATTAAAGCACGTATAAAAAACATCATTCATATAAATAAGGCAGGTCACATAACACCAATCCCAAACAAAAGCAAGCACTTCTTCCCAAGGACCCTAACAAAGTGTGTGAGTGAAAACCTGTCAGTCACCTTTGCTTCAACAGTGTCCAAGCTGACGTAAAAGACTAGAGATAAATGTTAGTAATTATTGGCTGCAATAATGCATATTCCACTATACATAAAAAACTGGCTTCCTCCTCTCAGCTAACAGAGAGGCTTGCAGGAAGGAAAGTACAGACAGATCCAGTTTAGCTCTGCTCATTGAAAAAAAATTATCCAAAGTGGAGGATAGCCACTAGACAACCATGTGCCACCTTAACCCCTCCCAGTCCATAATGCTGTTAAAAGTTAGTTTAAGCTCAAGTTAAACCACAGCAGTCTAAGAACTATGTAATATACAGCCTGATAACAAGACAAAATAACAATTGAAGCCATCTGCCCATCCTAAACTACAACAGTCAGAGGCATTTTCCCTCTCCACCCTGACTCCAGCGCGTCCTTCTATGACACTATCTCTCCTCTTTGATAGAGAAAACCCAACAATTTCTCAGCCAGGTTGGTTAACTACAGAGAGCTTGCTGGTCCTAAGTGCTGTGCTACGGCGGGATAATATAAGCTACAAATTGCTAAAGAAAACCAACATGCTGGCAGTGCCCCCTACTATCAGGTAAATAGCCTATATTATGTTGGGGAAGCTGGCAGTGGTGATACAGACTTTTGACGGGAAATTATACAGCTCTTGCTATCTGCTGATAAGATTCACATCAGTAAGTGGTGGAGAGCTGACATTCTTCTTCCTTCAGTCTTAAACAGGGTAAGTTTTGACAAAATAAGATCCACTTGTAAAAGACAGTGTCTGAGCTGCCAGATACGGGGTTTACATCCATGCGGTGTTTTGTTAACAGAACGGGGGAAATGCAGCATTTATTGGGATTTCCTCTGAGCGACAGCCAAGGCACAGAACTTTAAAGCTCATCTCTCCCATCATTTCTTCTTCGCTTCCACTTCTAAGTCTTCAAATCCCTAGAAACAACTTCAGGCTTTCCGCTCTCCAGGGACTTCAGCCCATCTCACAAAAATAACCAGGTCTCTGCAGGCAGAGGGTCCCATGGGAAGGACGCCCATGCTTAGTACAAAAGCTGACAAAACTGAGCTAGCGTCAGATAACAGTGGAAAATTAAGTAGTACTTCATTGAACTGCCTAATCTACCCTAGTAGCCTCAACATAGCACGAGCTGACAAAAAGTATGCAGATTTCTGCGATGGTTATGTTGGTTCTTTTGCAAATTACTTCAGCAAAGCTTAAACCTGATAACCTGCATGCTTGATGTTCTTCATGCACCCCCAAGTTCATGTGAAATGAACAGCTACCATGTTAATTTTCCTCGTGAGTACCACTCCCCAATGATGCAATGCACTATGGTACCTTTGCTTTGTGAAAGTGACTTTTTGGGGTCTGTTTTCTAGAAAAGAGTCTGTTTTCTCATTGCTTGTGATTACTATTTGCACCCATATTTTGCTAATAAAAATCATATACAATAGAGGCTGTTCTCACTTTTTAAGCACTCAATTTGCTACCTCTTTAAAACAGGTAACAAGACCACCACCTTCTCAAAACTGCTCATATTCTACAAAAAATGCTTCACACAGTTTGTAAGCAACAAATACTGTTCTAAGTTTTTTTCTCTTTCCTGTTGTCCTATTAGCCCCTTTATATCAGCACTGAGGCCTGAATAAGGACTACATCACAAATATTAATGGACACCAAACACTGTCAGAACAGATGAGCTGGACAAAGAAAATAATATGGGATTATTTTGATACCTTGGTAAGAAGGAGGTTCAACAGATACTAGATAACAAAGTTTCAAGTGCCAGGAGTACATAATTCCTACTCAGATATATTTAATCTGCCATCTAATTAAAATGCTACCACTCCAGCTTTGAAATCCAAAAGAAAGGTGCAGAGTTTGTATAGCAGAAGGATAAGCAAAAGTTTATTTTTTCTCTCAGCTTGGTGTAATTAGAGTACAGACTTGTATTTGTGGCATATTGTATACTAGTGTACACATAGCAAGATTCACATTTAGTGCAACTATTTCAGGACAGTGAATGTCTAGCTATAGCTAGACTGAATGCAACAACCTGTAATTTCCAGAGCGAAAAGCAGTCCAACACACAGTAGTAACTGTGTGAAAAGGTAACAGAAATCTGGGCTTAAATATATACAATATGAAGCTTGCGCAAAATGTTTAACTTCTCAGGTTGAGGTAACATTGTCACAATTTTTATCAGCCACAGCAATGAACTTATACAGCCTTCCAATTATTTTTTAAAATCCTCCTTTACGCACAGAACAGCGTGCAATTTTAGCATGACAATGATATATGAGCACTTCATAAGGCACTGTAAAAAACCAGCTCGCGTTTTATTACTTGACTCGGTGTAACCATTGTCAAATCCTTCTCATCCTCAGCAACCCTCAACTCTACCACCGCCTGTTACTGCGATATTTGTCAAGCACTCTGGTTGTGGGTGTATGGGTGATTTGGGGGAAAAGAAAGGGGTTAAAATAAAAAACCCAGCAGTTTTGCCATGATACAGTGCCAAGACAAAATTACAGGAGGCAAGGGTAGGCTGCTCCGCATTTTCAAATCTAAGTTGTGCCACAGTTGGCACATGAGAAGTAAGGCATCTGCCTGCAGGAAGACTCAGGGTGCATTCAAAACCCCAGATTTGGGGTACTATTTGCCAGCATCTGCAGAGCTTCCCTCTGGCTGCAGAGGATGCTGCTCAGAGCCGGGCGCTGGGAGCCAACAGCGGTGCTCCCCGCAGCCGCCAGCAGCTGCAGAAACCGCGACTGGAGCCCCGGAGAAGGCTTGTTTTGGATGGACGGCTGCCTTCAGAGGTCACCGGAGGGGAGTGGGAGGTGGCACAGCGGCCTAGGATTGACGGCACGGAAGGTCGAGGCAAACGGTCTGTTTAGTGTAGTTCCGAGTCACCTCTACCCTCGTAATTAAAGAATAAGAAAAATGCAATGCAGGACAGAAAGTTCAAACTACCCCTGCAAAAACCGCTTGTTGGTCT
>JAVJGG010000074.1:8085347-8129862 GCA_035590195.1 Aviceda cuculoides | reverse complement strand
AAAAACCAAAAACCTGACCCGTAACCCGGCTCCTCACCCTGCGGCAACCACGTCCCCCCTCGGGACACCCACGGCTCCACACAGGCCAGGACCCCAGCCCCACCCAGGCTCCCCTCGGCCCTCACAGAAGCCGGTGACAGCCCCCGTTCCCCCAGCCCGCCCCGTACCTGCCCGGCCGTCACCGCCCGCCGCTCCCGGTCCTTGACACCCCGGCCCCGCCGCCGCCCATCGGCCGCTCGGCGCTCGGCTGCTACGCCTGGCCCGCTCCGCTCGGCTAGGCTGGGCTGGGCGGGGCGCGCAGGCGCATTGGCGACCCCGGAAGCGTGAGGCTGTGAGAGCCATGGCGGCGGCGGCCCCGGCCCCGGCCCCCGTTCTTGCCGGCGGCGGCCCGGTGGCGCGGCTGCGTTTGCTGTGCCAACGCTATCAGGAGTACGTGAGGCGGCACCCGGCCGCCACGGCCCAGCTGGAGGGCACCGTGCGGGGCCTTTCCTACCTGCTGCCAGGTGAGGGAGGGGGACGGCCGGGTCCTCGTCCCTCCCGCTGGGGCCTGGGCCTGGGTCTGGGCCTGGGCCTGGGCCTGGGCCTGGGCCTGGGTCTGGGTCTGGGTCCCGCTCCGCTCCGGTACCTGCCCGGGGGGTGGTGCGAGGGGCTGGGGCCCAGCGGGGAGTGGGGGTTTCCCCCCGCGCTGGGCTCTGGTTGGTAGCTGCTCTCCTCCCTTCGCAGGTCGCTTCTCGGACTCCCACGCACTGTCGGAGCTGGGTAGGTGGGCAGCGGGGAGCCGGGGGGGGGTTGCTGGGGCAGCCTGGCACCCGCCGGCTGAAGGGCTGGTGGTGTGGCTTTGCGTGGCTGTGTGGGGGGCTGTTCCCCGGACCCCTTGTTTTCTTCATGTCTGGCTGCATCCTCCAGCAGCTCGTGGGAGGAATCTGCATGTCTTGCTGCCCTTCTTCCCTCATTCCCTCCTGGGAGAAGAGGCAGCAGTCGCCGTTTGGTTTGTTTTCTGTGTGTTTCATAACTGGGGTGTTCTTCTCTTCCTTTTCTAGTGTACTCTGCCTCCAACCTCCTAGTGCTCTTAAATGACTGGATTCTCCGAAAAGAGCTGCAGCAGAGCCTGCCTGTGGTAAGGTTGGAGCGTGTGGGAGGAGGATTTGGAACATGTGCTTTCTTCTTTGCAGAAGCTTTCAGGGAGTGTCTGTAGAAACTAACAGGTCTTTGCTGTGAGGTATGTAGAGGCCAGATGCAACCTCTGAAGGCAGGTAAACAGCAGCCCTGCCCCATAGCTCCTGGCTTGGAGGAGTGGCTGGAGCACTCCCTGGACCACAAAATCAGGCCCTGACTTGCACCAGGAGCTTCACTGGGTTTTTGACAAGCTTGGAACTTGAGCTAGGCAAAGGTGTTGCCGAATAACCATTGCTGATTCCAGAGCAGTGGCCCTGGAGCACTGAAGTGCTGATTCCATTTCCTCAGACTCTTTGCATATGCTATTGAGCAAAACAAATGTAAGCACCTTGCTTCTATGTCTCTCTTGCAAGAGCCCCAGCCTGGCTCCCAGCACTTGTTAGGCCCTTTGGGGAATGAGGAGGAGGAGGGGGGCGTTTTTTTTTCCAGACAGGCCTCTTCTGTTGCAAGCCTGCCTGCTGTGTGGGTTTGGGTGTAGGCAGCTCTCCGGCTGGAGCATCAGGTGTGTAACAAACAGAAATGCAGAAGACTTGCTTCCCTGGTTGTTAAAGGCTGAAGTGAATTTCAGCTGTATTGTCTTTATGGATGCTTTTTAACGGGTTAAATCCTGTAGTCGACAGCACCAGCAAGTTCCTGCATGGGGAGCAGGAGCCCAGGCTGGAGGAGCACCTACTGTCTTGGGGTTTATGCCTGGAATCTAGACTGATGCTGTATTCAGCAGGCATTTGGTTTGCTGTGACTGTGGACTCTGGGTCCCCTTCCCTCTACTGCAAGCGTACTCCCTTGTCAACTCTAACCAGGGAGGAGGTTCATCGTGTATCCCGACTCTGGGACAAGGAGGAGAGAGTTTTGCCATGGAGTTCAGGCACAGTGCCACAACCTGGGAGACTGTCCTGCTGTGTCAGTTGGGGTAGGAGGCAATCCAAGATACAGCTGTGGTGTTCTCCCTGTTTCTGGGGTAGCAGCTCTGTGTTGTACTGTGATGTCTCGGTCTGCCCCTGCTTGGAGGTAGAGAACCAGGCTTGTGCGTAGACTCTGGCTGCAGCAGAGGCACCACTTTTTGTTTCTGGGGCTGTGACTTCCAAGGCCATACGGTGCTTATTTCTGAGGGTCCCACCAGGCTGTGCTGTGCTCCTGCCCCGTTTAACTCCCAAACAGAACTTGCATCCTCTCCCCCTCCTCCCCTCTGTGTTTTGCAGTCGCTGCCGCAGCAGAAGCTGCTGACCTGGCTGAGTGTGCTAGAATGCGTGGAGGTCTTTGCAGAGATGGGGACAGCCAGGGTGTGGGGGGAGATGGGCCGGTGGACCATCATTGTCCTCATCCAGCTGGCTAAGTAAGTGCCGCGGGCGTAGGGGAAGGGGCAGCGTGCGCTCGGAAAGGGGATCTGGAGGGGACTCGGCAGTACCCCAGGAAAAAGCCTAAGCAGGACTGAGCTGCTGGTCCCAGAGGCTGGGGGAATTTGGAGCCCTGCGGTGTGCTGGATACTGTGCCCCAGAAGGGGACACTTACCCCTCTCGCCTTGCCAGTTGCCCTGAGCAGACCTGAGTTTTTCCCTCTTCTGTGGAAGCCACCTTTCCAGTGCAACAGGAACCCAGCTCCGTAGCCTGGTATTGAAAGCTTCCATGTGTCTGCTCACAGAGCCATCCTTCGTCTCCTGCTCCTGCTGTGGTACAAAGCTGGCATCCAGACATCTCCTCCCATTGTGCCGCTGAACAGGGAGCAGCAGCAGCCTCTCCACCCCCAAGGTGAGCCCACGGTGCTGTCATCGTTGGCTTGCCACCTTGCTGGGCTACATGTCTTTTCCTGTTAGGAATCGCTCATCAGAGCAGCGGCTTGGGCAGCACAGGGAACTGTAAGGCTTCAGTACACGAAGCTGAGCTGTGTTGAACTTCCCACCCTCTGCAGAGCACGAGTTAGCTTGGTGGCAGGGTTGTCCTACGGTCTGGAAGGAGGGGGTGGAGGAGTCTAAGCCTGGAACCGCTGGCTGAACTGTGAGTCAAGCTGTGTGTCCCCTGGTGTGACAGTGAGCAAAGAGATCCTAGGCCTGAGCAATGCCAGGCAGATTTACCTTTTCACCCTCTGTGTAGTGTTAGCCCCTTTGGGATGGTGTAGTTTGCACTAGATCAAACTTTCAGTCTGGTCTTCTTGATGGCAATGTAGGGAAGGGTGCTGCCAGCTCATGCGAGGTGTGTTCCTTTGGAGCCTGACCCCTGTGGCTGTTTTCTCCTGCAGACATGGAAGACAGCTCCTCAGGAAAAGATCAGACCTATGTTGGCAGGCGTTCCAGCCGTGTCGTGCGCTCTCTCCAGAGCAGTAAGTAGCTGAGCCTGTTCTCTGTCTGATCTGTTTCTGCTTTGTGCCCTTTATGTATGACCTGGCTGTGGGCAGTAAAGAGCAGAGCCTTGTACTGGGGCATATCTTGCCAGTCACTGGGCTCTGTGGGTGCCAAGATAGCATGAGGATCCAGGCACGTGCTGCAAGGCTAGCACTTAAATTGTATTTTCCCAAGTGAGCTGTGTGACGGAGACAACCCTTCAGCGTGGTTATGCTTTGAGCACAGACCTTACAAGGACCTCTCCCTACTCTGTCCCGTCTGGAGGCAAGCTCTGAGGATGCTGGTCAGCCACAGCATTTGCTGTGTGAGCAGCTCTTCAAGCTTTCCCGTTTCACACCTTCACGGTGCAGAAAGCAGCGGCGGGCGGGGAAGCGTGGTAGGAAGGTTTTATTTGTTTTAGTGACCTGATCTGCTTGTTTCAGCCCCATCCCTGCAGTCCCGGCACTGGGGGTCCCCCCAGCAGAGGGAGGAGTCGCAGAGCCGAAGAGCAGAGGAGATGAACCAGCCTCCCACCCCTCTGGGTCTCCAAGAAACCATCGCAGAATCCCTCTACGTTACCCGCCCTCTGCTCCACCGTATCCTGCCCTGGCTGCGTGCGGACCCACACCCCGGGTGCCGGCAGAGGGTGCTGCGGGCTCGGCCCTGCTGCGGGGCAGTGCCACGCCAGGCTTCTCTCTCCCTGCTGCTGCTCTGCTTAGGCAGGGGCCTCGGGACTCCTCTCTTCTCTTACACCTTGACAGCTAGCCTCAGCCACTGGAGTTGTGGGCACAAGTCCTCCAGCCCCTTCCCTGGGCCCCCCCCGTGCTACCTTAGAGTGTATTCTCCTGCACTCGGCAGAGCTTTGCTGGTACCTGGGGGATCGCTTGTCTGCGTGCCTCTTGTTAGGCATCTCTGGTTCTTTCTGTTCCTTGACTGTGTGTTCCTAGTATTGAGTTTAGGAGTGTGGGGCCAGAGATCATGGAAACCCTGGCTCCTCTCAGCAGTCCTGGACATCTCGAGGTCAGTCTGAGGAAGAGTCTTTGCAGGTGCTTGAGGTTGGTGGTGGCTGAGCGTCACACTTCTCCCTGTTCCCCAAACCTGGGCAGGCCCTACTGAGAGAAATACACACAGGGGCTGGTCTTTAGCTGGGAGACTGACACATTTAGGGATCTTCTACAACACTTAACGGTGCTCTCTGTTCTGAGCTGGTGCAGCCTCTGCATGGAGCTGAGAACGGAGGGCATTTAGAAATGCGCTTTCTTTTCCCTGCTGGCTGCTGTTGCCGTGAGTTACCTCTCTTTCCTTCTTCCAGTCTGAGCTTGCTGAGTGATCTGAAAGACCTGAACAGGCGAGAGCGAGCAGAGCTGAGGCGACGAACCATCCTACTGCTGTACTACCTGCTGAGATCTCCTTTCTATGACCGATATTCAGAGTAAGGGGCCCCTGCTGGGCTTTTGCTGAAAAATTCCCTTTTAACAGAAATAGCGTCAGGGGACTGGGTGAGTAGATCTGAAGGTCTGGGTGCCTGTGACCAGGTTAATCTGAGCACTTGTGTAACAGCTGCCATTGCTGTTCTTGCATTTGATAGCTGGGACAGGAGGTGTCCCACTGGACTCATTCATGCTCTCTCCCTAACTAGGGGCAGGATCCTCCTCCTTCTGCGCTTGTTGGCTGATTACGTGCCTGGAGTTGGCTTTGTCACACGTAAGTGGGCCCCACTGACATATCTCTCTTCGGTGGAGAAAAATCAGGGGAGTTGGGCAGAACGTTTCTCAATTGGTTTCCAACCTGTGGAAGGAGTTGGGAAGTCCCTAGAATGCTTAGCACCAGTGCACCCTGTGTTAATGCTTGTTTTAAACTGGAACAAGAAAGGATGAATTGCTTCTTGGCTCAACCATAGTGGTAAACCTCCATGTGCCCTCCCCAGCTGCAGAGCTCAGTCTCTGCCACCTAGGCCTGTTCTCCTGGGCTCCCTTTCTGCACCTCAGCTGGTGCACCAGAGCCCTGCATTGCAGCCCTGTTTCTGAACTCTTTTCCTTGATTCCCAGTCTGCAGTGCAGACATGAGGGGTAAACAGGTGCATAGAGGTATTGACCCAGGCAGGAACCGATGGTAAATCAAAGGGCCGAACCAGGTCTGTCGTCTTCACCAGAGGATCCCTTTATTATGGACCAGAATTCCACCTCCCCCTCTTCCCTGCTGATGTGAAGCCATTTTGTGGAGTGATTCATGGCAGTGATGTGGCATTAGATCAGCCTGGCATCGTGGGATTGTCCTTTCTTTGGGGAGGTCACAAAGCTGGCTAGCTCAGGAGCTGCTTCCTCCAGTTAGTAATTTCAGAGCGGCTTTGGAGTCTGCGTTAAGCCACGTGCTACATAAGCATTTTCGCTCCACAGCAGTTGCTTCTGTGTCTGCACCTGCTTGTTATTGCTGAGTCGTCTTCCCTGTGCCACAGCAGCGTCCTCCTGACTCGCCGCATGCGGGTTTTCCCCTTGCACATTGCAGATGCCCTTTCCCACTGGAGCTTGGATATGCCAGCTCTAAGGGAGTGGTGTCCCACACCATGGCCATGCTGACCGTGTTTCACACCCTGCTTGGTCCTGCTCTAATCTCTGGCACCACATCCTAAAGTTGTCTCCCATCTTGGCAGAAGTAACCGTTCTATTCTCGGGAACATCTGAGTTGTATAACTGGAGATTTGGGATTGGTGGGTATCGGAATGAGAAGGGGGGGATATACCCTGTATACATACAGCTTCAAATTCTTGCATTTCTATGTGCGTGATCCCTCTGTTTTCTTGTTTCAGGGCCGCTGATGGATTACTTGCCTGCTTGGCAGAAAATCTATTTCTATAACTGGGGCTGATGAGAAGATGATGATTATTCTCTGCTAAGATCATGGCTGGACATTTTTAAGGAGGGCATGCAGGCTGGGGGAGGGATGTTGATAATGTCTAATTCTCAGTTAAACCATCAATGAGAAGCTCCTGTTCTGCAGGGTGGGGAGGGGGTTGTATGTAACTTTTTTAACAGATGTAGCTGCGAATGATGGACACTACACACATGGAGAGACCCTGGCCACCTCTTTCTCTGGACTGTTCTGTGGCTGCAGTGATGGTGATGGGACAACCTCTTTTTTTAAGCACCTGATTTTTCTCCTTTTGTACAGCTGCACTATAATAAAGCCAGGCAGCGTAGTGGTTTTTGGAGACCATTGTCTCCCACCTCATGGCACAGAGATTGACCTGCAGTCGGCTTGTGTTGGCCGTGCCTGGCCAATCTGCTTGGAGGGGGCTTGTCTGTCAAATAAACTGACTGAAAGGAAAGAACTGAGCTAAAGGACCTCTCCCTCTTTGCACGGGATCCCCTCGTATCTAGTTGCCAGCCAGTCTCTATCAGAAAGAACAGCTTTTGCAGTCGTCTACCCTGGGATATGCTGTCCCTTAGAAAGGGATTAATTCTGCAACTACTGCTGTGCCGCCCCCAGTAAAGGGCCCAGGAGAGGCCTGGACAGCCATAGCCATCTTTATATCTGCTGCACTAACTGGGGGATGGTTGAGGCATCAATCTGCCTAGTGTGCTTCTGCGGTGGCTCCCTTGGCCAGGACAAAGGGGTAGCCAGCTGGTGGCACTGGTTTGCCTCAAGTGGGTGACAGGAGCGTTCCTACCTGAACCATCCTTGAGGGAGTCTGGGGCTGCAGGGGTCACAGCCTGCTTGCCTCAGCACCTGAAATACGGCATGTAGCTCCATGCACACCCCCCCTAATGGGCCACTGCTGTTGGGGACCACAGGGCTGTGGCAGTGTGGGGGGGTCTGTGTTGCCACCTCAGGTCACAGCACTGCCCTGCAACGCAGCAGTGGCAGCGTGGAAGAGCCACGAGCGAGGGACTGTGCTCCCTTCGTTTGGGCTTTGAGCAGAGGAAGATACTGAAGACTGCGAAGTCCGGAAAGTGTGGGGGGTACTGAGACAAAGGGGTTTGCTTTTGGAGGGGTTGAGAGGGAGGCAAAGGGTGGTGGTGAGGGACAGGGAAACGGAGCTGGAGCTACGGCTGCACGGGAAGGATGTGCAGCCGTGCAGGGAGGGCTGTGAGCAGCTGGCAGGGCCTGGGCAGGACCAAGCAGCTTAGGACCAGAAGCTTACACCCTGCCCCTGCCCGACCCGGTTGGTGGCCCGGGGCCACCGGCGCGGGTCCTCTGTGACCTCGCTGTGGAGCCGGCATCAGTGCGCACCATGCGGTGCTGGCTGCTGCTGCTCACCCTGCTGCTGGGGGCTGCCCTCCCGCGGCCCTTGAGCCAGAGGTGATGGTGCTTCCCTCCTCCTCCTCCTCCTCCTCCTCCCTGCCCTGGTACCTGCAGAGGTACTCCAGGGCTCCTGGCCCAGGCGTGGGCTGGCACTCGTGGCAACAAGCCCTGGAGAGGTGGCCAGGCTCTGGCTGAAGACAAGCGGCCCGCGGGAGCTCTCGTGCCAGCGTGGGCAAGCGCCGTAGGGTCTCGGTTCACTCTTGCCCCTCGTTTTCCTCCGCAGGGTCAGCTACTTGGTTCCTGAGGACTTCTCGGCTCCCCTGGAGCTTCCACAGCAGCACTTTGGCCTGGTGGACGGTACAGTGCTCTCCTCACCCCTCCGAAACCCCTTTCCATGAACTCACCTCTCCAGGTGGGCGGTTATCCTGGTCCTGTGAATGGTCCAGGGCTGAGCCCAGCCTCTCCACCCTACCTGCAGATTATGGCATCAAACCCAAGCAGCCTCGCTTCAGGACCTCGGTGGCCCGGGAGCGGCCAGCGGCACTGCGCAGAGCTGGCAAAAGCAAGCGTGATGAGCTTGATTTACTGGAGTACTACTACGATGCCCGCCTGTGAACCAGCGTGCCCCTGTGCCCACCACAGCCTGGTCTTGGGGGACACCCCTCCTGCCACCGCCCTCCACAGCTGCAGGACAGTGTACGTATGGGGTGTAGGAATGGGGGGGGGGTGTAAGGGTAAGCCCTGCTTTGGGTGGGGACTGGAGCAGATGACATCCAGAGGTGCCTTCTGATCATCGTATGATGATCTCCAGCCTCCAGGAATTGCAACCGGGGCTCTCGGACCAAACCTGAGAAGCTCCAGCTCCTCTTGGGGGGTTCCCAAGGGAAAGAACCAGCCAGGGCCCAAACCCCCTCTGGTGGGACACAAACAGCACAGCAGCCCTGCTCCATGAACCATCATATTTAATAGTTGTTGCCATCACAGCAGATCCAGCTGAAGCACAGAGACCGCTGGCTGCAGGGACCGGGAGAGCTCTTCTACCTCCCCGGTGCTTCGCACGGCTCCCTGCAGGCTTAGCCCTTCCCTGCCCCACTTCTGGTAGGCACCCAGTGCTGCACGGGGGCTGAGCCCCACTGCTCTGGGGTGGCCCAGCTCTGCCACTACT
Organism: Aviceda cuculoides; assembly: GCA_035590195.1. NCBI lineage: Eukaryota > Metazoa > Chordata > Aves > Accipitriformes > Accipitridae > Aviceda > Aviceda cuculoides. The sequence goes on along the minus strand of JAVJGG010000074.1, from coordinate 8,120,965 downwards.
TCTGCCACCTGCAGCCAGGGGGGGAGAGGGGGAAAGGGGCAGAGAAAGGCTCCCCCTCCCAAGGTGTAGTTACTGCAGGGGGATATTGGGGGGATTTTGCTCTTTCCCTGGGGCACGGATACAAGAGGGTAGGGACAGGCGTGGGGGCAGAGGCAGGGGTGAGCTGTCTCAGTTCATCCTGGTCCTGGCAGAGGAGACAGATATAGATAGTGGGGGTCCCTCAGCTCCCCCCAACAGCCTTGCCCCCCAGGGCCTGGCAGGGAGGCAATGCCTGCCCAGGGCAAGCCCACCTCCTAGGCAGAAGCCAGCACATGGGTCTCGTTTGCTGTAGCTGCTGTGTCTTCAGACTGCGAGAGTCCGACTCTGCCACTGCGTTAAAAGTCACCCCAGAAGGATGTGACGGGAAGCTGGGCCATGGTCACAAGGAGGAGATGCTGTCACCCCGGCCTGCAGCGGGAAAGGGCCCGAGCACGCTGCTGCCCACCCCTCCACCGCTCGCAGGCAGGGCACCCAGCGGGTGCTTCTCCAATAGAATAAACTAAGAGTATCTGTACAATGAACACAATTTGTCCAGCCCTCCCCCCTCCCGTCCCCCCCAGCCCGAGGAAGGGGAGTCATGAAAAGCGGCGGCGGGCCGGGCCCGGGGGAGCCCGGCCCCGGGCCCCCCCCCCCCCCTTCCTCCTCCAGGCTCAAAGCAGCTCTTGTCCATGCACGACACGGGGAAGGGGCGAGACTGCAGCCCTGGCTGTGCAGGAGGTGCCTGTGCCAGCCCCTACTCCAGGTAGATGTCCTCCGTGGGGCACGTGTACTCCACATACTCCTTGTAGAATTGCTGAAAAGCCCTCCTGCAACACAGCACCGGGCAAAAAGCTGAGCGGCGGGGCATTTACAGAGCCCCTCTTGCCCTTGCTCCCTACCCTGCGGCCGGTTTGACCCTCCCGCCCCCCAAGCCCCTTGCCTCTCCTGCGTTAGCACCCAGAGCCGCCATCAGAGCTGCAGGGTCTCCATCCTGCCTCTGATCCCCTGCACAGCGCATGACTTCCAGCCATCCGCCTGCAAAGCCTTGCGCTGGGACTTGTTCCAGTGCTGTCAGGAATATGCTGCCCGTAGCCCCGTCAGCCCTGGCTCTCGCTCCAAGCCTCTCGCTTGAGGCAAGAGGTGCCAGCCCGGGGCCCGGTCCAAGCCCCACACGTATGGGGAGATGGCAGGATTCAGCCCGCCTGCCTCATTCCTCCTGCCCTTCGGCAGCGAGCGCCTCCCTCCCTGCTCAGCCGGGACTCACCCTACGGACTCCGCCAGTGGCTTCGTGGACTCCTCCGAGACAAAGACATGACAGGCAAATCTGTGGTCAGCAGGGTGCTTGGTGATGAACCCAAAATATCTGTGGGCAGAGAGTGGGCAAGACTGGACCGGCTGACAAGCAGGCACGGGTACCTCAGCATCCCTGAGGTGTACCCGCCCTTGAGCACGGGCGTTTGGGACATGCACCCCCACAAAACCCAGTGACCGCCAGCTCCCACGGTCCGTGCCCAGAGCTGGGACGTAACTGCCATCCAGAGGCTGCTCTTGCATGAAACTGCAGTGCTGGGCTTACAGGGGAAGGGGAACCCTCAGGACTGGGGCGCTGGGAAGCCTCCCCTTCCCCTCCTGACCCCAGGCACGCTGCCCTCAGCAGTAAGGCAGTGAAGCCTCTGTGCCAAGCTGCTGGCATCGAGAGCTGCCCCACGCTGCCCCATGCTGCCCCACACTGCCCCACTACTTACTTGTTGTTCTTTGGATGGTATCCACAAAAGGAAATGTTCTTCAGCTGGAAAAAATGGCTACACTTGTTTACCTGGGGGACAGAGAGAGGACCCGTCAAAGCTTTCCTCCTCAACAGGCCTGTGGGGCAGCTGGTATCTGACCCCTGGAAATCTGTGCTTGGACTAAGCAGTAAAATAAACTGGAGCCTGATCCTGGGCTGCTACCAGCAGCAGTTTCAGGATGGCCCCAAGCACCCCCACACAGGGTACTCTTCCAGGCAGCCCTGCTGGCTCCCACCCCGGCTGCCTCTAGCTCCAGCAGCTCCTGCGGCGTTTCCCTGGAGGCCCTGTGTTAGGCTGTACGCGGGCTAGAATCAGTGCTGCTGTCTGCCCAGCAACACGGCTCCTCTCCCTCACTAAAAAGGCTCTCAGAAATACCAGCAGATAGAAGGTGAATAGATAACTTAAACCTAAGTCATTCATTCATTCAAGCCTGGGTATTCAAAGGGTCCCAGCCAGAAACGAGAACTCATTTATACAAGTTTAAAGAGCAACCAAGTTGATGGCGTCCTCTAGATACAGGCAGGACTTGTAGAAACCCCAGCCCAGCTCCCTGCCACAGCATCCGCGGCCATGAACTACTCCTACCCCCCCAGCTGTAGGGGAGGTTTCCCAACAGCTTGCTGCAAAGCCCTCGCCTGCCCCTGCCCAGCATCTCACCGTGCTTTGCGAGGCTACTTACGCAGAACGCTAATCAGCAGCCTGCCATAGCCAGCTAAAGAGATTACAGGGCAGATCTGGAGGACACCACTCAAAATAGTAGCAGAAAGGTTTAGAAGCAGGTGACAGATTACTGGCACGGCTCAGCCTGCAGCATCCCAGCACAACAATGCGCTCGGCAGCTTGCGAGGGCATCGGCCAGCGGTACGGGTACGGCCCAACGCTGGGAACCCCTGGGGCACGAGGGACCCCGAGGTGGGCCTACAACCCCGCCGATGGTGTTTGTCACGTTCTCAGACGTAGGGTGGAGACCCTCCATTTTCACATGCAAACATGACCTGTGGCACAGGGGACACGAGCCGGGGAAGGGACGAGCCGGGGAGCGGGGCACCCCACCTTGCTGTGCTCCTTGGAGTCGTCGGCTTTCACGGCAATCTTGACCCCACGCACGCTGATCTCCAGGACGCAGCTGGAGGGTGGGTTAAAGTGCACAGTGAGGCGGCGCGTGGTGGCAATCTGGGGGGGGGGGAAAGACAGAGAGACAGAGCTGTGACGCTCGTGAGCGGTTATGACAGTTCGTTCACCCTTTCCCTTCCCTTCCCCACTGAGGCTCTGCCCTGCTCCCAGGAGCAGCAGGCGCTCCTGCTCCCGAGGATGGGGTGGGACACTACCTTCTGCATGGCCGCGCACAGCACATCGTTGCCCTTGTGATAGGGAACCTGCACCGAGCCGAGGAACTTCACCCGAAACTGGTCCACCCAGTCACTGCTCTTGGCCAGAGCTGGAAGAGAGAGCACGCGGTGGCGGATCGTCTCCGGTGGCTGGGAACGTGGGCCGAGATCCACCTCCCCACTCCATATTCCCACCCCTGCTTCCCACAGCACCAGGTACCAGCTCCCAGCACGGCACCAGAAGCTGCCTATCGGTCCCTGCTGGGTGCCCAGCTTGGTCCTGCCTCCATCCCCCTGCTCAGCACCAGGCTCTGCTCAGGGGAAGAGGAGGTGGACACAAGATGGAGGACATCAGCAGGCTGCGCACAGAGGCTTGGTACCTGTTACGTGGTCTGGGTCCTTGGTGACTTCGATAGCATAGTAGGCAGGAAAAATGCCCCGGTCGCCCGTCCGCATGTTGTAGGCCTCGTACCAATAATCTTCTGCCTGCACCTCCACCAGCAAAGGATCGTCCACCTCCAGCTCCAGCTCATCCGCGTGGCGAGGCACAAACCTGGGCAGGGAGGCACTAGCACCTGGCCGGCCAGCAGCGCTGGTGGCCTTCTCACCGGCTCGCTGCTGGGGCAGGGGGTAACGCAAAACCCGCCGGCAGCGCCCTGGCGGGTGTAATTAGCCGTGGGGACCCGAGATGCTGAATAACGCATCTGAGCGGGTTTAGGCTCAAAAGGCGGCAGCAACCTGGCACCTAAGACAAGGGAAACCCTACGGCACCACCCATACATGTCCCCAGAGGTCCTGGCCGCCCTCGGAGGTCTCGCCCCTGCAGCAGCCTGGGCAGATGTCGCTCCTGGGTGGGACATGAGCTACGGGCAGCGGTTTGGTCCCCAGGGCTTCCCAAAAGCTGGAAACACTGGGGTTCGGGCTGGCTCCGCTGTGGCGGGAGGGCATCACAGGCTTCTCCCCATGGGAGGCTGGGGACACCGCTCAGACCTGCGAGCTCACCTAAAGACGGCGCGGTGGGTCTGCTCCTGCTCTTCCCCGTTGATCATGCAGGAGAACAACCCGAAGGACTCGGCACCTGGGGACAAAGGCAGAGGGGGATATCTCAGCGTCGAGGGGTCAGCGCCACGACCAAGGGACGGACACCGACCCAAACAGGCTGCCGATGCTCCTGGGAAACGTCTCGACCGAGACAAAACCGCGCGGTGCCACACCAGAGAAGGGCAGGGCTAGAGCTGCCGCACAGGGGCCCAGTGGTCCCCACTGGGACCACGACCTCCCTGCGCCACCCCACACGGCTGCGACAGCCGGTGTCACCAGCACCGTGGGACAAGCCGCGCCGCGGGAAGCCCTGCCTGCCAGGGCATGTCACCAGCCCCGGTGCTCCTCTGGGCTCAGGGAGGAGGGGGACACTCCAGGAGGGATGCCGTCCCCCTCTGAGACCGCCCAAGCTTCCCCTCAGCGCAGCCATACCTTGGGCTAGCCAAAAAAGCAGCCTGAAATCCCCGGCCACCCCCACCCGCAGGTCATGGGCCTTTTCCAAGCCCCCCCCCCCAGCCACCAGGGACGGAGCCAGAGGCTGCAGCAAGCAGAGCCGGGGCTGGTGGCTCTCCACCTCGCTGTGGGGGCCCCGAGCGTGCCCTCAGCCTCGCAGCAGGGACGGGCAGGGCTGCCCGGGCAGGCAACCACCAGCCCGCCCCCCCACCCCCCCCCCCCAGCACCCAGCACTCACTGGAGGAGCGCGCCCGGCCGCTCATGAAGACGTTGAGGAACTTCTTGGAGAAGTGGATGTCCGCCTCGGGGGTGGAGTCCTCAGAGAGGCAGACCGAGTCGCGCTTCAGGGCGTCCTCCTCATACTCCTCGCCGATGGCCGACTCGTAGGGCGAGGAGACGCAGTTGTCGTAGACAGTGGCCGAGTCGCTCTCGTCGCTGTAGCCCGAGTAGCACTGCTTGAGGCTGACCAGCTCCAGCTGCATGTTCTCGTCCACCACCAGCGTGTACTTGACCGAGTCGTAGGAGAGGGCACTGGTGTCCGAACTCACCGAGGCTCTCTGAAGGTTGTGCCCTGGCCGGGAACCACCGCTCCCGCCACCACAGGAGGCCCTGGGCAGGTTCGTCTTGTCGGGGGAGGACATGTAGTCCAGCACCTCGTCCTCCTCACTGATGGAGGGGTTGGTTTTCCCTGCCAGGGCCGAATAGCCGGAGGTGTCGATGTCGGAGCTGATGGACATGCGGTTCTCACTGGACTGAGACAGGAATGGCTTGTCAGTCTCCAGGGGGTCCGAGTTCTTCTGGACGGGCGTCAGGTATATCTCCTCTGTGGCCTCCAGCCTCACGTCCGTCTGGTAGCGGATGCGGTCCCGGTGGGCCTCGGGGCCCCTCGTCGTCACCACCACCACGCTGGCGCCGTGCGGCGGGGGCCGGCTGGTGGCCTGGTGCTTCTCGGGCGGCCGGGACGAGGCGACGCAGGCGGGTGCCATCTGGGTGGCCGCTGTGCGCCGGCACGGGCTCTCTGTGGATGTGCCCCGGTCTTTGGTGGAGGTTGTGCTGTTTTGGTGATTGACCTCATCACTCAGGCAAACGTGGTCGTGGGGAGGGGTCTGCTCACCTGGAGAGGGAGGAGAGCAGCCTTGACAACCCTGCAGAGGGGGATGCTCCCAGGGGGGGAAGGTGGCCAGGGATGCCACCAGACTCAAGCTGGACATGCCTTGCATCCATCTGGGAATGCTTTCCCCGACCTCCTGCTCCGGCACCACTTGCCCCAGACTCTGGGCAGGGGATTGACTCCTGAGAGCCATGAAAGGGTGCAAGGAGCTGCCCCGGGGACAACGGCCTGAGAACTCACCCGTTTTCAGAGGGGACGATGACCGGGACACCCGCTCCTGCCAACTGTGCTTTTTCCCCAGAGAGTTGTTATTCAGAGTGTCCTGAGGAGAACAACAAAGCCGCCTTGTAGCCCAAACAGTAAACAGTGCGTGGCGCAGCAGCACCCATCCCTCCCTGGGTCCACAGCGCCCCGCTCGGTTCCCCCCTCGCCTGGGCACGCGGCGCTCAGGGGACCCCCCCCCGCCAGCCCCACGTCTCGCCACGCCGCTGCTGTGAGGTCTGGTGCGGCAGCCGAAGCAACGTGGGCAAAGAGCCAGCCCGGAGGCAGACGGCCTGGCCTGGCAGGATGTATTCGTCCACGCCAGGGACACTCGGACGCGGGACGGTCCCAAACCAAAAACCTGGGCTGGGCGGGCGTTCTTTGCTCCCATGCCTCTGGCCTTGCCCACCTTCAGACCACCCAAGGTTATTAAATGGGGGAAGTCCCAAGGGCCAGGGGATGTGCTGCTGCCCAGCTGGGAGCCAGCCACTGGACAGACTAACCCCTGCTACTAGAGTCATCCATTTTGGGTGTATATAGGGGCACACATATACACGCGTATATGTATGGATACGTATCTATACATGCACGCGCACACGCACGTATGCATAGTTCACTAGCAGACATCGATCCTGATCGGCTGGAGAGGAGAAGCAGGGTCGGGCTGCCCGTGCTCGGGCGAGTTTCTGCGGGTGCCATGCCCTGCCCGCCTTGCCCTGCGTGGCCGGCCGTGGGTGCACAGGGGAACATGTGCTCAGCCTCGCTGTGAGACCCCGGACTGAAGGCCACCAGGTCCCCTCTAACGAGGACTCTCCTGCAGAAGGGGGACAAGTCCTCCCTGCCCACCCCAGCAGGGCATGACATCCCACCTGCTGCAGCCCCAACCCCGGTCCCCATCCTCTCCTCCAGCCCCTCCTGCGGGGCACCGGCTGTTTCTCCCCCAGCCGCAGCAGTGACGTTTTCCACACCATTACTTTTTGCTCAAGTACTAAGCCCCGCTGGGACTCCCCGGATTTTCTCACGGCCTTATCGCCAGCCTGCAGCTATTACCAGCAGCGCAGGAGCTGCCCCAACTTTGCTTTGCTTCCTCACCAACACGAAGCAAGCCTTTGCCCTGAAAGTCCACCGAGTCGCACGCCGCTGAACCGCGGCTGCCAGATCCCTGCCTCCGCGCGGGGAGGGGAGAGACCCCTGCCACGGGGCTTCGGTGACCTCCCAGCACAGCCTCCGCCAGCCCCTCCTCTGCCAAGGCAAATAACAGCGCGTCCTCGCTTGCCTTTCCCAGGGACGCGAGGGGCCGGGACGCGGGCCAGGCGAGCTGCCGCAGCGACGACCTCTGCGTGCGAAGTGCCACGGGGCCAGCAGGCGAGCCAGACTGGCTGGCCGGACTGGGATGGGAGGCAGCAACCCAGCAGGCAGAGCTCACCCATCCTGCAGGACCAAGGCGCTCTGGGGTCTGCAATGCCCAGCCAGGGTGGAGGGGCATTCGCAAGGTCTTAGGGAATGAACTTAGCCGGTCCCAGCAGCTGTCTCTTCCCAGCCTGGGAAGATGGGGACGTTCCTCTCACTGCCTCCAGACCACCTGCCTGGGACGATGATCACGGAGAGCCCAGCAGCAACTGAGACATCACCAAGCCAGCTCCTGGCCCCGCAAGAAGTAGCTGGAGCAGAGAGTGGGACGGTGCCCTACCCACGCACGCCCTGCCCAGCACGAGGAGGGGTCCTCGATTTGGGCCATACCCGTGGCTCCCAGTGCAGCCCCACGGCCTCCAACATCCCCCTTGTGAGGGGACCATCAGCTCCCCCTCCCCGGCCCGCAGTCTATGCATGCAGCACCCCCCCTAATCCCTCTCCACAAGCCTGCTGCCACCTCTAGACACTGGTTGGGACCGGCTGCCTGGGAGGGGGGCCCTGCTGTCCCCCGTCCTCCCAGCTGGATGTGGCTGCCATGCGCCACTTGCTCCTGGGGGTCCCCGCACAGGGTGGGACAAGGCTGCCACTGTCCCCTTGTCCATTATGCTCGTCGGGGCTCCCCCCCCCCCGCTCCGCCTCCCCAGCCCTGCTGCCTTTGTCCCTGGTGCCAGCTGCCCCGCGGGCGCCCATCCTGGCTCTGTGCCTCCCTCCTCCTCCTCCGACCCGTGGCCTCAAGCAGAGAGCTGGCATCAGCTGCTGGTGCTGGGCTGGTGACACCCAGCCCCGACTACTCCCCATCTGTCACCCACGGGGACACCTGCCTCTCGCTTCACGCTCCTCGGCTGAACGTCACCGCGACGAAAATCCTCCTACTTGGCAGAAGGCAGGGCTGAACGCAGGAGGGTGGCAAAAATAGCCCCGCGCATCGCGCATCTCGTGTGGGTTTGGCAAGTTTACGGGTGAGATGGGGGCAAAGGGACTCCGGCCGCCGCTCAGAGGGTCAGCGTGCGGGGCCCCGAAACGCCACCCGCCCGGGGGATGACAGCGACCCCGTAGCTGCGCGGGGCGGGCCGTCTCGGGGAAAAACCATCCCAAAACCTCGTACAAACTTTGAGCGCCAGCCAGACGACAGAACCCCCTCGTCCTCCTGGCCACCATCTTGGGCGTTGCCGTTCTGCCGCTCAAATTTTGCGCGGGGCGCTGACATTCACGCTTCTTTCGCCAGGCGCCGCGGCTCAGGAGCGGAGGCGGCCGAGCCCCTGCCGCCAAGCACGGGGCACTCGCTGTCACCATCTTGCCCCGGGGCCGGCGCTTGCCCGGACTTGGGGCAACTGGAGCCCGGCCAGCTGTTGGCCAGCGGTGCCGGGCCTGGGCTCGCCAGCCCCGCGGGGTGGTGGCCCTGTCCCCCCCCACGACTCATTTCTGTGTTCCGTGTGCCATGCCTCGTTTGCTCTCCATCCCCACCGGCTTCCTTCCCCGCTCCCACCTTGCCCCTGCCCGGCCTGTTCCCTCCCCACCTCGGCGGCAGGGATGGAGGACGGACCCACCCGGCCCCTAAGCGCCCCCCCCGCCCCCGTATCCACCCCCGCCCAGTGCCCGGACAGGGGGGTACAGGCTGGGAGGGGGGGCTCGGCGGTGCCAGGGGGCGGCCCGGCAGGGACATGTGGGGGCCCTCCGGGGCCAGGGCTAACTTGGGCCTCGTGGGCTAGAGCCGAGACCCGCCCGTGGCGATTGGAGGTTGGGAGGAAACATTTCCTGAACCAAAACAGTGTGCCTTAGAGAAGCTTAAAAAAAAAAAAAAATCGTCTCAAGAAAATTCAAGGAAATGCTTTGATTTTTTTAAAGGTACATTGCAAATAATTGTGTGCTCCAGAGGGATGATAGGAAGGGAGCAGCCACTGGGACCATTTATTACTTGGATTTTTTTTTGCCCTTGCTGCTGAAGTATAAACCCCGAATTTTGCGGATGTCGATACCTGCTTATCTTTACAAACCCAGGCCTAATCTTGTAAACCTCCTCACGTGTGTAACCCGAGGGGGCTTTTAGTGTTTAATGTCAAGCCCTCGGAGCACTTTTTTTGGTCAGGCCAGGCTGTAAATACACCCATCTCCCCATTGCCTTGGCAGGCAAAGATCAGGAACAACGAGCGCCACGCAATATTCGAGGAGGGAAGTTGTACGAGGCGTAGACCACCAGCATCTGTTTATCATTGTTGGAGCTGCAGAGAAAAAAAACATCCTCTGGATTTTGAGCTGCTAGAAGCGAAGGGAACGGTCATGAGGTGAAATTGTTGGGGGGGGATTAAGAGAGTATTAATGAGCAACTGGAACGAATTAGCGACAGAGACAAGAGGAGGAGGCTGAAGGGTCCGAGGTGCTTGTAGCTGCACATGGGCGGTTGGCTATCACGGCACAGGTCGCGTGGGATGTGCTGCGCTTTTGCGACTGGCGGCGATCATTCGTCAGCTTAAAGCATACCGCAACAAAAGCCATTTTGTGCCAAAGTTGGTTGTCCATCTTGGGCTTTCGCCCTGCTGTATTTTTTGTATTAACAGGTCAGCAGGAGAGAGTGGTTGGAGCAGTTGTAGTGAAAGAAGGAAATTAGGCTTTCCATGCAGCTCGCTGGCAGCGGGCACCCCCAGCCTCCACATCGTGGCAGGAGCAAAGCTCCTGCTGGCTTCCGAGTTAGGCCAGAGAAACCAGAGGAAGAACAGTGAGAGAGGTGGCAACAGCAGGTTATCGTGGCAGAAGAAAGCAAGTGGGAGATGGCAGGAGAAAAGGAGCAAGAAAAGAGCGACTGGAAGGGTAGGAGAAGCTCTCAGAGGAAATGAGGAGGCGAAAATGACCGTGGGTGAGAACAAAAAAAAGGAAAGAAGTACAGGAACAATGCATGGTGAAGTTGGGTGATGAAAGGGGGGAAAGACTAGGGAGAGAATCTGAGAAGGGCATATTAATGAAGCGTGAACCAAAGGGAGGTATTTTGTCCTCATTCGTAGGTAATAATGCTTACGCTCCTTGTACCATGGAGTTCAGGTGGAGGCTAGCCATGTGACTGATTGCATTCAGTGTGAATACAGGTAGCAGAAAATGGCACAAAGAAAGAAAGGCAGAGAAAGAATCAGGACAGAGAACAAAGAAGGACTTCAGTTGTGGGTAAAATATTTAAAAAAAAAAAAAAAAAAGAGCTGCTGAGGGAAGGAAAAGAGTGAATGTGGATATCCTTGGGTGAACACACAAAGGATAGTTGACACTTTGGTACCGGATCATGGTAATCCAGAGTACAATTTTCATCTAAATATTTGCTTGTCCTTGTGGAGGAGCCATTATCATCCCATCAGATACATTGGCTACCTCCTGTTCAAGGTTTTATGCTGGCACCCGTCAGCCATAGTATCAGCACAGCTTTCACATGCAACTGATAACAATGGTGAAATCATCCCTGGGCAAGGCAGTCTTCTTTGCATCTTCCTTTATTTTTTCCCCTGTGAAATCTCTTGTTTTGTTTGCCTCAATAGTTTTGATTGGTTTGTTTGTGGTTTGGAGGGTGGGGGGTTACTTTGAGAAGATAGCTAAGTCAGTGTTGTGTCGGCCTTATATGGGGAAGAGTTTTGTTCTGGAAAAGGACAATGTTGAGGCGTTTCCTAAAAATGCAATGGTGAGATTGCTGTAACGTCCTTTGGATATGCATTCCATGACAAGATTTTCACAGCTGAAAATGCTTTGTTCCCATTTTTCATGTGCTTTATTTGCATTCTTGTGATTTGTTTTCATCTGAAGGACTGCAAATGCCTTCCACGTTCATAGATCAAGTTGTGATTTGGGGCAGAGCGGAATGAACCTTGGGAGGGCAGGGATGGACGCGCGGACATGAGCAGGATGGCTCTGTTCCCAGTAACAGTGTTAAAACTCATTCTCTTTACAGGTCTGGTTCCCAAGCTACCATTAACATTCAGGTGATGACTCTGTAATTTTGCTTAAAGATCCTTCAGTGGAAAATACAGAAATAGTGCTAGTACTTATTTATTATGCATATGAAAAACAGAGCACAAAAAGGAATAAGGTACTCGTAGAACTCTACTCTAGATTTGCCAGGCTAATGTTACAACTGCCTTTGCAGGAATGCTATCATGGTGTATTATCTATCAGCGCCACGCAAACAAAACATTATCACGTGGATACAAAAGTTTGCTTAGTAAGCAGGTAAATTGACATGAAAACCATCCAAATAGTCTTGCAAAGTCTTATGTGTCATTAATTGGTTTTTAAACTGTTTATACACATAGAATATCTGTGTATCTGTGTCCTTGCTCCAAGCAGTTTGAGCACAAACACTGCTCTTAGCAGCAGTTGTATCTCACGAGGCCAATATTGTAATTAATGAGATTTGAGGCACAAATTTAAGACAAATTTAAGTTTCTAATGTCAGGAATGAAGATCCAGTCTTTGTTTAAAAAGGGGATGGGAGGTGGCAGTACTTTAAAGCTTCTCAGTCCGACACTGGAAAGGAATTCACAATGTATTTTTAGAGTGTTATAAAAATCTCTTACATAATTCTGATTAATTCTTAGGGTTTAGGGAAGAGCACTGGGCTTTGTGTATAAGAGTGTTGACCAGCTAAGCCACTGAAGAGGGCTGGTTTGGACTGGATTCTTTTTTTTAACTTCTTGGATACAGAAAGCTGCAATTATTCAATTATTACAGGATTTTGCTTTTGTTTGGGCGTGTATGAATATTTTTCTGGAAACTGCATCTTATTCTTGGAAGTCTTTATCATTTTAAAACATATGTTATGTTATATCACCCTGTCTGAGATATAGGATAGCTACAAACTGGGTGGTTGGTTTGGGGGTTTTTTTCCCCTCTCTCTTACTGCAGCGAGTTACGTTATGGATTAACGTTAAGAATGTCTGCAGTGAAACATTACTTGTGTGGCTGTGTAAGACATACTTAAACAATGTAACTTAGATTACGGAATCATGATTTTCCTCATACACTTACAGTAATATCTACAATTACTATACAGTTCTGCCCATTCTGTTGATTTTCAAAATCGTCAGTTAATCTAACTGGCAGGTTTCACACAGCTCTTAACAAAGGGCTATTCAGGAAATTAAGTCGGTAAATGGTACTCCCTTATTTTAACTCTAGTTATATGTAGTTATCATTGGGTAGCTGGAAAGATTTTTTTGGACAAGATATCATAGGAAAGAGACGCCTTTTGCTTGGTCTTTTTCAACAGATAACATGACCAAGGCAGCTTTGAAGCCTTTCTGAAGAATCCTTCTTCCTTCTGTAAGACATTTACTCTTTCTGTGGAGTTTCTAACTATGAACCTTATTCTGCAGACTTTCATTCTTGTGCCATACAGATGAGTAAGAATTGCTCAGGTGAGTGAGGTGAGCCCTAATTCATCATTGGAGAATGAAGATAGGAATGCATGGGTTACAAGTGCAAAACAAAAGCTTTATTTGTCCCTCTTTTCCAGTTGGGAGGAAATAAAAGTAATTACAGCTCAGTGGTAGGGCGGGATGATCCTTATGGGTCCCTTCCATCTTGAGATGGTCTATGAAGTCTATAATTCTAAGTCACAAAGAAAGGCTTGCTAATAATCTGTTTGTCACCCAGGTCTCCTGCCGGCAAGGGCGCTTTCTTTCCATCCATGATACCTTTTATAGGTGTTCCTGCAGTTCTCCTGGAAGTGGTCTTCACCACCACAGAGAGCACTGCTCTGCAGTGTTTGGTTGCCTGAATTCTTTCCTGCTAAAGGACAGTTATCCTGTGAGATGCAGAGCAGCTCACTGAAGGCAGCTGGAGACATCTCCCAGCACAGAGCTACAGGATAGGGAGAGGCACTGCTGTATGCTGAAACCAGCTGGAAGAATTCATGATCTTCTACCATTACTTCTGTAAGACAGTCTGTCCTTGCTTTCTTAATCTCATTCTCCCATGAAACCTAAGTTATGGCCCTGCTTCCACCTTGCACTTTCTTTTCCCAGTGAGAACCACAATTTCCTCCTGTCTTTGGAGAGGAATCAAAGATGCTTCGCAGCCTCCTGTTACACAGTTCATCCATGAAGGGGACAAGGAAAACCTGCATATGTTCATCCTAGAAATAAAAATCAGTAAGAATAAAACTTCCATTAGTTTCTTGCTCTCGCTGACAATGATATGGTCACTCGCACATGTAAGTACTCTGGCATCCAGTTTGTGTATACGTGCAATTCAGAGTGTCGGAAATTATCTGTAAAGGGCACACAGTGACACACAACTTGAATCTTAGTTCATACAATGGAAAAAACCATGTTTGTGAGTAGTGGTTTCCTCCATATTAGCTCTTACAACTTCATTCTCTGGTGTCTTATGTGGTTTCAGATCTCCCTGATGCTATTTCCACCAGAGGGGCTTTCACAACATCTCGCTTGCTAGGTTTCACACACAGACGCTCACATGCATGCCTTCTCTGGTGCTGGCTAAGAGTTGAACTTATGTTGCCTCTCATGTAGAAAAGCTCAGATACTGTTTCCCTCCTCTCCCCAGCCATGTATTTTCTCTTACAGAACTAGAATTGCTACTTTTTTGGTCAAATTTGGTTGATAATTGGGTAATGGGTTAAAATTGTGACTGACATATACATAAACACCCACAGCATGTGGAATCGCCCTCATTTATTTGTTTAGCATGGCTGAACCTGGTTGTTTTAAGCTATTTGATTGAAACTGTATGTTACCAGACAACCCAGTTGGGGGGGTGGGGAGGGGGGGGGGAAGTAGTACATAGCCTCAGTTATTAATCATTTGAAAGATAGCTGAAAGTCACCATTGCTCGTTCAGTGATGTGTCACATCAGGAATGTGATTCTTTGTGCTGTATGTGCCAATAACTAGAAGAAAAACAGCTTGAAAACTGGATATATATGTGGATGTGAGGCTAAACTGGACCCCAATCCTACACAAAGCTCCACATGGGCAGAGCTATCTTTGCATGATGTGGCTGCAGGGATTTGTGGGTAAGGACTTTAGTGCTATGGTGCCTTAGCTGCCCCTCTTAGCATTTAGTGCTATGCTAAAAAAAACCCCAAAACCAAAAAACCAGCAAGCAAACAAACTAACAGAAATCACATTAGCAGAATCAAAACTGCTGTTAGCAGAATCAGAATTGCTTTTGTTTTCAAGGTCACTAGACTCAGCAGTATGTTGCAGAAAAAGGATGAACCCAGTATGGAGCTGCTGCTAATTCCTGAGTTGGTTTGACATATGCAGTCTGCTGCTGACTTCAACAGGCTTATTTAACACCTTTGTTTCTTTTGGTTTTAGGATTAGTCAAAATGCAGTTTTGTGAAGGTATACCGATAAGGTTGCGTTATTGTGGGCTGTAGGCCTGGAGCTGCAGGCCTTGGATTGCACAGGTGTAGCAGCAGAAGGACTTTTGCTTTAGCCAGCAATTAACCATGATTAGGGTAAGTAACCTCTTCAGAACTCTCAAGATTTTTACATTTATTAAACTCTACTCGTAAAAAAAAGATTCCCAAGCAGGCAGTAGCACTCAAAATTAAGACCTGGGAAAATAAATGGCCAAAGATATAGTATTGTGACAGCTTTGGCAAACCTTTACACAGTTTTATAAAACAAACACATGTGATGTTCTGTTCTTTGGGTAGATCTTTACATTAGAAGTTCATACTTAACACAAAAGATGAATGAAATGTTCTCTCTCTCCCCATATTTACTGAGCACATATTGGTGAATTAAGTATCATCCCAATGGTGTACCATATCAGCCATTCTCTATCAACACATTCAAACATACAGCAGTTTTGTGGAATTTTTCTGCCTTCTTTGGTGTGTATAACCAAGGGAAGATAGAGATAATTTCTGCCTGTATTGTGGGCTTAATATTCAAAGGAGCCAATTTCTCTGCATCTCAAAAATAGTAGAAAATAAAATAATTGTCTGGGGGGCTTGCTCTTCTCTTGAACAAGTATGAAATGTGCCAGTGGACTCTGATAGCTGGATATTATTTCAATTGCTTTCAATGCCAGCATTTGGACAACTTCTGCTTTTTGTGAACTATTTGAGGTTTTCATGTTCAGTTAGGAATAGATATATTGAAAACTGCTAAAATTTCGCCCTGTTTTGGACCTGGGGCCCAAGGAGAGGGTGGTGATGATTAAAAACAGTGGCACATGCCAAATCAAAGTTACACCAGATCTGACTGATTGTTCAACAGCTGGCGAATAGCAGTATTAAAAGTAAGAAAGAAAACCACAGCATTATTCATTAATTTGTACTTATGTATGTTTTGTTCCTCTTAAACTTCCAAGAGATCACAGATTCATAATGAACAAAACCATTAAAGGAATATAATCCACAGAACCTTCCCCAAAATCCAGCAGAATAACAAGGAACGTTGATTACAAATGCTTGATAGTATATGGAACCAAGAAAAACAAAAGTAAGGTAAAGCTGCTTATTTCTCACACAGGCTTTGACTGAACCAAAAGTAGATTGAACTTTTTTTATTTCTCAGTTTCAGGTAATAGAAACTGCAGCACTTTCTCAATATGCTTTGGCTTTTCACAGGTAACTGGGAGATATGAGGAACTACAGCAAATTCAGTCCCTGTTACAACTGTGTGTTACAGGCACAATTACACCAGAGGGACCAAATTACAACCTCTTCATTCTGGGTTCTCTATAGCTAAAGAAGGGTAAAGCAGGGTTATAATGAGGTGTAGGCAGTGTCACAGCACTGCGGATGCACTAGCTTGGGAGGGCAACCCTTTGGCTCTAGATATCTTCTGTGGTTCTAGGGGATTGTGTAAACAATTTGCTACTTAGGTTCATCTTTGGTTCAATATTTCTTGGTTTATATCTTGAATAGGTAAACAGGTAAAAGGCAAGCATACTCTGTAATGTTAACACGTGAATATTGTTTTAGGGATTTGTGCTGGGTTTGTGCAACCGATTGTTTTGTGAGACAGAGCCTTTTATAGAAACCAGACTATTGTATTCTTTGGCATTTCCATTTATAAAAGCTACTCATGTTTGCACACATGCGCGCGCGCGCACACACACACACACGCACGTGTGATATTGTTCGTATATATTGTTCATCTGGTAGTAAGGAAGAAATAAAAAAAGAAATTGATACCAGTCTGCATATGTGTTCAAAAGCTTAGTGAATTCTTCAAGCTCTGCTGTGGATCAGATTTCATGAAACTGCAATAAAAAAAATCCTTTTTTACCTTGTCTTTGTGTGTTCTGAGGTGGGTTTGTAAGGTTTGAATTACTAGGTAATCACCAAGAAGTCTCATTTTCATGAGCCTGCAGCTGGAAAATGGACAGTTTAATATTAATGGAAAGAACAAACTCTCCTTCTCCTTTCTCTCCCCTTTCTTCTCTGCACTTCTGCTTCCCCATTTTCTTCTCTAAGGTCCTTCTCCTGAAATTGCCCTTGTGGAAGTCCAGGATGAACTACAAAGCAAGAGTTGAGCCTAATTTTTCAAAATCCCATTTATCAACTTCAGTGAGTGTCATATGACACTAACTTATGAATATTCAAGATAGAAAAATCCAATTCATTGCTGTATCTGCAATTATTTATTCAACTAAGTAACTAATATTACAGGAATCTGCAGGCTTTCATTCTCAAATACTTATGAAATACTCTGCCATCACCATGCCAGGGGGAGGTATGGAAATAATCACTTCTGGCTTCTAAAGGAAGAAAAATATTAAATGTTTGTTGAAAATGAATAGGCAGAAATGATTGAACTTTAATAGAAGTAAATGGTAGCACAGTGTCTGTAACATGGTATATATCCACACCTGTGCTCTCTATACAGCGTGAATGTCTAAAGGCGCCATGAACTTCCCTCATTTAATGATGCTATCTAGGAAGGTTTCTGGATAATACTACTTCCACTCCTGTTCACTTCTAGATCCATTCTGACTTCACTTCCAAACAAGTTGAGGAAGAAGTTGAAGTTAATTGCCAAAGTTTAGCACATCGCAATTTTTTAGATTAGAGGACACTTATTCATATTCTTTCTCATTTAAGGCATACTGCTGGAAATCTGGTGTGATGAATGGGAGAGGACATTCTCCCATCTGTTCTCTCCTGTTGAGTTCTCCATGTGCTTACTACTGGTAGTCTGGCTGGCATGGTGGTTTCCTAGGATATCTGAGTAAGAAGCCTGAACTTTAAGGTGAATTGTACTATCTAAAATAGCTTTCTTTTATTGTTTTTCATACCCAAGGCCAAAATTTCTAGCCCAGCTTCATTATGCTTACCTGACCTGTGATAGCCTTTTTCCCCTGGTGACTTAACAGTGGGCTTGAGAAGCAGAGATGTTTTAATTTCTTTTTTTTTTTTCCCCCCATTCTCTTCTGCACTTAAAAAAACCAACAAAACATTCTTCCAGCACCACAAGGTATGTCTGACTAGTGCATTCTAAGGTGTAGGTTTTAGTAAGGAAGGAAGAGATGCATTTTTTGTATGACTGTTGCTAATATATGAGAGTGCAGGGTAGGAAGGTAGCTCTTGAGAAGCTCCTCCTTGGCCTGGAAGGTCATCATGTCCGATTATGACAACTTACTTAATTCCAGACATTGGTAAACGAACAGGGATGTGGAAGGGTATGTATATGAAAGAGGAGGACTTTTTAATCTCGCAAGCTGGCCTCAGGGGTTTTGGTTCAGAAACAGACAGGAGTTATATAGAATTCCTAGAATACAGCTGCTGCACCCATAACTGCGTTGGCTATAATAGGATTTTTTACTGTGCTAGGAATGAAATATCAGGCCCTCATTGTTATCTCTCCTTGTGCAGCTGTAAAGAATTTATTTGTGAGTTTTACAATATCCAGAGGTGGTTCCTTTGTACCCTTTTTCAATAAAGTTGAAATGCCAGAAGTTTTTTAGTTTCTTATTACTCTCTTTGCCCAGTACAAAACCCTTGTAGCAATCCTGAGACTGGCATGTCTGTCCTATCATGAAGCTTTTCTGAAAGAGTCCATTTTAATTTCCCTGCATAGCTGGTCCTTCTAATGCCATTTTTAGTTAGCCCCAATATTGAGTCATCTCCCACATGTTGAGTTCAACAAGTTTATGCCAGACTAGAGTGATATTTATTAATGGTTCTGAAAAGTTGTGTTATTTTACCTATTCATGACAAGACTCTGGGTCATATGTCAGATTTTAGGCATTTTCTGTTCAGTGTATTGAAATGTCTTCTAAGCCTGAAGTGTCCTACGTTAAAAAGGAAAAAAATGCCATACATGAATGTGGGGTAGAAGTGGTTCACTAGAAAAAGACACCTCAATTGCCCAGAACACTAAGGGATCAGTGAGACATTTAATTTCCACATGCTGGCTTTCTCCTGTGTCTTTCTTTTGTAAGACTACTGTTCTTTAAAGAGTTTGGCCCTGATTTCTCATTGCCTTAAGTGGAAGCAGGAGTAGGTACTTGATGTGACTTCCCAAACACTCCACTTTCCATCACCAGTCTGTGGCTGCTCATGAGAAGTGTTCTGGATTTAGACACTGCTGTTTGAGCGTATTCAGTCCTGACAAACATAGTCCTTTTTTTAAAAGCTGTCAGTATTAAAGGTAACTTTCATGTTAATGGAAATGACAAATTAATCCAGGAAAGAAATATGCAATAATAAAGAGAGTCCATTTTAGATTATATTTCTCTTTCTTCCTGCATACTGATTCTTTAACATCAATTTTCAGAAATACCTTTTTTTCTGCTGAGACTTTTTGTTTCTCTTTCATTACCTTTTATTACCCCTTTCACCTCCATAGATACTTGTAATGTCTAGGGAAACAATAAGGTTTAAATTGAGATGTAGCAGGTCTGATCATGTTGTCTATTCATGAACCACTTTCCCATTGAAACCAGGACAGGTCATGATATAGGACTAAGCATTGCTGCTAAGGAGTAAGGAGATAACAAACTTCAAATTTTTGGAAGGACATGAGGGAAACTGTGAAGAAAATCTTTCTCTTAACCCCTTCCAGTAAATCTACCACACATATATATGTCTTCAACAACTATTACCCAACAATCTCCTTCTCATCCAAGAAGTACTTGGACAGATGGAAGTCAAAACAGTAGGGGACTAATAAACGGTTTCAAAGTTTCCAAATTAGGTCTGCTTAAAAATAAAAAATGGATTTATAATTGCTAGTGTCCAATCAGAGTGTTGCCACTGATTTCCATGGTTCTGGCAGTATCTGGCTCCTAACACAGATACAAATGTTGTAATTTTTTTTCCATCCCTTCTGATGTCAATGTAAACAATCTTTTGGATGGATCTGGATATTTCTGTGCATGAGTATGAAGCCTAACTCAACTGTATTGTGTTAGTTTATGAGAAGCAGAAGGGGAATCCGACAAGTTTAGTGACATTGTCCAAGCTATCTGAAACACAGAAAATGTCTTACATAATGAAAAGCATATTAAATTTTAAAATATGTTATATATTTATTGTTTAAGTGTACATTAGAAGCCAACTATGTCAAGATGAACTAAAAATGACCAAGCCAAAGCAAAAGGCACAGCAATAAACAACATGTTTCATAAAATTCACTACCTAAATCTTCTGAAGCTATTAAGATGTCTCTTGATGATACTATCTTTTCTCTCAAGATTCATGAGGAAAGTCTGTTCGTCTAGAATCATGTACAATACTCAGAGAAGGCAAGGTTCATTCCATTCTTTCCTATTCTTTTGAGAATAACCTGATGCACCTTTCCCTGAATATATATACACATATATCTTTGCTTTTGTCTTTCAAATTGAATCTGAATTCAGACAACTACATTTCCTAAGGAAGTCTTAAATTCAGACTCAAGTTAGCAAAAGCATTTGTTTACTGCTTACAAGCTAATCATATCTTTTGAAGTCTTTAAGCCCATTTTAAAACCAACTTTTATTTGAAATATCTTAGGAGTTATTTTTTTCAGAAACAGTTCAGACAAGCAGATGAACATAAGTGGATATCACATAGAGAAGCTGCCTGTTTTACTTTTCTAGCTGCTGCACTTGGCGTGTGTGAGAATTCAGGGGTGAGTGTGCCTCGTGACGAAGGATGCACTAGCATACCATGGGCAGCACAGTATTTCTGTACTTGCCTGTAGGCCTGGCTCTTAATTTTGAAGTCCAGTCACTCTGTGCTCAGCTAACAACATTGTTTACCACAAAAGGTTCAGCAAAAAACCCTACTGCTAAAATTGCTCAGTGGTCAGTTGTGTTTCTTGAGGTTAATTTTCAGACTGAGCAGCTGCCTGCTGTGAGGAGGTTTATGGTAGACTGTCTCTCTCCTGACTGCCAAAAGTTGCCCAGGACCTTTTCATGCACAAGCAACACGTTTTAAAATATGCGCTCGCTTAGGCACATTATTATTCTAAATGTCTTGAAGGTATGTTCTTGCTCTTTGTCACCATAGAAATGATTATACAACTACTTACCAGTTTTTCCAAAGGACTGCCTGTGTATCTGGGTACGGATATAATGGCTCTCCAGGGCATTGAAGAGTTACTTGACTGCAAGTAAGAGACCATCTCTTCACTACCCAGGACCTAGCAGGAAAGGAGCAGCTGCCAGCCCGCCTGACCCAACACATTTTGAAAGGCGCAGGCAAGGCAGGCTGTGGGCACGTCCTCTTCCAGCTGCAGCTTTACCAGTGGGAGAAACTGGTTCTGGAGCAGGGTGCCCTGTTGCTGTTACCCCTCTGAGGGTTGTGCTCCCAGGTCTGCCAGGCAAGCTGCTTCGGCATGTGCTGCTTAAGCCATTTTAGTAAAAAAGTGAGCTATACCCGAATTACAGCACAAGCCGTAGGATGCAACGTGTCAGGAGTGATGCTGCTATTTCAGCTGCAGCGGAGGACCTGTGGGCAGATGTTCTCACTGCACGGGCTTGTGCAACGGCATCTCAGGGCACTGACTCACGACAAAAAGGGTACGTGGGTCCCTCTCACTCATATGGACTTCACCCCTTTTTCCAGCTTCAGTGTTAAGATGAGGTGCCTAGCACTTGTGCGTGGTTTAGCCAATATTCAAAGAACAGGTATTTTACACTTTAATCAACCAGGCTGGTTTTCTGTTTTCCTTCCTTTTTTTTTTTGATCGCTTGATTGAACTGCACGCAGCAACACACCAGACTCATCTGTAGGGCAACTCCTATGTCACTCAATAGTATACAATGTAGTCACTCTCTTTAAACCTCTTTCAAATTCAATTGTGATTTCTGCCCCTCTATTATATTCCTCAGTGTTTTGTCTATAGAAATAATCTGTTATGAATCTTGGGTTCAGTGCCCAAGTTCCCTACTAGTCCTAGGAAAGCTCCCTTCTCTGAGCAGTACATGCATTAAAGACCCTGAAGAGAGCCCTTTCAAATTCAAATACATAAAAGCAAACGGGAATATAAAAACACAAAATGCAAACACAAAAATGCAAACACAAATGCTTTCCACAATACACTGGAAAGCAAGTGAAAGGATAAGGTTTTTTGTAGGGGAAAGCTATTGCCCAGGAAAATAAAAATTATAAATCTCTAGAAAGGAAGAATTGAGGTGGGGTTTTTTTTCTGAAATGGGGAGAAGTATACCGAGCAAGGTCTCAAAGTTCATCAAATGCTGTGCTAATTTAAGAATCTAAAATAGCAGACATTGTCTGTCATGCAATTGTATGTCTGTCAAATGTCTGTTCATTTGGGGCTCTAGAGGATGCCAGATGTGCCAGTGGAATCTCAGGAGCCAAAAACCTACCCCAAACTGCCTAGGATTTTTGTTTTGTCTTTTTTTTTTGTTTTGGTTTGGTTTTTTGTTTGTTTGGTTTTGGTTTTGTTTTGTTTTTTGGTTTTTTTTCTGGCAAGTTCAGCAAGGGTAATGGAAACAACTACTTAGTTGTAAGTAGTAAAGTTGTAAGTAGTAAAACTTTACTTAGAGTAAAGTTGGACCTAAACTGTTTGTTACCTAACAATTTCTTTTTCATCTTCCACAACCCCTTTTTTCAGTCTTAAACAGTCTACTTTAAAAGAAACACTTTTTTGTGCTTTTCCCTGTTTCTAAACAGTGGAGAAGTGCTGAAACGCAGTGCCAAAGCCTTTTCTTCCAGTATTTCCATCCTATTAGAAACCACAAAGTGAGGCAAATGCTGAGAGCAAGCCTCTTCTTGCAAAACTTCCAGTTCAATCTATTGAACACGGAGGTTTGGATGAGTTTGATTAAGCTTGCAAAGGTTGACTCAGTCCTTCATCCTCCACTGGTAGGTAAATTGAATCATGGGATTTGTAAAGAATAAACCTTGCCAGACAAACTTGATTGCGTTTTTGATGGAATTACAAAATTAGCAGATGATGGGAAAGCAGTAGATGTAATATATTTGGATTTCAGGAAAGCATTTGATACCACCTCATGAAATCTTACTTGAAAAATTAATTCAGATTGGCTGCGAGTAGAACACCGACATGTGGGACAAGGACCTCAAGCCTCATGAAAAAGGACGACGACACGAGGTGGCAGAGGCTTGCCTGTGGCCCTGACCTCAGTGCTCTGAGGACATCACCTTTGGTCCTCCAGGAGGAGATAGAGCCGCCAGGCTCTCCATGGGCCCCCACAGAGTCTGGCTGCACTGCTGTCGTCATCCTCGATTCGGGTGGAAGGCTGGAACTCAGCCTGCTGATGTGATCGGGGAGGTGCGACCCGTCCGCCGTGCGGGATGGGGGCTCGGTCTCACGGCGGGGCTCAGGTGCTGCGTTCCTGGAAGTCAGTGGTGCTGGGCATCTGAGGGAGAAGGTTGTGGTTCTCCTGTTCAAAGAGTGGGGGGGGACAGGGGATCATGAAAACAAAACCCACCTGCTGTGTTGGGAAAAGGGTGAGAGCCCCTAGCAGGATGGTTATGTACCAGGGAAAGTAAAGGAGACAGAGATCTTTAAAGAACACAAACGATCCTAAGGTTGATTTGTTCCTCTATGCCAAGGAAAAGACACACTACACCGTTACGTAAAATATTCTGCTGTGATTTCACATTTTGTTCTGAAGGCATCATCCTAAGAAAAAATATTGACAAACAGAGGTAATTTTAGAGAAGGAACAAAGTAAAATGTCCAGATGCTGATGTGATAGAATTTATGTTTTTATACACACACACACACACGTGGTGTAAATAGTTTGACTAAAATGCAACCATGGGTGTTTGGCAAGGTACCAGCATTCAGAGGCCGTAAGAATACAAATAGAAATGGCCTTTACCAGTCAATTCAGGGATACTGCAGCTGACTCCAGTAGGAGCTTCCTGAGGGAAAGATGTATCCTTGGGGTTCATACAGAATAGCTGATGGCAGAGAAGGTGGTACAGCTAGGCAAACTGGGTTGAAATCAATAAAAGAAAAAAGTAGTTGAAATAAAGGGAAAACTCCTAACAGGGAACGTCCCACAAAATTCTCAAAGGAAACAGTAAATAGCTCATCCATCAGAGCATTTACATCTAATTTGGATAAAAACTGTTTTTTTCCAAGCGGATTCCCCTGGCCCCTGCCAATTCCTTGAAAGCTCACAGGAGTCTCAGTGGGCTTTGGTTACATCTCAGCAGAAGACAAGCCCTTATCCACCCAGTAGAAAAATATTTCTTCTGGCTATCTGCCATGTAGAAACCAGACCCTAATGTTCATTACAATTCTTTCTTTATGTTTCTTGCATGCCGTCTCTCCTTTCCCACTCGTTCTGCATGCCTTTGCCCTCTTGGTAAAGGCCAGGTCTGCAGTTGCAGGAGGGCTTGGTTCGTGCCGTGCTCCACAGAACCTCTTCCCAGCCGCATCAATCCCCGTCGGTTTCACGTTGCAGGTAGTACTACTGAAAGTGTTTCTGCGTTAGAGCACCCTGCATGTTTTGACTATGCAAAGGAGGTTGACTCTGTCACCTGGTCAGGGCGGATTTGGTCATGCAAGCTACCAATTTGTTTATCTGTTCAACGGTTAATCTTTTTTTAAATACTGGAAGCTTAAAACTAAAAATCCACTGCTTTCCTAAGACCTTTTAAGTTAACTTTCAAAGGCAGTCTTTTATTGCTGGGTTATAAACCCCTTTACAGAAGGAAAGCTTTAAGTCTGAATATTAAAGTGTTTAAAGTTCCTTTTTGGATTGTGAACCTATTATTAAAGCAGGATGGAAACTAGTTTGCAGCCTGCCTTTCACACAGAGTATCCATACCGCCAGAGTCCAAAATGAAGTCACTTTTTTGGATTAGGCGCTGACCACAGAAGGCTTAGAAATGCCACTTGTAATTAAAAACATTGCGCCTGGATCCTTCTGTCTTTATCGAGGTTAAATGGCCACTGAAAGCAATACAAGTTGAGACTGAAGAACAACAGCAAGCTCATGTCCTCTATTTTCTAATATCTTTAACTGTTTATGGATGCTAGGAAAGCTTTGTACATTTTGTACGTTTCAACAGTAAAATGGATGCAATTTCCTCTAACTTTGATAGTGATTGTAATAACAGTTAGTGCTCTGTGAGGCCAAGCAGAGCCACCTTTCCTTGTCCCCTTCTCCATGCCATTTGAGATTGACTGCCAACCCTTCAGCGTGGAGAAATGTGTGAGCTGTTGTTGCCGCTTTCTTTGTTTTTTCAGCTTTATCTGTTGTATTTCTACTGATGCCTTGTCTACTTTATGGATCAGAGACTTTTATCTAGCCGTCTGGAAGAGCTTAGCACAATGCAGCCCTGATCCTGGCTGAGCTATCACAATATCAATACTAATTTCACAGCATTTTAATTGTTCAATAAGTTATGTAAACTAGATGGTCCAGGTTCAGTAAAGGATGTATGCAGGTACCTGAAAAAGGGCTTGGTTGGAACTAGAGCGCCAAGTAGAATACTGTAGTCTAAAATATCCCCTTCCAGCTGTTGGCAGCTGTGGGCTCATAGGACTGTTCCTTCTTGACTCAACATTTTGTCAGGTACCATGCAGCCCAGTTTGACATCTCCTGCCTTAACTTCCACTGCACTATGGAAACTACATGTCTTTCCATTCAGGTACACTCCACCGCCCCTGCTAAATATTCTCGGGATATATTACATAGGATCAGACCCTTCCAATAACACAGCTCTAGCCACATTTTTTCAACATACCACAGGGACAGAAGAGACTTGGCTAGCTGGAAGATAGACCCACCTACCCAGAAACATATGCTAGATTCCAGGAGGACTATGTAGAAAAGGTGAATATGACCCTGTAGACCAATGATCGGGGCATTTACCTTACTCCCAGGACACTGTCTGCAGCTTTCTATCTGAGACCATCATCAAGCAAGAAAGAAGAACAGTTTTGTGGGCACAGTTCAAAACTAAAGAGGTCCCCAGGTTTGTTGACTGCAGTCTCGAAGTATCTCCCCAATCAGCAACCTGGCTGCCAGCTGGGGCTCCACGCTTCACCCAACAGCCCCTGGGCTCACAACCAGTCCCAGGCTCCCCTCCTGGGGATGGAGCTTAAAAGCCACATGTAGCTTTTTTTTTTTTTTCCCCCTGGCTGAAATAGTCTCAGTATCAGTGAATTCTTTGTAACCACTTTTTTTTAGAGGGATCCCCATTTCACCATAAATCTTCTGTGCCCAAGTTTAGATTCTTTCTGATAAGGACTCCCAAATGTGTCGAATTTGGCATGAAGTTATTTTGTGCACTTAGCGGACCACAAAGCAGAGGAGAAATGCCAACAGCTCATTAACCCTTGTATCCCCCTCCTTTTAACCATATTCATTATATCATTTACCAATGCAGTAGGAGTACTGCAGCTGACTGTCAGGAAAGGCTTGAGGGTCAAGTATAGCATCCAGTCCCAGAGCTGCTCAAGTGAATAGTAATAGGGAAATTGTCCACTGGGATGCAGTTTTTCCTGCACCACGCTAATCCATAATGCCTCTCAGTTGAACAGCAGCCTTTAATTTTTATTTTTTTTTTTCCTAAATGCATCCATAAATCTGTATGTCATACTCCTTCTCAAGTTACCCGGGTGCCGTATTTCTAGATATTTTACAAAATCCCCACCTACAAACAAGAGTAAAGTTGTGGGTAAGAAACTGCTAGTGATTCTGATCCAGTGCTGCTCAGAGAGTTTCGCAGATGATTTTCAGTTTCTGTCACCAACGGCAGTGTGTTTAGACATATTATGGCCTGCAACAGGGGTGGACGGGCTATGAATAGTACTAATATCGTACAATTTAATTCCAGTTTTGTCAATGAATCAGCAGTATTCAGGGAGCCATACATCCTTGTAATTCTTGCTCTCTGCCTGCTGACAATGCAGGATGGTGTGCCGAGTGTCCGTGCTGTGCTCCGAAGGGGCGGTTCTGTGGACACTGTTGAGCCAGTGCTTTGTTGAAAGACCTCTGGATTGCTGCCATCAGAGCCAGGGTCAAGAAATATCCCTCGGTGAAGTAAAATCTAACGTAACATTACGTGGTGCAGTTAAGGGCACTGCGTAGCGTGTGTAGGTGTGTTACACCAGCTAGCAGCATAACAAAACCAATGCCCAGTTCCCCGGAAGGTACAGCAAGGTGGCCGCTTCTTATTTTTGTTTTCTTTGCATGAAGATGCATGTCAGTCAAAAGTACAGAGGTTTTAGTATATTTTAAGTGAATGTGGAAATTTTTCTGTTCCCTTTTGGGTGCTGGAATGCAGGGATGGAGACAAGCACTAAAAGCAGAGGGGTAACTGGGGCCCTGTTTTCTGGAGATAGGTAGGACAAAAATCACGAAGGAAATCTGTATGTTATTAGCTGGCTCGCTTAATAAAAACTGAATATATTTGACACATTTAACGGCTTAAATATCTCTTAAAACATTTTACTGGCAAAATTTTAAAGCCATAGATATTTCTGCACTGAGCCACAGAACTGTGAAGGAGTTGCTATGATGTTTTGCGCATAGAAAATGTCAAGAAAGGCAAAAAGGGCAGTTTAGGTATGGGAAACGATGGAAAAAAATCTGGCATATGCTGATACGTCTTTATACATGCACTTACATTTGCAAACATGCACATACACTCTTTGTGCAAAGCTGTTTTGTGCTAGGAGAGCAGAATAAGATGAAACTAGGAGCAGAACAGACTTTGAGTGCAGCAGCTATAAGAAGACAGTAAGAGGAAAACACTGAAGGTCAAGGACACTGTCAGGTACGACGCTGAGATAGGAGATGCTACAATAAATGCATAAAAGTGGAAGAAGGCTGATCATATGCTTGGATATGGGAGGTGGCAAGGCTGCTGAGCTATAAGGCACACGTGCAACTTTAGTGTTACGTCCCCCACACTGTTCCTCCCAAGAAAGCTACTGAAGGTGACACCAGCAGCCAGCATGTGGTCAAGGGGAAGCACTATCAGATTTTTCTTCCCACAACTATTAAAGTGCGACCAAATACTTCTTGATGGGATAGAAGCAGCACATGTGGCATTGTCACAGGAGTAAAGACTAAAGTCACACGTGTATAGATGTTTACCATCATCAAGTGGGAACTTCAATGAAACCATGCTTCTTTGCACCACATCTTACCAGAAAGGGGTTGAAGAACAAACTGAGATTCTCTGACAAATTGTGGCCCATATCCTGCTACAAACACCGCCTTAGCATTTGAAATGCATGATAGAAAACTGTCCTAAATGATCACTGACCTTCAAACAGAAGGGGGAAGAAAACCAGACCCAACTTGACAATTATCTTCTCTGAAGCAAAAAAACTATATATAACTGGATTCTCATGAAAGATCACGTGTGCCACAAGAGGATAAATTTGGAGCATTCTCAGTTTCAGAGTGAATATTTTATATAAACACACTAAACAGTATAGGAAAAATACAGTGCTCTCCACAACAGTAATGCTTAGTGAGCTAAAAAACCAGACCGGGCCAGATCTTAGCTATAATTCCCAATGCAACCTATTCTTGAGTGCAAAGTCTCCTGAGAGATACCTTACATAACTGGAAATTGTGGATAATCACAGAAAATACATCAAAGCCATTTCAGATATTGCTAACACAACAAGTATATACTAAATGTTAGGGAGAAAAAATGTGCATATTAGCATTTAAGTCTTAATTTTGTATAGGTTGGAATATTTTTTCCACAAGCAGGGTTTATAAATTTGCTAGGGTGTGGCGTTCTGACCAGTCTGCTGTGCGTTATATTCAGACTGTATGATCTCGACAGGAGAGCACAGAAGGAGAACAGACATAGCGGATCAGAAGCAGTCAGGGAACATTAACTGCATACATGCATAATTATTACTACAGTGACCTGATGGAAATTTTGCAAGGATTTCAAAATACTACTGTGTACTGGAAACATGAAGCGTGAAACTCAAGCCCTTTTGTGTTTCCATCCACATGCTAACAAGCAGAAATTACAAATAATATTATAAACAGATATTAATTCATAACAGCCTCTCAAATTTCAGCAGAGATTTTCAAGAGAGAGTAACTGAGTGCTTGGAAAATGGTAGAAGACTGCGGTGACACATAAAATCAAATTGGATGTTGTATCAATGTAGTCCATACAGGAATAAGTATAAAGATAACAAAATACAAGAGTGGGGGACTCCTACTGCCATAGCCTTCACGGTCTGTGTTGTGGATCCATCTTGATTGTCTATGTTATGGAAGTAGTATGATAAAGGTGGAAAAATCCAAATTTATCACACAGGTTTTTTTCCAACACGGTACAATGGTGTTGAACACTGCGCACTAACTTAGTCAGAGTGCTAGGTTCAAGCTGGGGACTGTAGATTATGGAGTTTTAAAATATGATGAAATTAATGAAACACAATCCACCGATCCATGGTTTTATGCCAGCCTGTCTCAGTCTAAGGTCAAACCAGAAAAGTTTTCTGACAAGAGCTATGGGTCTGACTCTCTTTTTGCTTTGCTGCTGACTTAGCTGATTAGCTAAATAAGTATAATATAACCCATAAAATCCTCCAAAAGAAAAAAAAAACCCTACAAATTTAGGTTAAAAACAAAAGTTATGGTAACATAAGTGTCTCTAAGTTTTGCAATAATCCTCCAGTACTTTTGCATCCCAAAAGGCTCCAGATGTGACCAGCCACTGCAAAATGGCAAGTTGTTTATCAGCATTCTACATTGCAAACTGGCACCTGTAATTTCACTCTCACTTTGCATCAGCAGAATTAAGATATCCAGAAAAAAACCTACTACGACAGGTTTCTTCGTATTAATGCATAAACATTTATCGTAAAATGCCCTGTCTGTCACCCTCAAGGTGAGGTACTCAGCAGCCGATTCCTCCCCCTGCTCAGCCGCGTGCGTGCGGCGTGATCCAAGTGTTTCTCTCTGCTGGGTGCTAAGGGTAGCTGTATCAGGCAAAAGGGAGGAAATGAATATAAACCAGTTTCTGGCAGCACTGTTATTAAACACTTTGATTTTTTCCCGTCTTTCCACGAACTGCCTCGTCAAGCTGCGAGGACCGCGGGCAGCCGAGCGATGGGGCTCGCCGCTGCCCGCCCAGGGGCTTGCTGGGGCAACGCTTGTGCTGTGTATAGACTGGCCAGATCCTGCAAAATCGACTGGTGGGAATCGTCTCCACCGATGCGGTGGCCACTTTGAAGAGATAATGGGGTCCCAAGCACTTGCAGTCACTGGCAGATCGGGGCAGCGGGGGGGGAGGTATGGGGAACCCGAAGGCTTCTGCAGAATTTGAAAATCGCCTAGTTTTGATTGTGTTCCCTCCCTGATCTGCTCTATTCATGGCTTCATTTTGTTTTGGGGAGGAAAGCTTCCTCCTGATTACTTCTTTCTAAAAATGAGTGCCACCTTCTTCTTTTTTACAGGTGATGAATTCTGTTGTGGATAAAAGCCACAAAATAAACCGTGCTGTACTCAAGGGGCAGATATATTTTCAGAAAGTCACCTCCTTATTTGTGAGAAGCACCTGCCAATTAATATGCTTAAAAATATCACTAGAGTTATGTAAGATCTTTAAAAATTCTTCTGCTCCTCGACTCTGCAGCACTTCACCTATTACTAAAAGTAATCAAGCTTCAATATGCATTAAAATAAACTCAAAACCAAACAGCCCTAATTTGATATAAGCAAGAAATTCTTAACTTCTTCCTCTTGTGCATAATTATTCAATGCTGTCCATGTGATGTACAGCCTGATAGTGCACTAATGATCTTGCTGCAGTTGTGAATCCGTGTCCCTGGTCAAGCACCCCCCAACCATGGTACTGCTGTTACTGGCCACACCATCATTCTCCATTAATGATATTTAATGTATGTGACACTGTTTACAATTTATTGGCATTCAGATGGCAATGGCTGAATGAACTCTGGGCTCGGTGCATCAAATCAGCTGCCCAGGGTAATTCTGATCTCCCATTATTCTGCTTTTCTAATTTTTTTTAAGAGAAGACTATGTGGAAATGACTCTTCTGGAGCAAGTTCTGCCAAATATCTTCTCTGGTGATAGGTGCAGTTTTGAGGGTGAGAGGAGAATGATTTCAGGTAACATGGGTCTCTACTAGGAGTTACACATACATCCGAGCTACAAAGAGCGTAAGGGCAGAGTAAATGTGCTGCTTATTGCCCTTTCCAGTTTGTGCTGTAAAATGCAATTAAACACAATGGGATTGGTGTAATATAAATACTAAGTCCTTCATAGCCACTGTTTAATATGTGGTGTGTTAGAAGCAATAGGTTTTCTGGCTTAAATTTACAGAAGATACTGGAAGTGATACATGGTATTTTCGTTTTCAGGAACTAATTCAGGCCACTGAAGTTAATGAGAATTTTTTCTTCTGTGAGCTTTGGATCAGGCTTTAAGGCTAAGATTTCTAAAAAAAAAAAAACCCCAAAACCAAACCACCCCCACCCCCCCCCAAACCAAACACCAAAAAAACCCAACCCCCCTCATTTTCTCATTCACCGCCCATTTACGGATTTTTAGGACTGGACTACCTATTTTTGTACTACACATACTCCAGGAAAGTACCAAGAGCTGGTAAGTGTCTATTCTTTCCATAGACTTGCAACTTCAGTAAAACCAAATATATTTAGACTGATTACTTGATTCTCTCATCAGAAAGATATGTGAATAAGAATTGTTGTCTGTCTTGTAAAAACAGCACTACACTTGTACATGCATGTGTAGAACTGTTAAAGATTTTACAAGATACATGGGAATGCGCGCCTGCTTATCTAAGGAAAGAAGTGAGCTCAACATTAAAAAAAAAAAATCCACTCTCTAGCTGAGACCTTGCCTGCCAAGTTTTAGCTGTGTGTTCTCTGTTTGAGGCACATACTCCCACATCCTGCACTGAGAGGTGAATACACTCTTTAATTTAGAGTGAAGATTTAGGAGCAAATTCTACTTTCATTTACATCATTAAAATCCTAATGAGGCTGTAAATCAGTATAAGAATATGGTTGAGGTCGATAGGGTTGGATGGATTTAAATGACTGTAGACTTTGTCCATTTTAGGTGGAAACATAAACCAGACTAGCCAAAGTAGAGCACTGAAACAAATAGAAATGCTGAAAGAAGAAGATTTCACATTGTTGTTAAGACTTGAACAGAGGAAGAACAGCCTTCAATTTGGGGTCTGAATGGTTTCCTTCTTCCTGAACAGAGATAATAGTGAAAATGTTTACTGCCCTAAATCACAATTACCAGTAAAAAATACATTAAACTGGCCAAAAAGTAATTTACAAAGGTTTGTAATTAAATTTTTTGCTAAAATAGATTTGGTGATAGGGTTGTAATTAGAACTACATTTGTATATTTCAGGGTTTACAATTTTCTTTAAACTATTAACAAAACTTAATGTGTTTCCCAAAATATACCAACACAATTACATTACATTTTCCATTATTTCCTTTTTGTAAGTAGGCTTCAATATTTCAAATATTATATAATGTGGAACGATCTGGCAATGCATATGCATTATATTCACTGAGAGCTTTGATTATGCACGGACAGTGAATTTTTTCTTGAATTTGAAATTGAAGTATGTTTAATTATGCCAACATGCAATCCAAACTTGCTTTTTATTCTGTATTATTCCTTGAAGAAAAAAACAAACCACCAAAACTGCAGTTGGTAGCATATTCTACAAATGTTGTTATTGCTTAATAGTTTGTAGGTAACGCACGTCTAGGATGGTGTTGTGCACCCAAGCAGCTGTCGTTCCCTGAGCTGATGCTGATACGGCATGTCCCAGACAGGCTTGGTGGTATTCCCCCTCTTTTTTTCAGACTTTGTCTTTCCCTGGCTCACTTTTTTATGTCATGATTAGCAGTTTTCCATCATATTTGAAGTCTTAATTGATGTTGTTTTATAATGTTTCAGTACAAGAGAGCATAATTTAGAAGCTGAAAAAGGAGCCCGTCCTCTATGCCCTGTCCAGACCACTGGTTTAAATGGAAGCCTCCACCGAGCACAGCCTGTGGAATCAGCCTCTCAGCTGAGCTGCAGCCAACTTGTTTTTGTATTCCTTAAAAAGATGTGCAGTACTTGCCAGGAAATACAAGAAAATAAAATGAGTCACTAAAACAGTAGTTGTTTTTATTGGAAATTATTAAAACAAATAGTAATGTTATCATATATAAACTTCAATATTAACATTCCAGAGCAAAATTATTTCTGATAATGAGTAAAAGCATAATAACAAGGACCATTTTGTCTTACAAATACTGTTAATATGAGCTGATGCAAGTGGTGAGATTGCCTAATATAATTTTGCTGACACAAGACATGTAATGAGAACCTATGGAATATGGCGTACAAAATCATTGTCTTGTGAGTGAAGCTCACGTCTTCAAACTGCAGAGCAGCAGATCTATGATTTAATTGTGAAGCTCTTTCCTTACAGGCAGCATTAATGCCATATACCACCAATGTTAATTATGTTTATATTAGAGAGACACAAACATGATTACTATTTTTTTCTAAAATGTGAAGGGAGATGTTTTAAAAAACAAGACAAAATTCTGTGTAAGATTTCAAACCTGCAAGAGAATTTGTAGATAAAGAAGTACATTTAAACAGACTTGAAAATGGAAATTATTAGAAAATTTTTCCTCTGTTACATATGTTATGATCCCAGTTCAAAATTCTGTTTTCTTTGAAAACTGTGTAGTTTCTATTTTCTTGTATTCTTTGATCTACTATAACAGTATCACAACACATCCCAACACTTGACATACAGAGCGTAAGACTGGCTTATGCAAAGGGCAGCATCTAAGGGAATGAAAAGGTCTGAGGATTTATCCGGCATTGTTGAAAGTGCTTAATATCTAGAATTCTTGAGAGTCAAGTAGGTGATCTGCAATGCCCTCTTTGTAGTTGCTATTTAACCAAGGAGGCAGTAGTTACTAACTAAGTGTAATACCATGTGTGCATAGACATACTTCCTGATTTAATGATTACATAATAAAACATACATTAAAACTAGTAAAGCTTATAATTAGATTTCTAGTGAAAACATTTACATTTGTCAGTCTAAAATATATTATCCATTAAATTTTTGAAATATTTGCTCAATATGTGCTGTTTCTATAAACAATCCTAACAGTAAACCTATTAGCTAAAATATTCACAAAAAGTAAACAAAAGGAGCATGAACACAGCCAAATCAAATTCAACCTTCCGTCTTAGTAAACACTCATGGAAGCATTTTTAAAAGCCTGTTTCCAGCTCTATCTTAGAGTACCTCTGTGATAGGCATCACTTGTTTCAAAACTTCTAAATACTGTTCTTTACAGAATTACAAAATATATAAATATACATTTGCTCCTAAACAACAGCAAAAGAACTTTATAAAAATAAAACGATGTAAGGCGGCAAAGTCAAGCATGCAAGAGCCAGGAAGAGATGTCACGGCTCTTTCCAGTGAAACCTTAATTACTGCCCATGTGCATGCTGATGCAATCTTGCAGGATGGGTACTTAGGCTACTTTTTTTGAAAGACCACCTGCTAATTTAGCACAAGAAATAGATTTACAAGCTAACAAATAGTTATTCAACCTCATTTTTCAATATATGACCACAGCCTTATGTATACTACAGTACACTTTTTTGACCCTATTGTGAAAACAGAACTATTAACTTTCCCCTAGGTTTGCCTATGATTTTCATATGTTTATAATATCTGGAGGCACAAAAGTATTAATCAATTTGTATTCAGAACAACTATGAAAATAACAAGGATACAAACCGAGGTAAAGAGAAATCAACAATGAACAAATTTTTGTGCCCAATTTGAGAATGTCCATGTTCTTTCTTCTGACCAGTTAGCATTTTTATTATTATGATGTTAATTTCCATTAACAGCTTAAACTCTACCTAGCTGCCCCATTGGTACCTGAATCCAAACTACGCATTTTCAACTCTAACCCCTTTTTGGCTGCTTTCCACCTTAGAGATGTTCACAGTAGAGAGAGATGCATAAATATTCCCTGTTAAGGAGCTGGTTTGCTTCTGGGCATACCTGAAAAGACCTATGTCTTGTCAACACAGGCAATTCGGCTATCAGTCACAGCCCTGTCAAAACCTGCAGTCTAATATCCCTTCACTTAACCTCACTTACATATTTGGTATATCAGGAATTGGAATGACTGGCTAAACCTGTGGTCAGAGTCTCAGGAAGGCATTAGTTACCAATCTGCCATTGTCTAAAAGTATATGGAAGACACTAAGGAGACTGTAGTAATGCAGGCTGGGATTTGACACTCAAAAAACTTCTCATGAACGGTGCCATTTGATGCTGAAATAGCACAATATTCAAAGACTTTGATGTTTGAGGGATGACACCTCTAATAGCAGATTGCCTCCTAGTGCCATGCTAAGGTAATGACTGAGAAGGCAAAATACCAAATCACCAATACCTATGCAGATACTTCCTTGTGAGTCCAGCATTTAATTAATAAGTAAATTTCTTATTATTAAATTTAATGCCTGCTTTTATGAGTGGATCATAATAAAGAGAAAGAATTATCTTAAATCCACTTAAAAAAAATCAAAAAGACCATTTTGTTCACCCCCCAAATGGTTGTTTCTGGTTTCTATCATGAGTTAGAGAAACATCTTCTTTTAAGAAGTTTGTACAAGGGACATTCTGCATATTTTTTTCTACTTCAAACTTTCATTATCTCAATCAGCCATTTATTTTATCTTTTGGTGCAATAAACCGTTACTGTCT
>JAVJGG010000074.1:8069600-8085296 GCA_035590195.1 Aviceda cuculoides | reverse complement strand
ACAAAGTAAATATTTGTCCTAGGTCCTTTTCTTTTTCTTTTGAGGATGTCTTTTGGAATGACAACTCCTCCATCATCTTTCCACAAATTATATACATAATCTATACTTCTCCATGCTTGCCTGGCAGAGGTAAAACAATTTTTTATCTCCCACCCTTCAGATCTTTCAGTAAGAACAGTCAAGTGAATTTCACACCTCACACAATTGCAAAGGAATTACAGGCACATTGAGAACACTTGACTCAGTTTTCTTCCAGGATAATGTATTTTTGGTAAGAAGTAAAATTTACAGTATATAAAACTTATCTTTGCAGATGAAATATAGAAGCATAAGGGAACATTACATATACATTCCACTTTAAACACACATTTGAGAAAACAGAGGAGAATGCCCACTGCGGTATCTAGCAGCCTTAGACAAAGGAGACAGAATTGTGTCGTACATGGCTGAATGTGTTGTGCAGGGATCAAATGCGAATATACGAACAGATCAAAGGGGGCACAATGCAAGTCATAATCTATCCAACACTCACCTCAGTTTACACAAAGATCCCCATGATGTGGTGCAGACTTATCTGCACCACTCCACTTGCCAGCTGTAAAGAGAAAAGCACCATAAGTTTAAAACATCAAAGTGTGCTGTTGCGGTGCCCCAGATTACATTCCTACTGTGGAAACTGCACGAGCCTCGTAACGGAGCCTGTTGCGCTCATGGAGAAGGAGTGTGCAACTCTCCTGTGCAGGAGAGGAGGAAGGAGCCCCGAGGAAAAAAAAGCCAGGAATGTTATACATCGAAAAACTAACTGAACTAGCTCACGGAAATTACTCATCTTCTTTCATTCTAACTGCTCTGTGCATCAAAATTCCTTTAAGACCTCTTAGAAGTGGTGCAACGCTACTTCTTGCACAAACCACAGCAAAAAAAGTCTTAGGATGAATGTCACAAATACAGTAGCACTTTTACTACTAGTGCAATTTCACTCTGGTCAGATCCCTAACAGATTAAGCCCCTTCGTCTCAGAAGCCTGATACAACGCAAGAAGCAATGGGAACCTTGAGTATCCATGGGAATTAATGTTTATCTTTGGAAGGTCAAAACCTCTCACAGTTTCAGTTTTCAAATTAACTTGGGAAAAGAGTTTCTAAGGCTCAGCTCTTTAAAAAACCTGTAATAAATCTGTCTAGAACAAAAAGTTTGACTCGCTCCCACAGGATTCATTATTTCCCAAATAAATGCAACATGGCATTTCAATATGTTTATATGGTGACTTCACCAGTTTTTGTTATATATTTGAAATATAATGGTATTCAGTAGTAGTTCATGGTAGAGTTCTTTTTAAAATGTCTAATAGTGACAGCATTCAGACATATTACATACTTCATTTGAATGAGAAAAAGTTTGTGATTCACTTGCATTACAGAAATTGTATTTTACTGTCATTATCAAAATTACATTATTTAAGTACTGCACAATTTTAATACCAAATTATCTTTTCACAGAAAAAATATGTGTGGTCAATTACAGTGTATTAAAATTCTGAAAACCATTTTCATATTACATTACAAACATTTTTTGTGCATTGTTTCCTCACTGTAGCTTTACTGTTTCATCAGATATAACCTCACGGTTGAGATTTACAAAGCTGGTCTGAATTGGAAAGAATATACAGGAGATATTGAAATCGGGATCTGTTATGCTAAATATACGTGTTAATAATCTGTGTTCTATTATGCTTATCTTTCTATGGATTTTTGGCTAATTTTCCAGGTCCAGAATATTAACAGGGTTTTTAGCGTGCATGGATTAGGTTATTATATCAGGGATAGAATGGCTAAATGGGTGAAACCAAAGAAATTCAGTGAAAAACTGTTGTCTGTGGAGTTGTAAATAGTTTCCAACAGACACGTTGCTGCTTACTCTGCTAAGGCTCAATGTAGCAAAAGCACTGGGCCTGGAGAAGTGGATTGTTTTGTTTGCTTGAATTCATGGGTGGCTCTTATTGCTCTAGGTCAGTTATTAATGAGGAAAAGAAGGATAATGGAAATAGGAGATGCTGACAGTCAAACATCTATCCTTCTGTGAAACCCATGTAATATCAGATAAAAATAGTACTCATATCAAGCCGCTTAGAAAATCAGATGCTTTCAAACATACCTGAATTTAACTGGACCATTTCTTAGTATATGACACAAAAGAGTATAGCTACAATAAATAACGGATAGAGGCACAATGCATTAACGTGACTGTCTAATTTCACTAGTTAAAATTAAAGATTAGGGATGGCTCAACATCCAAGCTGACGCTGTTTCTGAACAAGCTACTATTGCCCTTCTCATACGGTATATCCAAGCTTGAAGGGTGAATTTCATCCCCATTCTCTTTTTCATTGTTCTGTAAACAAGCTAAGACAGTGCCTGTACTCTGGTGACAAGAATTCCTCCTTATCTGCTGATTTTTTGTCTTATTTATTTTATTGAAAAAGCTGCACCATCAGTATGTGGTCAAAGAAGGATCAGGTTAAATATCAGGGGATGGGGTGGAAAAGACACAGTAGAAGAGGCACTACAGGACTGGTCTCTTTGAAATAGGCAATTAAGGGTATGTCCCCACTAGTGCAGCGGAATGCAGATCTACAGAGCCACAGAGCTGGTGCTGTGGACCTGATGTCCACACTGTATTTTTGGGAGGTTTTGCTTAAGGCTAACTCAAGTCTGGTCCCCTGGACAGAATGCTGTACTGAAACAAATTGCTTGGGCTCTTAGGGTGCATCTTTTGATACAGCTTTATCCAAAAGGAAACTAATTTGCACGCTTCATGATGCAAACAAAATAATGGCAAGTTAGGATAATTAGGAGATCCACTTGAAAAGCAAACTGGTCTGAACTAAAAGTGCTAATGCAGATGGGCTTTTCAGGTCATTCTTTATCATACGTTTCTGCATCTTAGTTATCTGTGCTTCCTTGTATCTGGAAAGGAGAGATGGGCTGGAGTAAAGAAGCATACTTCTTCAGTCGGTGAGTCAGTGCCTCTTGAATATGCTGAATTTCAGAGCAGCATTCCTGAACAATTCCATAACTGCACAAACAATGGAGTGTTTTGACCTATCTTATTAAAGAAATAGGTCTGAGCAGCCACCGGAGAGCTGGACCTCCATTTGCCGTAACCAGCATAACATTAGAGTGGGTAGGGCAAATAAGGACAATGGTGATGAACACAGAGCTTGCAGTAATGGTTTACATTTTTAATCTTAATGTATGTGACGTCTGGGCAGTTACTGAAAAATGAATATAACTAATAGCAGAGGGAATACACATGTAAATCTACAATGATTAATTACTAGGATATGACAAAAAACTGGGGAAAATTAGCATGTAGAGAAAAAGAAGTTTACCATAGCTGTTTGGGTATAGCCAATATCCCTAACTGGAAAAATCATGTCCTCACTAGTGAGTCCCATGTATCTATGCTGGACAAATTCATACTGTTTCTTCAGAACAGAGTGGGGAAGCACACGGTATCAGAGATGGGAACATATTTTGGAGTCTTTGTTATGTACTGAGTAATGTCCATACACTCTTTTAGTTGGTATTATTTTATTTACTATAAAGATTATCTTTAGTGTTACTGTACTACCATAAAATCCCCTTCATTCAGTGCCCATTGCTGTGCAGACACAGAAAAAAAGAGAGCTCTTGTTCCAAGAACTTTAAAAACAAGCAAAGGTACAACAACCCATGACACTTAACCAGGGGATTTTGGGCTCAGTGTTGCTCTACACTGAGGTGCTGTAGTGTTTTAGCCCACCAGCCACAGGTACCATCTTAACCAGGTTGCCCTGGTAGTGTACTTTTTTGACCAGTGACCAGACGGAGGGGAAGAGACTCTGCGTACTCTTCTCTGGCACACCATAGACCAAGAGGAGAAAATAATGAGGTTCCACTGCCAGAATTTAACCTTTTAAGCTAACAGAATTGTAAGTGTGAAAAAAATTATTTGCATGAAGACCATGGAAGATATATGGTGTCTTAATTCTAAATAAAATCCAAGCTTTTAACACAATTTTATAGGAAATTACCATTTTTAGTATGTATAAGGAGTATTTAACTTCTGGTAATTTAGGACACATTCCAAACCAACTATCCAGAAAGGTCAAATTATACATAATAAATGATTGTTGAGAAATTATCTGTCTTGTCCAGGGCAAATTATAAAACTATTCTAAACAAATATTGAGTTCTTAATCAAAGAAACTACAATAATTTTACTACAGATTTTTATATAGCTGTGAGGATGTACATCTGATGGAAAGATGATAAAATGTTTTTATAAGATCAAATGTTATTTAAAAATTCATATTGCTGTATGTCTTGAAATTGTACTGGCAAATCTTTTCATTTTTTCTCTTCTCTTCAGTATTGCCATAGACTCAATACTGCGGTCTGTACAAGCAAAAATGCCATGCATGGTTGCCTATATGATGACATCATGGGGTGGGGGGCATTACAGCAGCTTCTGGATAGTAAAGATGACAGTGAGATCCTGCTTCCTTAATCGAAGTTAGTGGGAGTTTTGCTTGAGTAAGGCGGTTAGGATTGGATCCCTGAAAAAAAAGAAGATAATGAGACATAACTAGGAATAATGCGGTGATATGAAGACATGGAAAAGGTAGGTTGAATATCATTAAAATCTTCCTGACGGTGAGCTCTATTATACCAGGGAACAATCTCATTGACTTCAATGGGAGAACTGCCAGAGTAAGATCTGAGCAAAGGCTGGAGTAGCCTTGGTCCTGATCCAAACCCCACTGGCATCAGTGGGGATATTTCCACAGACTTCAGTGAGGTTTGGATCAGGCCCAGGGTGAACAGTGCAGGTATACTTGCCTGAACCCCCACAATTCCCAATGCCTTTTTTGTAATTGTTGTGAACAGTTGTTAGAAGCATCTAAATACAGGCAACACACGGTGTTACCAGTTCATTTAAGCACAGCTAAAACTGATCAGTTTAAGAGGCATCTTCTGTGTCGTGCAAATGTAAAGAAGCTGTTAAATTTACTGGACTGCTGTTGTGCAATCAGGTAATTTAAACAATAGAGGCCACGATGAGGAACACAAGTATGTAATAAAGCTATACTGTGTTGCCGACTGCAGCTTATGTACTTGTAACACGGGTGTATTGAGGCTGGGCATTACCTGCATTAGAAATCTCTGATTTTTGTTTTCATGCCTATGAGTGCAATGGGCAAAAAAGCAGGGAAGCTACAAGCAAGGAAGCACCATGCACAGTATCAAATACTTGTAGAGCAGTGCAAAGGAAAAAGTGAAGAAACAATCTTTTTGTTTCCATTCATCTTGTGTATACTCTTGGTAAATAAACTGGAGCATGTTGGAGTTGCCAGCTCCTGCATCTGTTTCTCTCTTCACAGACAAAACTTGCAGGATTATAAACTTTAAGTACTACCTGATTCAAGAAAGACAACAGACTAAAGATTTGTGGCTTATGTTTTGCATATATTGCTTATATTTGCTT
Organism: Aviceda cuculoides; assembly: GCA_035590195.1. Classification (NCBI taxonomy): domain Eukaryota; kingdom Metazoa; phylum Chordata; class Aves; order Accipitriformes; family Accipitridae; genus Aviceda; species Aviceda cuculoides. The sequence continues at coordinate 8,079,767 of JAVJGG010000074.1, read as the reverse complement.
ATATTTTCGGACATGTAATTTAAGTCACATGTTGTTTTGTAGACACCACTGTTTAAATGCATTTTAATACTGGCTCCCACTGAACCTCAGTAAAGTGTGACAAATATCAAATATTAATTTTTTTAACAGAAAACATGCTTTTGTCCTTTAGCAAATTCCCTGCACCTGGGTATTTTTTTCAGCACCTCATACAGCTCTCCAGCCTATCCATATGTTTCTAACCTTGGCAACAGACTGGCAGTTACTCACATGAAGGTTTCTGTTTCTCAGTAAAGTTTCTATTAGCTCATTGGCTGAGTCATTGATGGGAGAGGGGAAGGGAAGCGAACCAAAGAGGAAGGCCTAAAGCTCATAATTTTTTTATTCATGATTACATGTACCACAGTCAATGAGAAGGAGCTGTAGAGATCTGTGGCACCCATATGAGACTAATATAACCAGATTAAATAAAATAGCTGCATTTGTTCAGGTAAATTTATTAAAACCTCAGAATCTATGTATGGGGAAAAATGAGTATACAACTTCTAAAATTTTAACTTGCAGCACTCATTGGGCTGTAACAGATTTGGAGAGGTTTTGCAGTAGCTCCAGTACATTGATCTGGTTACTGTAGTACTTTATGATCATATTAGTTTAACCCAAAGCAAAATGACTGAAAAAACACAGGCAGCTGAAGATAAATTGAATTGACTGGCTCCACCTCTCCCATAATAATTTAAAGTTGTTCAATCAGACAAGTCATAGGAAATACTGGAATATCTTCTAGACAATGCTGCTGCCTCAGTGCAGATTCAGTTCCAGACACATCATTCTGTATAACTTCATCCTAGAAAACTGCAGTGATGGTGATTTCATCCTAGGCTATTTATTCTAGTTTTTCTCTGGCCTTACAGTTAGAAAGATTTTCTTAATACCTAACCTATACCACCATAACTGCAATTTAATCCACCAGCAAACATGGAAAAGACTGCATTGCCATTCTTTCGCAGCTACTTTTTAGGCATTTGAAGTCTTGTATTCTGTCTTCTTCTACGTAGACTATGTGGCACCGTTTCCTTCACTCTTCCCTCACAGATGAAGTTTCCTAGCCCTCATCCTCCCTGCCCGTCTCTGTACTCTCTCTAGATTGTTAGCAATTGTGTGCATCACAAGACTACGCAGGGTGTACCAGAAGAGGCCTTATCATCATGGGGCAAAGCAAAAGGCTTACTTTGCAAGCTTTGAGGATGAAACTCCCAAATATATATCCCTGAGTAATGTCCACCTCTTTTTGCAACAGTCTCATGTTTTTGAGTGTTGTTAAACTTTGGTCTACTACAACTCTAGTATTTCTTTCTGCAGTACAAAGTCTGTCCTTGCTGTGTGTAGCTGATTACTACTTCCCGGGAGTGAAATTTTAGTCATCCTAATTGATTTTCAACCTGTTTTTCAGAATTCTTCTGATTTTTCAACAAAATTTTGAATTATCGCCCTGCCTTGAACATGATTGTGGCTGCCCTCCACTTGCTGTTATCTTCAGATGATAGAAACGTTTCCTATTGTTATCTAAGTCATTACTGAAACTGCTATACAGTGTTGGACTAGAAAAGACCCCCAATATGGAACCACATTTGATATCTGTTTCTACTTTAATAATGAACCTCTGATACCTATGATCTCAAAATACATTTTTGGTAGGCTGTTTAGTAGTTTCATGTAGCCATGTTTCTCTAGCCTGCATATAAGAATTATATAGGACAGTGACGAAAATCCACTGAAGTCAAAGATGTATGATGGCTACTGCTTCTTCCTATCCTTGATGCCTCTTACTCTGTCATGGAAGAAAATTAGATTGGTTTGACTTGATTTGCTCTTGACAAATTCATGTTGGCTGCTACTTATCTTTCTGTTGTCTTTTAGAAGCCCATAAACAGTTTAATTAATTGGTCCATGATTGAAGTTAAGATGACTGATCTTTTGTGAGTTTCTCTTCTCTCATTTGTTTGCCCCTTTTCAGCAGTCTGGAACCTCAACCATCCTTTGTGCGCTTTTAGAAATAACTAGTAATAATGCTGCAACTGCCACAGCTAGATCTCTCAGATCTAATATCTAAGATTTCTCTGAGAAACAATACTCAGGCTGAATTTCACCAGATGCAACCCATTTTAATATATCTCATGTTGTTCAGGTATCCCAGATTTTTTCCCCTCCCAACTGTAGTCTCAGTTTTTACCCATTTATCTTTCGTGTTAAAGACTTTTGTTGTGTCATCATGGGTTTTGTTGCTCTTAAGATGGAAATTAAAAAAATGGCTTTTTCAGTAACAGTATCAGTATCTTTTTCTTCCTTTTGAGAAGTAAACCAACTTTCTCCCTTGATTTTCTTCTTCCTACTACAACACATTTAGAATACTCTCCTGCTATGCTTTATATTCCTCAGCAATTGCATTTCATTTTTGGTCTCGGCCCTTTTAATTTATCCCCATGTTTTTATACTTTTTTTTGGTAATTTGACCTAGTTTCCAACTTCCTATACTCTCTTCTTGTGTTTTATTTAAGTCATTTAAACACTCCTGATTCAGCTACATTAATTTCTTAATGTGCTTCTGCATTAGAAGAGTTTGTGCTTCTGCCTTTAATATAAGTTTTTAAAGGAACTGTTGAATCGATTGGATATCTCAGACTTGTTTCCCAGAAAATCTTTCCAATTCTGTGTATTTATTGAGTAATGACTTCTAGATGTCCATTGGTTTTGTTTTGCCTTCCCAGGTTCAGGACTAGGAACTCTGACATTTTACGGTCAGTCTCAGCCAAGCTGCTTTATACCTTCACATTCTCAACCAGCCCCCAATGGCTGGCTTGAAGAGCTTCCTTTTTTTTTTCAATAATTCTATAAAATTGTTTTCAATTCTAGAACTAGAATCTCTATATTTCTAGAACTTGCTGGTTTGTCTCCTATTTTTTCTGGTTTCCTATCAGATGTCCAGAGCAGTTAAATTTCTGCATTTCACCAAGTCCACTGCTTTCAGACAATTCTATCAGTTTACAAAAGCATCATTCACTGAATCTTCCCGCTTCAGTGGCATACAAAAGCCTGTGCTGTGGCAGTGCCCTCATTTTTTCCTGTTACTTTCACCCACAAACTTACAACCCATCTATCGTCTTTCTCACCTGGACCTTAAAACAACTCTTGTATAATCTTGATATGCAAGAAAACACTACCTCTCTTTTGCCCTCCCCACCCTTCCAGAGCAAGTTATACTCTTCCATATTAATATTCTAGTCATGTAAATTACTTGAACAAGTGCCTGCTATGCCAATTAACTTGCAGTTTTGATCATGCACTGAGACTTTTAGCTCTTCCTGTTAATCCCCCTACTTTTTGCTATACAGCATCGTAAGATATTGACTAGATGGTTTCATCATCCTCCTTGTCCCTCCTCTAACCCTATTATGAATATCCCTAGCTATTCTACTTGCAGGCCTTTGAGATGAACTTCTTTTCTAACAAACACACGAATTCTTGTAACAAATTCTCATTATTTCTTATTTAATGTCCTCATAACTAGGGTTGCAAGCCTATGCCATCCCAATTAACAAAGAGAAATCAGAACAATTAATTTTAAAGACACTTCCTCCTCTCCAGCTAGCTTGCAGGAGGCTGGAAGCAAGAAGGGAAAGGGCTGGCTAAAACAGGACATCAAGTAAACTTGGCAGGCTTAAAAAGGAGCCCTCACACAGAGGAAGATACTAGTTCAAGGGAACCAGACTGAGACATGGAGGAACGTCTGGGTTACAATCAGGAAGGACAGAGATCTAGATAAGGTAAAGAGCTTTGTAAACTACTTTTTGGAGGTCTTTCTTCCCCAAATACTTTATTCCACTGCAAAGTAAGCAGTTCTTGCCCGATTTCTGCATATTACTATGGCAAAGGGGAAAATTTTAAGCACACATTTTGTTGAGGCACAAGTACATTGGCCATTACTGGAAGAAGGATAAACAGGATTTCCCTCAGGATGGGCTTTAGTTCTGACAGCTGGGGTTGCACTGACTGGTTACTGTCCTGCCCTCCACAGTCACGCGTGACTTCGGGCATCAGTCTCACAGCCACGCAGTTCGTGCCACAGGTCAGTACTCAGTGCAGAGACAGATTTCAAGCGTGAGACGTTTTGCACCTACACCTGAGCTCCTCTGCACACAGAAGCTGTCCGGCTTTTTCAAGACTAGCGGCACAGCAGTTCGCTGATATATTGGCTTTATAAAGGACTGGGACTTCAGATTATGCTTAAGCCCCAGACTAATATAGACCGAGTCTAAATCTGGAAAATAATATGGATGTAGACTGAAACCAGTGGAAAGACAGAAATCCACTGAACTATAGCACAGCTGAAACCTGGGGAGCTCCTGAGTAGCCCATTTAGACCTCTGAAGGCAGCCCACTTCATCAACTCGAAATGGCGCATCAATGGCAGCACTCTGCCCCAGCCACAACTATTATCAGGTGCGTGAAAACACATAAATTCTGACATTGCCTTTTCTCTACTTTTTTGAAGATGGATGATGCTTTTTTTCTTTCATTTTTTCTGATATTTGCAAAAGGAGATAATCACAAAGACTCCTTTAAAATAATGTAACGTTACCAGAAGTCATCAAGAACTCTGTTGAAAAATACGTAAAATAGTAGGCTGAGCTAGGGGCTAAACTGAAAGGTGGTTTTTCAAATGCTTGTTAAAATAAGGCCCAGTTTTGAGGAAATAATGAAAGATGTGAAAATTTATGCCATTTAATAATATTAAAACTCCCTCAGTTACTGAAGCTTCACAGATACTTAGAGAAGCTGTTAGGAAAAATTTGGGGGGATTTAGGATAGCCTTTCAGCATTTTGTGAAAGCACGTTTTCTACCAGACGTTTGTAAAGGAAAAAAAAAAACCAAACCATATATTGGTTCCATTGAATCATCAGCTGCATGAGAATCTTTGCCTTCTGAAAGCCCCTTAAGCATTTTCTCTGGATCAAATATTAAGAGGAACTCTTATTAATCAGTATAATTTTTTTCCTGTAGATGACAGAGACTGGGTTTGGAAGCTTCTCAGGAAATTTTCTAAGAATTTTTCTGGGATTTTTCCAGAACATTACTAGCTAGACTATGCTGGTGTTTTTAAGATTAGCAGAAGATGTTTATAATGCAGAACCCTCCCTGTCACAAAATCATGTGAAAAATATCAAAATAATGTATTTTAATGCCACTGATAATTGCCATCACTTAGTAGAAGCAAAAGCAAATCCTATTCATACGGAAGAATTTGCTTTCTCTCTACTCAGGCTTTATTGAAGCACGATTTTCAAACTCTCTGTGATGATCACATGCATAATTGCTGCTGTTGCTGTTTTTCAATGCTTCTAGTTTGTTATGTTTCTAATGAAAACCGATACATAGCAGTCGCCATGAATAAGCCAACGTTTACCAACAATGACCATTCAATGGCATCTGGAATACTACAGCTATCGCCTACCGAAAGTTCGGAAAAAAACAAGTGGGCGCCTCGGATGTGACCTGAAAACAGGAGGCTCGTGCCTCCTGAGCACCTTCCGCGGATCTTCGGCGGCAGAGCTGCTGAAGCCGGCGTAAGCAGCTCTCCCACCCCTCCAGCTGCTTCTTCCCACCCCTGGGCCGCCCACAGCCAAAGAAACAGCTGTGCCAGCACAATGCAGCGGGCGGTACGGGAACAAGGGCTGGGAATGAGGAGGGCTGCTTAAAACGCTGAAGAAATACATGCGGTGGTGTTGTGCAGCGCTTAAGTTCCTTGGGTGGTTTTAAAACCATCTCTATGCACTCACTCTGCACAATTACTCTACCACTTTTGCCCATCTCTTCTTGGGGACAGCCTTGGGAGAACGGGAGGATAAAACACCCTATGGCCGGCCATGACTTTTTCGCTGTATCAGTCCATGCTGAGGAATAATTAGTGTCCAAGTCCACTGACAAAACTTCAACGACTGGGTGAAAACTACAGAACTAAGGCCAGTAGGAGACAAACCTCCTACGGACACTAGAGCAAGCTCTAGTGGAAAATTGGTGGAAATGTACTGGAGAATGGAGCACGGAGCACACAGCATTAGTTTAGTGGAGTGACAAAAGGTGAGCAGCCCTGTCACCCTTCATAGTCACAGCGAAAAATCTCAGTAATGACTAAGTGGATTTGATAAGCAAAAACTTTGGGCCCTGTAACAGTGGTCTTCACAGGCTGCATTTTTACGAGTGCTAAAACGCACATTTCTGTTGTTTAGATTGGGGTAAGTATGAGCAGCACTGTCAGATATACTGAAAAAAGCCCTGTTAAGATTAGTTGTTTTCCCTTCTCTGTTGTTGTTTTTCGCTTGGTGTAAAGATGGGTGAAATTAGAAAGATACTCTTGGCTGCTCCCTAAAACCGCTGTTGTACCTCTGTCCAACATAAGGGTGCAAGACCCAGGACAAGCCACAGAGTGTGGGACCAGCTGGGCTGATGGACGGCCAAACAACCGCGGGGACGGGGGAGGCAGCGGGCTGTACCGGGGGCAGAAATACACCTGGCCTTTAGCCAACCGTGTTGACAATCCTGCCAAGGACAGCCTGGGGAATGCAGGCTGCAGACCAGGATAGCTGACGGTAGAGCCATGCTGCTGTCCCGTGCAGAGGGGCAGGCAGGCGGTTGGGTACAGCGTTATCTCAGGCTACCATGGCTTTGCTTGCCCGGTTCAACGGGTTGACACCCACGGCCATTTGCTCTGTCCTGCAGCAGGAGGAATGAAAGCAGGTTGTTCACCGCCTCTGCCAGCAGCCTTAAGGGAGGTGTGGTAGGTAGACACTTCAGTGGGGTGGAAAAACCTCATCCCGGCCCTGATCACAGGCGGAAGCGAAACTGTGAATTTAACGTGTGCAACACACTCCTCAATAACAGCTTGTGTGCACATTTCTACTCAGGAATAAAAGTGAGGTAATTCAAGGTAGCTTAACCCTCATTTTATGGATGCACACAGTCAGCTCCACCACAGAAGTTGACTGCGGCAAATTCACACCCTAACTCAACTCACCCTGCAGTGACTTGTCCACGTGTTCATATCCCAGGGCAGTCTGGCCTAACGCAGTGTCACAGTGGAAGCGAGACTGTTACTGTCCCGAAACAGAGATGAATGACTTCCTAGCCATCAAAGATCCAAGTTTGTAAAATGAGAATCTGCTATATGAATAAATGTTTTGGTGGATGTAAAGTGGGTTAATACTAGCCTCTCAGCTTGAGAAACCCAAGTCACGTGCACCAACAAATGTAATTGAAAGAGTATGTCTCCACGGTAGGTATTCTCCAGCAGGATGAAAGTGACCACACAGTTTGAAAGAACTCATTAATTTGCAATTTCTTCTTAGTTCAAAACAAACATAGGTGTATCATTTAGGGATTAGAGCTCTTATTCTCTTTGGTTCTTTAATCTGTTTCAGTAGTCACTAGAATCAGATGTTTCAAATAAAAGTTCAAGGAACCATCAGTAAAGATGTGTAGTAATCTGCCTAGTACCTGTCTATATCTCACTGTTTATTCTCAGATCGAGAGCTGATCTGGAACCTGAGGTTTTATATCTCCTTTTGTACACGTTTGTTTATCTATTATGGTTTTGAATGTTCTTCCTACTCAGAAAAAACAGTGCTTTCTTTTGTAGCGTGGAAACTACTTGACCTCAGTTATCTTTTCTGGCAATGCATTCCCTCATCTCAAATCATGTGGTTTGATAAAATGTTTACTTTCATTTGGAGTAAATTTGTAAACTTTTGTTTTCAGTGACTGTTCCACTGTCCTTATGTATCAAACAGTGGGAACAGAAGCTCCCAACCATTTTTCTGCAACAAACCATGAAATCAGCATTGGCATAGCATGTAAGGACAGAGCAGTCCTTATGCGCACCTAACTGTCTAAAATGCTGCCTGGCCCCTGCCAGTGCATCAACAAGGTCATATATCTTTTGGAAACAGTATCTTAAAATTATTGATTTTTAGTTATTAATAACTCTTAGAGGCACAGAAAAACACTAAAATAAAGACTCAAAAGGGGTCCTATGCTCCCCCATAACTTTTCAGTTGTGCTATGCTGGTTTCTAAAGGCGTAACATGAAGAATTGTTTGGCTTCAGGCCTTAGGACTGCCTACATGCAGTCCACCAATTCCTCATAAACATACCCTTCTTACTCTGCAAATGGAGGTGCTTGCTCATAGACTGATCTGCAGGCATCTGGCTTCTTCCAGCATTATCAAAAAGCCACTGCAAATTGCTCCTCCAAATGTACAACTGAAACATACGTCATAGCTTGTGTCTCCCCAGCCTGAGACTTAAAACACTCTTTCTTTCCAACTCCCAATTCCCAAACTCAGGTTTTTGATGTGCTACATCACCATGCTGTGGTACTAAGCCTTAGAAGTGGAGGATCTCTTCTGATGACCTTCAGGATCTTTGGAGATCTTCTTGGAGCTTCTGGACAAAACTCTTCCTTGAATGAATCCAGATATTGTTCCAAGTTCCATGTTATTTGTGCACGAGAAAAACTTGGACAGAGAGCAGCTAACACTTGGAAGCTACTTGCATGGAAAAAGAAGATGGCTGAAAAAGCCAGGGAGCTAATTCTCACAAACTGCAACCTCAGTGCTTGAAATAAGTCTCTAAAGAGTGAGACCAAACATGTTAATTCTTCTGAGGTTGTAGAAAAACTTGAAAAAAGAAAGAAATACAGTTCAGTTTTTTATAGGTTGCAGCAGCAAGGATTTGTCTCAGAAAAGCCCCTGGTTAGTACAAAGGACGTATGGGTGCTTTGTCAGAATTACAGAATTAAACGGGAAGGCTGAATTAGGGTAATGGGCGCCCATCTGCTTGATGAGTGAATGTTAAGGGTACATAGCTCTGGGTGCCACATGTGAAACCCTGATCTCGCTGAACTCAATGGGAATTTTGAACTGGTATTTCAGCGTCTGGATTTCACGTCACTTACTCTTCAGAAAGAGAAGAGTTAATGTTGGTATATGTGTGTGTGCGTGCATCTAATCAAAGTGCTATCTTTTTTAGATAGCAAAAAAACCCAGGCATTAATCAGCAGCAAGCAGTGGAGTTGGGCAAAGAGCTGTGTGGAGAATACAGCTGAAGGAGCAAAGTGGACCAGTCTGGAGAAAGCAGCAGACGGAGCGGAGTTCACAGAATGATATAAAGCTATAGGCTGGAATAGTGAACCATCCTGGGCAGGGAATTAGGGAAGAAATGAAATAGGCCAGCTTGCCAGGAGGCAGCAGGGCTTACTGGACAGCTCTGATTTTAATGAGCCTCTTGCAAGCCACATTTGCAGGATGTCAATAATACTCATGCTGCGTTTATTTTATTTATGAATAGACATCTCTGTGGCAATGGTGAATGCATGAATATTCCAAAGACACAAAACCTTAACAGTCGACGCAACACCTTCACATGATGAAGCCGTGTCACAACACGGTAAAACGTGTCATGACATTAAGTGGTCGCTGATGTGGTGATGAAGCATCAGGATACTGCCGTTAGCGGCAGCCGTAACTCTGCTGATAGTGAGGCTGATCTCACACGCATAAAATGTGAGCAGAAGGGCAGCCCCATCTTTAGTGGGAAAAAACAAGAGCGACGTAACCGTAACATTACCGCTTTCCAAAATACCGCCCAACCTCCTGAAAAAGGGGTGCTCAAAGGTAGGTCCTTACGCCCCTGCTTGGGATCCCGGTCCTCAAAGGGTCCTGAGCCGCTGGGTCAGTGGCCGTTGTCAGATATTGGACATTTATTAAACTCAGAACGGGCCTCTGAGCACGTATCCACAAAAATCGCCTTTGGAACCCAAAATGCTGTGCTTCTGCCAGCGCAGCAGCCCATCTCCTGCCAACCCCCTCCAGCTCCACCAGCACCAGAGAGACCTCACCCACTGCCTGGGGGCAGGGGCCCGCTGCCTGGTTTTGGAGCCCGAGGAGGGAGGGGGGGCACAGGGCTCACGCCAGGGCCGGGCCGTGACGGAGAAGGGGCCTCTAGGCCCTGCGGGGCCGCACGCCCTGGGCGGGCCTGTGGGGCAGGACAGACCCCGCGGGGACCCGCCGACACCTGCCCCGCCGAGGGCCGGCAGGCGAGAGGGGTTGTGCGTGCCAGCCCCGGGCGGGCCG
>JAVJGG010000074.1:8056105-8068815 GCA_035590195.1 Aviceda cuculoides | reverse complement strand
CGCGGGGCTGCGGCGCGGCAACCCCGCGCTGCCGCCCGGCGCGCGCGGGCACAGGCGCACGCACCCACTCACTCTCACACACACGCACCCACAGGCGCGCGCGCACACGCACGCACACACACACACACACGCACACACAGCCAGCGCTAAGAGCCGTAGCTAGACTACAGTAATTCCCCAGCATGGGCGGCTTGAAACTGCTCGGGCTGAATAGCATTTGCTGTTCCGTCCCCGCGGCCGCCTCCCGCCGGCCCCGCGCGGCGCTGCCTCTCCTCCTGCTGGAAGTTGTGCTGACACAGGCTGGCTGCCGCACCAAGTTTGTCAACAGCCGCGCGCCCCGCGCGCCGCGCGCTCCTCCCGCCGGCGGGAACGGGGCGACCGCCATCGCGCGGGGGTGTGTGTGGGTCTGTGGGGGGGCGTGGGGGGGGGCGACCCGACGCCCCTCAGTTAGGGCTATACACCCCCACCCCCCCCCGCATCTCGGCAGTGTGTGTGTGTGCGCTGTGTGAGGCGGTGGGCTGTGGGGCGCGGTGTCCTCTGAGGCGAGGCGTGTGCCTGCCGGCAGGACAGCGGCCCACCGTGGCGCGGGGGGGGCGGGCAGGCAGGCAGGCAGGTTTTGCCCATTAGTTTTTTATGTTGTTTTGTTTTGTTTTGTTTTGTTTTTCCTTTAATATGTGGGGAAAGCGGCAGTGCTCTCTGGGCTTCCTGCTGCGTGACTTGGGAGAGAGCAGCTTGGCAAAGTCAGGTGTGGGGTTCACATGGAGGCATCTGCTGCTGCTGTGGTGGCCGTCCTTCGAACAAAGAGAGGTGCCGAAAATGTCCGTCCTTGCCTCTCGAAACCGAACAGAACTGAGGAATGCTGATTGTTTGAACACGCACATACACACGTGGTGCACGAGCAGGTGTGCCCACACCTTTACTGTCAGGCCGAAGACCGGTCGATGCCTTCCGCTCACATTGGACCAAGGTTGCTTGAAGTTGCTTCTACATAATCTTAAGGGTTTGGAGGTTTCTGGGGGGTGGTTCTCTATTGGCTTCATGCCCTCCGAGTCCTCTGAAGGCTTCATGAAAGCAGGATTAACTCTTTGCAGGGCTCAAAATGCACATTCCACATACACAGCCCTTTGCAGTGCTGACCTCTTAAAAACAACAGGCCTCTTCAGCAAAGCCATAACCTGGCATACCTAAGGGTCACAACTACAGGGAGAAAGGAGAGCAGGCAAAGCAGTAACACTTGAAAATGCTGGCAATGGCTCTTTTTCCGCCCTCTCATTTGCTTCATGTTTTATAGCATCGGATCATCGGTGAGCAGAAAGCATGCAAGTGTACCTGCGCCAGTGCCCTCATCTGTATCCAGAAAGCCTAAAAGCTGGAAAGCTTTGGCTTGCAAAGTGCCGACCATCAGTGCGGCTCATGCTAAGGAAGTGTTCAAAGGACACATTTACCTTTCACCAAGTGAGCAGTCCCACTTGCTTTGGAAGGACGCGGTCATGAAAGGGAAGAATCGCAGTACTCTGTAGTAACCCTGCTGCTTGCAGTGCCCCAGATGTGCTGCGTATTTTCAGGCTAAACTGGGCATCTGTCCACAGGGATCTTGTGGTATCTAATAAGGATGCAGCGGTGGTTCAGCCCATCATCCCTAATATGGGAAAAGAAACTAGGAGGGGAAGATGAGTATTGAAATGAACATGCCTGTGGGTGTTTGTGCATTGGGAAGAAGGTGTGAGGAGGAGTACTGTGAGGGCTGGCTGGGGCAACCAGTTCACGAGGCACCAGGCAAGATGATCAGATTTACTTGCTGCGCTATAGACAACAGGCGAGTCATCCTGATCAAGTTTTTGAATGAAATAGTAGTTATATATTCTGTACTAACCATAAAAAAATCTTGAACACATATGTTATAGATTGAGAGATACTTGTCTTAAACTAGCAAAGGATATTTTTCCTATTTGCTAGAGAGGGAATACTTGTCTCTGACCCCTCGGATCTGTATGAAGCCTCCTTCTTTTGGGGTGATTGATGACATACATTCTGTGTTCCTCTAAACTTAATTTGGTTAGAACTGGTGAATAGCTGTGTTTTGGGTTATTTTAATAAAGGTTATGATCATACGAACGAAGGATTGCTGATGTATTTTGGAATGCCTGGAGCTGCCTGAACAAAAAGCAGAGATGTTCTCATAGCTCCCTAAGAAAAATCTTACCCTTATAAAGTTACTTACTTTTATAAAGTTTCTGGAAAATACTGTGTTAGTGCCCAAGATGATCATGCTGACATTTTGAGGGGGGGAGAAGGAGTGAGGCGGTGTCTTTCTAGTTAGTACAACTGTGTTCTGGGGAAGAGGAGTTGGAGTTCCTGTAATAATTTGCCCACCATATGCTTCTGACTGCCAGCTGTGGGGCACAGGTGAAACACAAGCGACAGTGTTTTTGGACAAGTTTCCAGATACACAGCTAAGTCATTTTCACCAGTCCTTATTTCTAACCTTAACAAACTATACCAGCAATGAAAACTTGCCTAGTTTTTAAAAGCTTAAAAAATTGCTGATGGACTCAGGAAAATAATGAATGAGTGTATGGCTGTACACATTTGAAGTATGCACAGTTTCATATTCTTGTGATACTTTTACCTTGCTAATTGCATTTGTCTCCAACATTACTTGCCCGGTCTTTAAGTGAAAGGTATTAGCCTAAGTGAAAACTCTGAGCACTGTACTTGTTCAGATTCAATTACTTGTAAGTTAAATAATAAATTAATTTGTAAATGTTGGTATCAGATGCCTTAGTGTAGGGCCAAGGTAGGACATCCAAGTACAGAAGATGTGTGGGGCTGGGTGCTGGTAATACTGAAGATGTACATTGAATATTTTCTTGGAACTTTTTATCACACTTTAAAGTCACATGTTAATTACAGGTTGTAATTACATGATTTTTATTCTAAAAGTTTTATTTCAAACAAGTTTTATTTTAAAGCCTATTTTAAAGTAACATCATGTGGATAACAACCTTTGAGTGACAGAACTGATAAGGAATTCATTTGGCTTTGGGATCTTAAGGTGTACCTTCCCATTGGAACTACATATCCACATGAACCACAGGTGAGGGATTGTTCCGTATGATCCTTCAGATGTATTTGGTTTTATGTTCCCCTAACAGGACTGCCAGTATATGTAAATACCTAACCCTGTGAGCTGTTCAAGCTGCTGGCAAACAGTCCTTTTGACTTCTGCTGGAACCAGTGGTGCCCTTTGCGCACGAGATGGTTGGCACCTTGACGCATTGGGCCCTGGGCTCTCCTAAGACCGTTGCCTCAGCTGACTGCAGTGGGTCTACCACCAAGAAATCTGAGGGTAATATACCGCTTTAGCATTGCAGATAAATAGTGACTTTTGTGTGTTTGACTTCCTAAACCTTCTTGGAGAGGCACAAATTATTCGATCAAGCTGTTTATCAAAGCTGTTTCTGAATGAGGTCTCGAGACACACATTCATCATTCTGAGAAATTTTCTTCTGAGACTTTTAAGGGGTTCCTTCTCTAATCTGTACCTATAGAAGCATTTTGGTAACTGAAAATGAATGACTAAACAATTCTGTGTTTAAGGCATGCATGCTCATACAGTGTATGTCATCAAGCATGCATGCTCATACAGTGCATGTCAGTGATTGCTAAGATGACCCACTCATTCATCTAAATTTGCTGAGGCTTATTAGAGGCTGCCTATGCAAATTTCTCTGAAAATAGCAAACAAATGCCTGTACTCTAACTTGACCCACTCGCCACCATTTTGTTTGCAGGGCACATAAATAGATCAGCAAAATTTGCTCTTCATACACTCGAGGCGGCATAACTTGTGCCTGCACAGAGGACACTGTACTATCCAACATTTGAATTTTCTTGTCATTAGTCACACAGATCCCATGACAAATTTTGGCAAATACGGTACAACTTGAGGTAACCTGGAAAAATAAAAGTGTGGGACATAAAAGATAACCTCAGTGTGATAGTTTGTCTTCTGTACTCTTAGTCTGTATACTCCTCCTGCAGCCTAATGTCACTCTAATGAGCTGTGTTTATAAAATGTCTCCCTTTATAACAGTGTCAACAGAAGCTGGTCATCAGCCCCAGCTGAGAGCAAATTCACACAAGGTTGACCAGAACACGGTAATCATGATTTTCTTGTCAATAGTTAGCATTTAAGCGCACACCTTTTTTTTTTTTTTTTTTTTAATTTATTTAGTATTTCTGTTAAAACCACTGTTTAAATGTTGGAATAATATCTGGAATGACTGGAATATTTTGCCATTCAATTCAGTGTTTAGTATTCTCATGCAGTAACTTTTAAACTCTTTTTACAACAAGCACTCAGTTATATATATATATATTACCATGTTCTGCAGGGTTGGTGTTATGCATATTTAATAATAAGGCAGGTGTAGAGAATGTATTGCATGAGAGTAAAGATAAATCTGGTGCAGCGTTGTTCCACAAAAAAAAAAAAAAGGTGGGGCAGTAGATACAGCTATGATAAACAGAAAGAGTTTGTGCAGCAGTCACAGTCCACAGTTAGATGGTGTAACGATTTAATACTCAGATGAAATGAAAGTAACTGGAAGAAAATGGTTTAATGTCTTTAGAGTGCAACCACTGTACATTCAGTGAAGGCTAAATCCTAAAGTCCTAACTCAAGTGCAGCTGAGGAAAAACAACAGAATTGACTGCATTGTAAATAATAGACTAATGTTTTAAAGGAGTCCTCAAAATACTAGGTCCAACTTATTTTCCTTGCATGTTACCTGGTGGTAACTAGGTAGTATCTGAAACTTCAGAAATTAGCTAAAGTTTTTTTCTAAATCTAATCTGAGCTATGATCTGTTACATATTTTACACAAAAATTACTTGTATTTTAACTGCCTTGTAACTGTAAGTACATCTTGTGCATATTCTTAATCCAAATGCAATATTTACCATTCATTAAGAGGGTAGTATGATATCTTGGCAAAATAGTAATAATCGAAGTCCATAAACACAAGGCAACTTTGCAGGACCCTACAACTGCTACCACTGAAGCTGGTGACAAAACTCCCAGAGATCTCATGGGTACAGGATCAGTTTTCTAAAAAACTTATGGTAATACAAATAAACAGAAATAACAAAAGGAGAAGACTGTGCCATGGCCCGTGCAGATGAAATTCATGTTTTTCTAAAGTTTTCATGCTATCTTTTTGTTCTTTTTCACTGCAGCTGATAACGATCTCTATGATGTTTTGTGCAAGAGTAATTTTATGTTAGTGTTCATGCCAGTTTTACCAGAGAATACTTTGCCTGAAGTTGGAATCTGTGGCTGTTTTATAATGTCTATCATGTTTTCACATGTTTAGCAGTAGTGCTAATGAAGGTATGCTACGTAGAGGGTGTGCTAATTTTATGTTTAGCTAAAACACATATAATGCTTAGGTTTGAAAATGAAGGTGGTAAAAACTAAATTAATGAGGTCTGGATAAACAGTTGCTAATGGATTGCATTATAATAAATACTCCATGTATACTTTTTGTCTGAAAAAAATCACATTGTATTGTCTAACTGCTAGATAAATTTCTTAGCCTAGAAAAAATAATTTGTTAACTTATTATCTCTTGAATTGCTTTAGATTTGGGCAGCAGTTTATTTATTGGTACAGTGGCTACCAATCTTCTAGTCATGAATCATAGCAGAGTATTTAAGTTACCCCTGTGGACAAAATCTTAAATCTTTCCTTCTTATGGCAGAGCTTACAAAATGTTTTTCCTTACTGTGTGTGAGGAAATTACTTAAATAATGCTCCAACTGCCCATTTAGCATGTGGCTTGATTCATTAATGTATACAATAAGAAAACATAAACATCTGAAGTGTGGATTTAACATTTCTGCAGCTCTCTATAATGTGAATACAGTCAGCAAATGAACTCAGTAGGAAACTGAAATCTGTATTTATAACCCACTAATGATGCAGGTCTGAACTGCAGTAGTGACCGCACAATCCTGTATCTGACCGTCCTTATGTAAGGTAAACCTTTTTGCTCACTACCTCATTAATTGCTATTGTCTAGGCAGAGGCTTACTACTATATTCATGATGATGCATAAAACTAACAAACATCCAGCTTGTCCTGTTCTTTCTTTATGCACTTTATCTGCTTGCATTTCTTTTAGCTCCATAAGTTAACAGTCGTATTAATCTTAATTTCTGTTTGCAGTAACTAAGAGAAGACAGAGAGGAGGTAAATACTGGAACTATCAAGATGCAGCTCCTGTCTAGTAAGTTTTCTGACTATTTAAAACATTTCAATATGTAACATATGTCAGAAAAGTTTAGTCTGAGTCCTGGCTTGACTACTGGTGAGTGAGGGTAACACTTCGGGAGTACTTGGTTGCTCTGATCAGTCATTAGGGGCCAAATCTTGATCCAAGTGTCGAGTGATTTCAGAGCCTTTGTGCACCTCTGTTGCTCAGATATATGGTGTGAGAACCATCAGATTGGTCTTGAGAGTTTCTTCCTTGCTGAAAAAAAGGGTCACAGTCTGCGCATAGTTGGTCAGGAGAAGTAGAATGTGTTAGTCGAAGGTCTGCTGTGGGTGACCTCTGCAGTGACTTCAGAGGGTGCAGAATTGCCCTTTGCAGGAGGAAGGGATCGGTGTGGTGCAATATGAACGAGGACTGTATTGCCAAGAGCGTGAGTCTCCTGCGGTAGTACCAGCCCATGCACATCGACAGCAAGGTAGTGTAGCAGGAACCATTCTTCAGTTAAGGAGGATTGCACATGGCTCTCCCATGGAGCAGTCTGGGAAAGGTTATTCCAGAGTAGCGCAAAATGACTGTTTTCATATACCTCTGTGTGCTAATGCAGCTCCCACAAACTTCAGCTGCAGTTACACTGTAATACACCAGAGGTAAATGGCATGCCACTTGAAAAGCACTCTCAATCTTTTGCCTCTACATTTTTTGAGGGAGTGCTGTGATGCTCTCAGATTTCATATTAAAGGTGTCTCAAAATTAAAAGCGTTTTGACCGATGATGAGAAAGATTAAGTCTGTCATCTAAGAGCTGAGTTTGATAATACAAGGATAGGGAGCCCAGCTGATAAGCAAATTTACTGTTAAGTTATTGTTACAAAAGTGTACCAACAGTTTACAAGGTCCAGATACTGTTTACAAAAGTCCTGTGAGAGCTAACCTGTTCCCCATAGCCTTGTGAGCATTCATCATTGGCTGTCACACTCCTCAACCTTAACTTTCATTTACTGTTCTGTGGTGGTAAAAAGATGTATCCTGTCTGTTTTGTATAGCAGTAGTTAGATGTAGCGGAGGTATAAAAAGAAGTATCTCTCCAAAGTGTATTAATGCACGTCAGTTTAGGTTGTAGGTGTGGTTCTGCTGGGATTAGTTAGTGTAGTAAAGGATTTTTTTTATGAAGAGAATTAAACTGATTGATCTGATTGGTGCTAGGAAATGTGTGGATTATATGATTATGTGGCTATTGCAGACTAGCATGCTTGTATTTATAACTATTCTGTGTTACCACTACAATTTGTGTGGACGGCTCTGCGCGTCCTTAATGTTTTCTCTTTTTTGGGGAAAATGGTTACTGTTATTGTTACACTGTTAAGTCTAGATACTAGCATTTTTGGCTGGGAAGAATAAATGGCCGTAACATCATCAGGCTTGCATAGATCTATGCAAGTATTCTAAAAATGTGCATGTTGTAAACTGGGAGGGAATAATAATGAGCATGGGAGACTGTAGCTGATGTTAAAGAAGCAGATCACTCAGTTGCACAGTGTAAGTTGTATTCCCTCTAAAAAAATTAGCTGAGCAGGGTGTAATAATCACAGGCTCATTTCTGGGCGTTAAGGAGGAAAAAGTGAAACCAAAGCAGAGCTAGTGCTGCTGTTTTTTAAAATGGGGTGTGTGAGGAATTTGGAGACAGAGAATGTTTGGGCAACTTTTTTTTGCCTGAAGAAAGAGAGGATTAAAAAAGAGTAAATCAGTTCCTTTAAGATTTTTTTGAAAAGGTAATAGTTAGAACTTCTTTTCTTAGAAGGAAAAGTCCTCTTTGATATGTTAGGAAGTTTTTTCTTGCGCATCGAGGAGGACAGCAATAACAGAGGGATTCCTGAGGGACCCAGGATCCACCCCCACACATGCCCAGACTTTACTTGTGGGTTTGTGCAAGTATGATGACAGTACCAGAAAAGCAGTTCCTGATTTTAGATCCTGCTACTAAAGTCTTCATGGGTTTGTGGGTTACAGGAATCATGAGGAGATAATCCGTGAGCAATTCAGAGGTTGGGGGTGACAAAACAGCGCCCAAAGCGAGAACAGGATTGCTCCCTCCATCTCTGGGGTTCAGGTTACCCACCAGCTCAGGTCGTAGCACCACCCTTCTGGTCTCATCGCAAAGCTCTGGTGCTTTAACTGCAAAGAAGCTGCTGTAATTCAGTCACAGGATGGTTCTCTCTCTAATTTGCCCAACATCTTCATCTGTGTTTCCAGGGAGACGGTGTCAAGCCAACCCCTTCCTGCCATTACAGAACCCCTCACCTGTGGGAACTGCCTGCTGTGTGCCCCTGGTCTCCCACCCCTGGTCATTGCCTATATGTATCTTTGCGAGCTGCCGCTCTCTGAGCTTCGTGTGCTGATGTATTCTGTCCCTTCTGTATTTCTGCCTAATCCAGGCCTAATACACTCAGTTCATGTGTTCTGGTAAGCCTGAGTATTAGACCTCCTATTTCATCCATATTTATGTTACTGAAAGTTTATTGTAAATGGTGTGGTATGGATAGTCACTTCCTGTGACTGAGACGCACGTTTCCTGCTGATGCGAGTGTGTTCAATTGGTAATAACTTTGCCAGTCTTCTGGCTGAAGTTTTCCAGGCCAGTTGTCCACATCCAACTTGACATGCTTATATATTGTAGTGAGGTGATCATTCACAGGCACTTTCCCCTTGTCAGTGCCCAGGGTGGACCTGCTTGTAGATGAACCATGGCTTGCAAGAAGGGAGGATGATTTCTGTAGGAGCTGTAACTCATTTGGTCTGGAAGGTAGAAGGTAGTTGGTTGGTGAGTCACGATATTGCTAACAGAGAAAGGAAGCTTTAATGATTAAAACCATTGAGTGCTACTCCGGTAAATTCCATGACAGGACTCCGTCCCTGTCATGGCATGAAGCAAGTCATTTAACCAAATTTATTGGAGGTGGTCATTGTCTATGGCCTCCTCTTTTTCTGGCTCCCTGACTGGAGACTCTGTGACCTAATTTGTGGAAGTTGCGAGTGCTCACAGTTGCAAACAAAATCAGAGAGGACTGTCCTTGGCGTATGTCAGTTCTCTGAAAAAAATCGAAGTCCTAGGCATGCCAAATTAACAGATATCTCTGATCTTCTTCTGTGCACTGCAATTCTCTCCTATAAACAGTCATAGGAAGCCTCATCTCACACAGGAACTGTGAAGATTCCTCTGATGAAGTGGGATGCTTTCCTTATGAGATGTCCCAAAAAGCAATTAATAATTCAGTCTTCCAAACAGGGTTTAAATTCAGTACAGTAAATAAGACCTGCAACAACACATTAGAGAATGAGGAAAAGCATAAAAAATGTATAGCTGCTCATTAAAAGAACATCATCTAGTCTGTGCCCCCAAAAGGTGGGCAAGTACTGTACAATTCAGTCACTAGTCACTATACCAGAATGATGATGTGTAAGACAGACAAATTAAGGCTTAATTCTGTCTTTTGTGACTTTTGAGTACTTGACTTTGCAAATGTAATAATATTCTTTTAACATATTCTTTTGTGTACAGTATGTATAAATGCTGATAGTATTGCTAATACAGATGTTGCTCTTTGGAGGGCCACTTTACTACTGGGAGGGTCACTTAGAAGTCCTGGATAAATCCCCATTTTGTAAAATCAAAGAAATAATAAACATAAAAGTACCCAAAGAAATAAGCCTGTATATATATTTTAATCCCTTATCAGCCTTCCTAAAATACTAAAGGGCACTTCTCCTTAATGAGGCCAACACAACCAAAATCAAAGCAAAGATTCCAGAGAACAGTTCAGCCAAAATCAAATCATAAAGAATTTTCAGCTTGTTTCAAAACAGTGCAATTCAGGATCTTACTTTATATATGTTACCAAAATCTCCTATAAAAACATATCTGGAAGTGAGAAAGGATGCAGAGTTTTAGGCGGAGCTGTTTTATTACACAGAAGCTAAAAAGGCCAGGTGGAAGAAAATGCTTAAAACATGTTTATATCAACAAGCAAATTCTTAACCTTATCTGGAAAGTAGCTATTGCAACCTTTAATGCAAGATCAGCACAAATACCAAGACAGAGATAATGCAAAGGTTATGAGGCTGGTTTTGCTTCACATGGCAGGTTTTGGAAAGACAGATGCAGTGATTTTGTATGTGACTGGACACTGCAGCTTTTACGAGGAATTACGTTTTAATTGCATAATAAACAACTGTATAGTAAAACTGAGCTCTGTGACAGGAGTCTTAAGAGGTCTGAAGAACTGGTAGTTGTCAGGAGTGTAATCCATACCTATTGCTCTGAGTCCCGATGTACACACTGTCAATAACTGCCTCAGATAACCAGAATAACTCACAGGCTTGTAGGACAATCAATGCTGGAAGGGACCTCAGGAGGTCTCTGGTCCTACCTCCTGCCTAAAGCAGGGCGAGTTATGAGATCGGACCAGGTTGCGCAGGGCTTTTCTCAGCTGGGTCTTGAAAAGCTCCAAGGCTGGAGAGTGGAGATTGGAAAACCTCTCTAGACAACCTTGACTGTCCTCATGATGCAAAGTTTTCTGCCGGTATTTAAGCCAGAACTTCTCTTGTTTCAGCCTATGCCCACTGTATTTTTAAAAAACGTGTTAATTGGATTGCGAATCTTACACGCGACTCCTCGTTGATAATGTTTTACATAAATGTATCATTTCAGCTGTAGCTGAAACTGATTGATACTAAAAGTGATTTTAGAATGGAGTAGTAGCTGTATGATTAGAACACTCTGAATTCCAAACAAAATTGTAACACTGAAGTAGAAAAATGACTGGATGATAAAATGTGTTTGTTAGCATCATAAATGTAAATGATGAACAATGCAGGTATTCCCCAATGAGAGTAAAACTCAGCAAAATGAAACTGAATAAAAAACTAAACAAGCTCAGATTTGTACAAACTTGTCCTGCACACACCTTCAAGAAATATTATATACTGCTGTGATCAAAAGGATCATCTGCAGTTTCCATATGATACCATCATTTTATGACTGGCATTTAGTGTTTTAACTCATGGATACAAAGTTTGAAGAAAATTAACAATATCCCATCTAATGACCCTGTGTTTTTTATATCCTGTCTCAGCATGTCCACTTCGTGAGAGACTTCTAAGAAGCTTCCCTCAGTACCATTCAAAAGGTTTGTGACATTACTAGTTCACAATGACAGAAGACATACCTGGCACTGAAGTGCTAAGTAAATAAATCAAAAAAAGAGCACAGAATGACTAGGAAGGAGGCATTCCTTTGTACTACCAAACTTCCCTTACTCATCCATCCCATTAAGCAGCAGGTCAGGGCTAGAGTAAAGCACGTGTAGGACTTGCAGGACAGAAAACTTCCCTTTGGGGAGTATATGTTTTTTCCAACATTGTTTTCTCTGAGTAAAATCTGTCTGTCTCAGAACATTCCAGTTTTTCAGGCTATTTCTTTATAAAGCTGCAGGGCAAGCGATGTCTAAAACATGCAGTAAGATTTGACCACCTGTAACCAGCTGTTACAGATGCTATAGACTTGTCTTAAAAAGACTACATACAAATAGTACAGGACAAAGGGATCTATATTTACAGGATAGATGCACACTTCAGAGGTAAGACCAAGAGCCAACAGAGTCATGAAGTTTATGTTAAGCATTGCACTGTAACCACATGCCCTGGAATGAATTATTGAGCTGTTTAAATGGTCATGCTAATATTTTTACTTATGAGTTCTTACCTGTAGAGGTATGGTCTCATAATTACTGTAATTACAAGGCTTATGAGTCTCATCACTCAAATCACCTTGCTCCCTCAAGACATTCTCAAAATTGCTATCTGTCTGATTCCCACACACTAAAAAGGTAATTTGGGAGTAAAGTTTCCACACTGAAAAAACAACTCAAACACTCAGAGGAAAGAAATATGCAGCTATGTCATTCAACCCCCTACACACTCACAGGTGTCCTTTCCAAACTCTGCCATGTCATCCCCACCATCCGCAGCTGATGTAGTGAACTCCCCTACCTTGAGCAGGCACACTGCAGCACGTACAATTAGGTGTTGGTGATAAGCAGTTAGCGTAGATTGCATACACTACATAGTGAAAACCACTGCATGTAGTTTTTCTTAACTGGTGTTTGCATTCATGTCAGACAAGAGATGGTGATGAAGAAATATTTATCTCTAGTGCCACTCTTGATATTTCTAATAGCATCAGCTACGGTGCTGAGAGCTGCACTAAGGGATGTGCTGGCTAATGTACTTGGGATTAAGATTGTTGAATATTTCTTGGTTTTATTTTTTCTTTTAAAATTGCAGAATCATAGAATCATAGAATGGTTTGGGTTGGAAGGGACCTTAAGGATCATCTAGTTCCCACCCCCCTGCCATGGGCAGGGACACCTTCCACTGG
>JAVJGG010000074.1:8042711-8055980 GCA_035590195.1 Aviceda cuculoides | reverse complement strand
ATCTCATCTAAATCTACCCTCTTTCAGTTTAAAGCTATTACCCCTTGTCCTATCACTACATGCCCTGGTAAAAAGTCTCTCTGCCTTCCTTGCAGGCCCCGTTTAGGTACTGGGAGGCTGCCATAAGGTTTCCCCAGAACCTTCTCTTCTCTCCTCTTCTCCAGGCTGAACCACCCCACCTCTCTTGGCCTTTCTCCATAGGAGAGGTACTCAGCCCCCTGATCATCTTCGTGGCCCTCCTCTGGACTCACCCCAACAGGTCCATGTCCTTCTTATTTTGGGGACTCCAGAGCTGGACGCAGTACTGCAGGTGGGGTCTCACCAGGGCAGGGTAGAATCACCTCCCTTGACCTGCTGGCCACACTTCTTTCGATGCAGCCCAGGTTACAGTTGTCTTTCTGGGCTGTGAGGGTACACTGTCAGCTCATGTCCAGCTTTTCATCCACCAGTATCCACAAGTCCTTCTCCACAGGGCTGCTCTCAATCCCTTCATCCCCCAGCCTGTATTGATACAGGGGTTGCCCCAAACCAGGTGCGCTTGGCCTTGCTGAACTGCGTGAGGCTCACGTGGGCCCACTGCTCCAGCCTGTCAAGGTCCCTCTGGGTGACATGCCTTCCTTCTAGCAAATCAACTGCACCACTCAGCTTGTTGTCAGCTGCAGACTTGCTGAGGGTGCACTCGATCCTGCTGTCTATGTCATTGATGAAGATACTAAACAGGATTTGTCCCAGTATGGACCCTTGAGGAACACCAGTGGTTACTGGTTTGCTCTTGGACACTGAGCCTTTGGCTGTAACTATTTGGATGCAGCCATCCAGCCACTTCCTTACCCATTGAACAGTCCATCCACCAAACCCATCTCTCTGCAACTTAGCAGCAAAGTCTGAGCCTAGTTAAGCATCCCATAGAGCTAAGTAGTTCCCCTGGCTATCAAGACAAAAATTATTTAGAATGCAAAAGAAATCTTCTATCCTACAGGGAATAGCTGCATGCTTAATTTTGAAAGTTCAGAATTGCCTTATGGCTAAATATGTGCATGTATGAAATCTGAAATTTGTGGAAATGGTGGCTGTTTAGCCCCAAAATACATAAAAGAAAACCAGGAGAAAATGTAAAAGAGGAACATTTAGAAATGTATCCTCTTTCACAGTCCCAAAGAATTATAAAAAATTACTGTCTTTTGAAAGAATACTGGGTAAATTTTGTATGTAAATTCAATTATTAAAGATATCTTAACTCTGCTTTAAGGGCCTAATTATTGCCTCATTGAAACTGATGCAGAGGGGCATCCAATGAAGAGAGAGTATGCTATAAATAGAAATGCCAACTAGAGGGCTGCACTGGAATGTTCAAGGTTCTGTGTAATCCAAACAAGGAGATAAATTAAAGAAAGTTAAATAAATGAAATGTAGGGTAATACAACTTCCACTCTCTTAGTGTTATACCTCATTTATGTCTGACTTTACATTATGCACAGTACAATTATAGTTAAATCTGATTTGTGGCAACCTGAGCTTTATAATTGTCATCCCTTTAGCCTTTATTGCATCGAGTTGTAGATACTCCATTTCATGAGGTACCAGATGTTCTCTGAAAAAGAACATTAGTTACAGAAGTAACATTGGCTTCTTTGGGGCAGCCAGGGGACTTGAGGGCAATGTGGGCTAGTTCGGACCTTTCATCTCCAATAAATCCAAATATGGTAAAACTTCAGGTACTTTTTGATTACATAATTCTTAAGAAGTCTTACAATTGTAATAAACTTATATTGTCTCTGGTAGACCTTTATCTAATGATATAACCAATAATAACAATAGGGATCTAAATCTGGACTTACCTTGATAGTGTTGTATTCACTGGGACTGTGAATAAGGTTACAGGGTTGGGCCCTTAAAATACTGTTTTACAACTTCCTATTTCCAGTCATACTGCAACATCTTACATCTTGTTTCAGATAGCAATATAGAAAAGAAATTGTAAACGAAATGAACACTGCTTGCTAGGAAAATCCTCCTTAAGCTCAATTAAATGTTCTGCTTTTCACTTATTTCATATTAACATCTCAAAAATCCTTCAGTTCCAGTGGTCTGATTATCTCATCACCCTGCCTTTGATTCCCTTTTACTCTAAACAATAATACACATTTTCATAATAATTATACTTTGATTTTTCTATACACCCACGTTTTCACTTGAGTGTCTGAAAGGGTCTTAAGTACTATTGAGTTAGTCTTCAAAACACCTATTACATTATCATTCTCATCCTCTTTCTGCCCTTAGATGAAAATAGCAGCAAGAAGCAAGTAACATGCCAAAGGTAACAGAGAGAGGTGGTGGCAGAGATGGAAGCAGATGTGAGCTGAAAATGGGTGACACCACCCTCATCACTAGCCCCCAGTAATCCTCCAGTTGATAAAACAGGGTACAGAGCTGCTTCTCCACTTCTGGATACCTGCAATGAGCTGTCATCTCCCAGGGTGCTCACCACTGCTTTTAGCCACTTCTGTGTCTGAACATTTTCCTAAAAAAGGGAAGACGATTACCAGACAGACAACATTCGTAAGTGCTGTTGAAGACATACATGGAAATGGTTTTTACGTAAACAAAATGCATCCATCCCTAAAGCCACGTTGTTTGACTGTGAGCAGGTAAGGAGATGGGAAAAGTTACAAAGCATTGGGATAAACGGGATTAAATAGAAAGTGACCTGGATTTGTGTAAGCCTTCCGGATGGCAAGGCACAAGAAACAGGCACCCCAGTTCACTTCTGCTGGGTGGGTCTCATTTGAATTGGTGCTTGGGGATATGTGCCACTGTTACTACACATGCAATTACTGCGTCTCTGGCCTCTAAATTACAAATCACACACAATGTGTATGCATTGCGCATTAGGGATCCACAATTTAAATTTACATCTTATTTTGGCTTTGCTTCTTGAATTTGGCTGTTTTTGTGAAAATTCCTAGGAAAAGAAATCTGGCTCTTAAACATGATTTAGTTTGAATCATATCCAGCTAACTCTCAATTATCTGTGGACAATATGTGCCAGACATGGCCCATTTTGGTACAGAACTATATGTAAGCTAAATGCTTACAAGCTATATTTTAGGTATATAGCAGCTAAACCCCCCTATAAATCCACTCCAGCTCTGTGCAGATCCAGCCATAATGGCTCAGTGTCGTCCTCCAGCTACAAGGAGCGGGGTGGTG
Organism: Aviceda cuculoides; assembly: GCA_035590195.1. NCBI lineage: Eukaryota > Metazoa > Chordata > Aves > Accipitriformes > Accipitridae > Aviceda > Aviceda cuculoides. The sequence continues at coordinate 8,052,770 of JAVJGG010000074.1, read as the reverse complement.
CGGTTCGTTTTCTGATTTGCCATGAACCCATCCGGCTGGTGCTGAAATAAAGCTAGTAAATCCGGCCAGAGGGAACCTCATTCCCGCAGCTTTGCATTATGCTCCTCTGTGCTCAGGGAGGATGCGCTAGCTCTGCAACCCATACTCAGCCCGCAGCATTTTGGAGCACTGCACAAAGACACCCGAGAAGTTCAGCAGAAGTCATTTCCCCTCCAGTTCTGGGCCTGTGCTGGCTACACTGTATCTCAGCTGTTTCCAAGCACTGTCATGCTGATGCTTTCAGCCATGCGGCAGAGTACCTGTATTATCCATGTTTGTCCTTTGTCAGGTGTTGCAGCCCCACCATTCCTCCAAATAATGGAGAGTAATTGCTGGGCTAAATTAATTCTGACATACCTTCATGGACTTCAGCAGCGTTACACCAGACGTGAATTTGGCCCATGGATTTCATTGTTACGTTAAGAAGCTCTCAGTGCCAAGTACAGATTAGGGGAGCTGACACTGATGAGCTGGTGAAGCTAAAGTGTGCTATTTCACAGTGTTATTAAACAAGTCATTCCAATTTCAGTGACAGTCTGCTCTTCAGCCTCTTGTCTTACTGACTTTCTTTGACTCTTACTGTATTATTTACCTTGTGAAAATGCTGCACGTGGCTAAAGTACAATGACTAACGCTCAGGATGGGAAAGTGGTTTGGATAACCTCTGCACTCTCCCTATGTGAAATGTTCCAGCGCAGTGTAACCGTGTTACAGGTAAATATAACTTCAGTGAACGACGCGGAGTTACATCCTCTTATGCCAGGGTAAATTCGGTCAACTGGGTCAGTGCATTTGGGAATTGTAGACAAGAAGTAAGAAATTACAAGGTGAGTATTAGGGGGAAAAAAAAGAATACTGACACTGCAAGAGAACTTATTTGGAAGTTCTGCTGACAGCAGTTTGGAGGACTGGACCCCTTCAAATCCTTTTTTTGCACTCATTTCTGCAGTAGCAATCTTCATCAGTTTCAGGGTCAGGGAAGTACTCCAGCATTGTTCAAAGGATCATCTTACTTGATATATACCATGACTTTAAGCAGCCATGCTGCAGGTTAATCTTTGTCTGAATAAATGTACAGTTTTTCTGGTGAAAAAAAAATAAATTACAAAATGGATTTTGAGAGTATCTCAGTAATTTAACAGCTGATTTGAATTTTGAAGGTCTGGTGAATTTGTGGACTATATAATTCAAGGGACTGAAAAAAAGCCTTTGGCCTTGTCCAAATAAGGATAAAGAAAACCACGAGAGTTATATATGAACTTATGTTAGTTAACAGAGAGCTTTGTGAAGTTTGGTACAGATATGATATTTTAGCACGTGCCAATGTGTCCATTTTAAATTTTCTTCACACACTTTCTGTGGTGTGAAGAAAAACCTTTTCATTAATAGTTCACTGTCAATTGAATGGTCAGTTGCTCGCCACTCACTTCATCATTTTATCAGGATGGCTTCTGATTCTTTTGAATCCTGGCAGGTGACACTTATGTATATTTTTTAGGCAACGAGCATTTTCTTTGTCTGTGCAAACTAATGAAGAAACAAACTCAGCAGACTGACTTCTAAACTCCCCATTAATTGATATAACGTTGTTCCACTGGGCTTCTAAAAGTCTCATTTGCATATCCTGATGAAAACTCTGTCACTGGCTGAAATGACATTTTTGTCATGCATTCTGAAGCATTCAGTACATTTATAATTTCAGTAGTAAGTTTGGAAAACGGGACTCATGACAATAAAAGATGATGTGTTAGGAATCAACCTTATTCTCAATTTGTAATACCTGCTGTATGATAAAAGAAATGTAATTTTAGAAAGAATTATAATGTTCATGTCACACTGAGGCTGTTCACTTGCTAGATTTCTCACAAACAGGAAAATACTAAAAATGTTAATTTAGAGGCCATGATCTTATGTTGATGAAAATGATAAAGTATGGGGTGTTTCTCCAGTGCTTTACATCAAACTGGATAAATACTCCTTTTTCCATTCCTGTGACAGGCTCATCCAAATAGGAATAGGTAGCTATGCCACCTGGAAGGCTGAACAAGCAAACAGTCCAGCTGTTTAGAAAATAAGAAGGAACGACAGACAATATGTTTGAGAAGCAACACCGAGTGAGGAATTCAGGAGATGGATTTGGCAGCTATGAAAGAGAATTGGCAACAGGAAGTAAAAATCAGAGAGACAGCCTGGTTGGCAAGACTAAGGGCTCACGCAGCCAACTAGTCCACCTCTGGTAACAGCAGCAGGAGGGGCCGTTTCGGAAAACAAGTGAGCCTAGCCCTGTCTTTGGTACACACCTTGGCAGCCACAATTGTTGTATTAGGGATGCTAGAGAGTAATAAAACATTAAAACCCCTTAACTTCAGGGAGGAGAGGCCTGAAGGAGAACTGTGTAACTGTCGAGTACATCCGCATTGGATCTCACTGAGGAGAAGATCTACAGTTGTTTGTGCAAACCCTTCCCCGTTCCTTGCTGTAAACAACTCCATGGGGTTTGGAAATCCTGTGAACTGGACACCTTCAGTCTTGGCATGGACAGAGGCCAATACACTTGACCCTGACCCTCTGCTCGAACCAGTGCAACACAGGTGAGATGAAGTATCTGGAAACGCAGTAAAGGGGCACACCATACAGGAAACAAAATTAATTCTCGCTCCACCTGGTTGCAGTTTTATGTATTGCTTTCTCTGTTGAATATTAAGCGCAAGTTCCATGGTTTAAGTTACTTTGTTTCTGCACCCATTTAGCTCACATTTTAAGGAGTGGCTTTGAACTGCTAACAGGAAGATCATTACCAGGCTGTGCACCTGCACTTGAGAGATACATGACAAATTTTTTTCCAGGTAAACTGGTAAATTTCTTACAGAAGTATCTCCAATCTACTATTCAAAAATTTGCACTAGTGTTAACAGGCATACTTTCTGACAGCACAAATCAGTTTAATTTCAGTATTGTAGGTCCATGTTCATAGCCCAACAGATGTTTTCTAGGGTACAGAAGTCCAGAGTCATATCCACAGCTTTTACCTAGCTGACATCAGAAGTTATTCTCACAGCGCCAGCGTGTCTTCAGTCAGCCAAATGCACACTCCAGTTCTACTGTTCCACTGCTAGGTATGCAACCGATTTTTCTCTTGGGACCTATGCAATTAGAGAAGGATTTCATGATGTTTAATAAGAGAAATTGTTACTAAAATAACAGTGAGCAGTAAAACTCCATGGCTAACAACATGACTGGGAAGGGCTTAATTTTTTTGTGTGAGCTTAAGCACTAGGCTTCATTACTTTGGTGTCACCAGCCTTGCTGTATTTCCCACATTGCTGTTCAAAACACTGTCCTTATCATCCATCAAGCCTTTACTGAGCTAGAGCACATTGCTCTTTTGGCTGGTGTAAGTCTTTAAGGACAAACTGGAGGCATCTGCAATCCCTTAGTATCTCCAGAGCTACCCGGGACCTCACTCAGCTACAGAAGCATTAGTCTATGAAAGCCATTTATTTCCTCCTTTGGGACCATAAGGGGAAAAAACAGAGTTTTGCAAAGCAAAATGAAACCCAAGAAACAATCTAACTCCTGGAAAGATACCTATGATGTTCCCCAGGAATCCTGAAATCAAACATATGGATCATGAACATCCCTTGTGTGCAGAATGTTGTATGCATAAAATGCTGTGACATGAATAATATATATTAAGTCAAACTTGCTGGGATACAACATGTGCTGAACTATAGATACTATTTAACAGGCACACCCCTGGTGATGTTGTTGGCTGTATGTTAAATGCTCAGAGGGAGTTCTAAGGCAGGAAAAGGGTTTGGTACAGATTGAAAAAAAGAGCCTTGGAGGGATTATTTCAGCCAGTGTAAATTAGAGCGACCATAAGGGAAAGTTTGTCTTCTAGACAGCCTGAAATGAGGGAAGATGGCTTCGTGCCTCCTCGGCTTTCCTGTGCTTAGCTGCAGCATCAGTACAGCTAAGGCTAAAGTCATGATCCATCGTGCAGTTTGTATTGCTGGCAGGGTTCGGAGTATGTTTAGGCTTGCACTTCAGCAGAACTTGTTAAGCATGAAGTGCAAAAGTTACTGCTATACACCTCCCTGGATGAGGGTGCACACCCGCAGTCAGGAATTGGCCGTGATAAGATCACCTCTTGGTGCCCTTTCCCACATGACAATTCTTTAGTTGGTCAGATTGGTCAGAAAGTGGTGCCCAAACAGAGTATCGTAGTAAATATGACTGGGTGTTATGACTGCTACCAGATTAATTAAAACCCAGTGTTTGTTTGAAGTAATGTTTTATGCACTTTGGTGGAATTTTAATTCTTGTCACTATTCATTTGTTCAAAAGTATCTGCCTTGTAATGATAGGAATCCATCTGCAATTTTTGACTAATGATCAGTAACATTATGTGATGTCCGCTACTACTCGTATTACGTTTTGCTTGGCTTCTAAATTTCTTCATATATTTTCCTCTGCAAAAATGATAGTGGAGGGTGCAAGCTTCTTTTATTTTATTTTATTTTTTTTTAGTTTTGGATAGTTTCTGTTGTTGAATTACTTTACAAAAAAATGTACAATCTGTCATTCTTCATTGATGAAGAAATTCTCTCTCATTCTTCATTTCGGCCAGTCTCCTTAAATAACTGAGTTCTTAACTTTTCCAGTAACCCTTCAAGTTAAGCTCCGAGTCTCTGCTCTACACAAGGCAGATGATAACTGGTCTGGCTCTTGCCTGTCATTTCCCATCCAGGCAGCTTCCCTCTTGACCTTTCTACCTATCGTGTCAGGAAAAGATTCTCAAAGCACAGTTTTGCATGTTACATTATATCATTTGGGGTTCATAATATTTTGTAGGAATCAATAATAAAGTCCTATTTTCCTAGCAGTAATATCTGTCCATCTTGACTCACTTCAGCGACAACTATGAGCTGCTAATTTTATATGTGGACCTGCATGCCTGTACCAGATGTATAATTGGAATAATTTACTCTGGAGCTTAGCACTAGGCTTTATTTACCTTATATGTGTAAAATGAATCCTAGTTTTGATCTAGCTAGCATCTTGAACAAAATTATTTCATACATTCTATTTTGAACTGGTTTCTGATTTGCTGATTTTAGCAAACCAGACAGTGGTAGCATAGGGTTGCTGGTTTAATAAAACAGGAGAGACAGACAATAACTTGCTTATTTATTACAATTATATATATTTACTATAGGTTCTGACAGTATTCTTTTATTGTACTTTCATATAATCCTGTGTTATAATGACCTTTGCTTCACCATCTGCAGATATTTTAATGCTGTTTTGACCATGAACTTGTAAGACGATTTAAAAATTTATCTTTCTGTATCAATTAGGCGTCCTCATTATTCTCAACATCCCCCAAATCTAATTTCCCTGCTTAGAAGTAACATTTTTGAGGCCTTCAACTGCTGTTATCTTTTCTATTAATGACCTAAGTATTTCATATGTTGCCTGTCTCCAGTTGATTTCGATGTCTTGGTCTAATAGGAAAAAAAACCCAACCAAAACCAGAATGGAACATGAATAACAGTAACAGAAAGAAAATACAAAACAAATTAAAAAAACAAATCTGAAGCCTGAAAGAATTACTGAACTTTTAGATTAAATAAAATAAGTAGAAATAAGTAGGAAAGATTGCCAAAACCAGAAGATGGCAACAATTGCTACATTATGCTAGTACTTTCTTCAGTGCTGGTTGGTAGCTGCTGGAGTGGAATAAAAATACTCATGAAAAATGTATGCTGTTTGTATGCTTCTCAGTTTGTTTCATTTTGAGCTTTCTCTCAGAACAATCACAGGGCCCAAGAGCAAGTATGTTGAAGGCACAGACCACGCATCCTCAAAGTTCAGCTCCATTTGCCAGCCTAACACAGTCACCACAGCCTTCAACAAGTTACTTAATTCTTTTTCTGCCAGCAAAAGGAAAATAACACTACTTGTCTACTTCATAAGAGCACTGTAATATTATAGTGATTATTGGAAAATAAGATTTGTTAACAATTTTGAAATAGTAACTCTCTACCTACCAAGTTCTATCAGGGGAATTTCAGCTATTAAGTCTCCTAAACAGACGAATGCAGAATATCTTACTTTTAATTCTTATAATGTATTATTGGTGCAGAATCTCCGTAAGCACTATTAATTTAATGACAGACAATGAAGAGATTTAAATTAAGCAGTCAGCTGTGGTGAATGTTTGCTAATATCAATTTCAACTGGAATGAAGTCCAGCTTTCATTTTTGCAGATGTTGTCTATATATGCAATTCTTCTTAAATTGTAGATATGCTCCTGTGACCATATTAGTACAGCAAATGAAGAAACTATTTGTTATGGTACAAATGATATATCGGGTTTGAACACACTGTCTGATAGCCTCATGAGACATTTTGACAAGCATTTTGCTTTGGCTATACCACTATTTCTTATTTGGCCCACCCAGCAATATTATTTTATTCTAAAACTTTGCAACCCCAGTACTGCCAGGCACTGGCAATAACAGATTATTATCTCTTTTTGTTTAGCAACATTGCTCACCATTGGAAATTAAGAGTAATCAGAAACGAAAGTGGAATAAACAGCATTAGAACTACTGTGAATTGCTCAGGATCTGAACCATACTAAGGAGGATTTGTGAAGATGAATGTACATCATGTTAATGCTATCAGTCCAAGTGCTGTAATGTTACCTTCTCTCCTTGGAAAGTAGAGTGTTGCCTGAACTGCTTGACTGATCAATGGGTTTTGAATGAAGCTGTGTTTCTTGGGACCAAACAACAGGATGAAGAGATGAAAAAGACCTTTTAGAGATCATTCAGTTCACTGCCTGGCTGATGAAGGATTGTTTTCCATGATCTTTAGTTTAGTTCTAAAATTCCCAACCAACAAAGTTCCTAAAACAACTGTAGTTTACTCTCGAAAATTACCAATATGTGATAATGTATTAATATATTAATCTCTCTCTCTCTAATATTAATATATTTAGAATAAAACAAACCAGTCTGATGACCTATTATGCTTTTGTTTAAGTATATAAACATCTAAGTAGTGACACAAGGAATAGGACTATTAATGCTTCTGTATGGCAGAGACGAGATGGAAACCTGAGGCATTTATTCGAGTACAGGCAAAAGAAGGAAGAGGAAGGAAAGCAATGCTCATGCTGGGACTTCTTGTCAAGTAATTTTAGAATGACAGCAAATGCATCTCCCTTGATACAGAGGCACTCACTGCAACTTGCTGAAATGTCCTGGCAACAATACTGGAGATGACCAAGCTGATACCAGGTGCTGTAAGAATATACCATGAGTCTGATTTGTTCTGCAGACAGACAAAAAGGGAAACAGACATAGAAAACTGAAACTATTATCGCAAACTTGTCAACAGCAGAGCCAGGATTAGAATCCACCTCTAGTAGGTACAGTGTCCTGTCTACATAGAGATATATAGTATTTCTATTAGCAATAATGTATGGATACTAACAGTTTTTCAAAGTTAAGTGTTTTAGACCTTAACTTCTCTAACATGAAGAGTTAGTTATGCTTGTCACGAGGAAGCCAGCATGTCCTGAAAGGGGATATTCAGGTCAGCCATTTATTATTTTTAACAATACATGATTACTTAACATTGTATATATTCAGCTTAACATCCATAGACAATATTGCCTGTTTGTGACACTCCAACAGGACAGCTAAAGCCTGTAGTCTTTACAAATGGCCACTACTGTTGAGATCCTGGTTACTGGATGTCCTTCATTTTTACAGGGGCTGTGTACTCAATGATTTTAGATAAAGTAAAGGGATCTGAATATATGGAAACCATGGCTTAGTTTTCTGGAAACTGCCAGTCATGGTGACTTCTTTGCTAACCAGTGAAAAATCAGGGCCCTATCAGCCACTTTTTCAATGAGCTATGTCTTAAACCCAATGATTGTTCCCTAAGAAAATCCAGAGAGACAGTAACAAAGCTAAAATTAGAAATCAGGAGCTGTAGCTTCCAAGGCAATGCATATTATGTGACATTTTTTCAATACCACAGGCATTTTCTGTTAGCAAAAATGGCTTACAGAATATATTCCACAGTGTAAAAATCTCCTCTCAAAACTCAGGGGTGGATGACAACTTGGTGTTTACTTACCAAATTTCAAAACCCCAACATTTAAAAGAAACAGTGAAGAACAATATAAATAATTAATTCTGATTATTAAATCATGACTATAGCATCACAACTTGTAGTTAAAATGGCATCACCCAATCTATGCAGCTGCTTTCAAAAATAATATATGCAGTCAAAGTAGTAATGCATGGAGGTACCATAATCTATTCAAAGCACATCACACAATTAATAATTTTCCAGAATACCTTCATGAAAAAAAACTTCCCTTGTATATACCTAATGTTGGAAACTACAGGCAAAAATGGTACATTTCACTGTTCACAAAAAGTAGTGAAAATTATCTTTCAGTATGAGTCATGGTACATATTTGAAGAACTTGGCTGCTAACAGCCGAAATCTAGAAAATGGAATTTTAAGAACGAAGAGAAATGGTTTACCTCAGGGATATTCCAGCAAAAAGCTTTGGCCCTTGTGAGCTCTCCACACCCAGCAAATCACAAGCAAATTAGGAACTGCACAGTTGGAGAATGTCACATTACAACCAGCCAGAGCAAAGCACCATTTGCATATGGAGGCTCTCCACTGAGCAGCATCGTCTCCAAAGCTGATGGGATAGCTCTTGTTTACTCTTAATGCAACAGTCATAAAGTTCTTTAAAATGGCAGTTTACAGCTAGATAGGTAAAGGCAACATTTTACGTTCCATTTAAGTCTATGCAAATATAGCGCACCTGGCATGGTACAGTTTGGGTAGCTTAGTGATGCCAGACAAGACCTTACCACTGAAAAATGTATGGTTTAATAGACTCATAAATTTAAAAATAATTATTCTAACATTTGTGTAGCAAACCAGCTTCTGTGAAAATTCTACCAAATTTTCAGATCTAAAAGCAATTATGAAGACAACACAGCTGGGTAACAAAATGAACACTGAACTACACGTTGGGCATCTCCTGGAAATAGGTCAGGATTACTTTTTTGGTGAGACCCTGCATTTCTTATTTTCATCCAGACAACTGTATAACCCTGTTGGACTACTCTTCTACTTACCCCCATGTTATGTTACAAGGCAGTGCTCAGGTGACCTGGCCATTTTAATTTCACGTTCCCCCTCCTCACCTTCATTAGGGAGAAGTAATAGCATTATATTGTAGGAAGAGAAGGGCGATTAAGTCTGTGAAACTAGTTAGAAACATTCAGATAAAACTGGCATTGTTGAGCCTCTGGAAGAAGGCCAGCCTGAACTAAATTTATCCGGGGCGAACACTTTTTGGGGGCGGGAGGAGGGGGCCGACAGAAGGGAGCTGGGAAAGAGGAGGGCCTTTCCAGAGGCTTGCCGAACATGCTCACGTCCTTTCGCCTCACACATCACCTCACACAGCGACCGTGAAGGGCCGCAGCAGAGCCGACACCGCCGCCCGCTCCGCAGCCCTGTCAGCCCCGGCTCCCCGCCCACCCCGCCGCTACCTCCCTCCCCCCGCGGCCGCAGAGCGACCACCCCCCCCCCCCCCGCCGCGCATGCGCAGCTGCCTCCCTCCGGCCGCTGGCCGCCGCGGGGCGCGCATGCGCGGTGAGCGGGGCGGGTGCGCGACCCGGAGCTGGCGGGAGGCGGAGGAGGGCACGGTATGTGGAGGGCGGTGTGGCGGGGCTGCTCCCTCCCGCTCTCCCCGTCCCGCATCCCTCTATGGGGCCGTCCTGCGGGGGGTGCTCCCCCCCCCTTTCCTTCCTGCGCCGGGCCTCGCCTCGCCTCACACCACTTCACGCGGGACGGGGCGTCCGCGCCTCAGCCCGGGCGCCGCCGCTCCCCCGGTGGATGTCGCCCGGCTATGGCGGCCGGCGGCAACCCTCCCTCCCCCTCCCCGCGGCGGGAGGCCTGAG
>JAVJGG010000074.1:7981629-8042611 GCA_035590195.1 Aviceda cuculoides | reverse complement strand
CTATGGCGGCCGGCGGCAACCCGCCCTCCCCCGCCCCGCGGCGGGAGGCCTGAGGGGGCGAGGGCCGCGCCGGGGGAGCCGTCCCGTCCCGTCCCGTCCCGTCCCGTCCCGTCCCGTCCCGTCCCGTCCCGGCGTGGCGTGGCGGGAGGGGCCCCGCAGTGCGGGGCGGGCGAGGAGGAGAAGGAGTCGGGCCGGCCGGGGTCTCGCCTGGCCTCGCTGCCGCCTGCGAGGCCCGCGGCCGAGTGCGACGGATGAGTTGGGATCTGCTCGTCGCTCTTGCTGGGGTAGTTTCAGAAAGAAAGGCCGGCGTGCTGCACAGGTACCAGCAGCCTGGTATCTCTTCGCAGCTGCTAATTTGCTAAAGCACGTATCTCTGCTTAAAACGTTATGTGAGGACGAGGCTGTTGTTACATGTGCTTGACCGCAGCTTTGCAGTTCATGGTCTGGTCTGGGAAGTTTGGGAATCGCAGAAATATTGACGGTGTCTGTTTCCCACGTTTCCTCTTCCCTGGCATCCACGTGGCATGAACAGACTTAACGGGGGCTTGGCTTAACTGCCATTGAAAATAACGTATTTTCAAGTGCTAGATAAATAATTTATGTCATGGGCAGGCAGGATGATGTTGTGATATAGGGCCAGATCCTCAAAAATAATGAACACCGCATGAAGTGCTGTGTCCTTTGTATTTCTTAAGAAAAGGTGTGGTCTAGTAATAGTTACAGAGTATTTGCATGTGGTGCTGCAGTGGTGCCTGATGTCTATAAATACATTGAAACAGCTGTATTTACGACACATCCTCTTTGAAAAAGGGGAATAAAGTAAAACTGGCCAGATTCTTTAAGAGAGTTTTTCTGTTATCTTTAAGACCCTGGGAAGGAAGCATCTGAGGGGTAGGGAAGGTGCTCATTTGAAGCATGCTATAACCACATGAAGCCACATTGTTGGGCCATTGAGAGCAGTACATGCCAGCGCATGAGCATGAACAGTTGCTTCAGCTGGACTCTGATGGCTGTTATGTAGGCTCTGGGTCCATAAACACTAGAGTTAAGCTTTTGGGGAGCTGTTCAGCTGCCCAAGGAAGAGGTGGTAGGCCAATGGAGGTAGCCTAGAAGTGGATTCAGGTTTCTGGTCATCACTTGGACCATACTGCTAAGGAAGTATATGTCAACACTGCAGTACTGTGTCCAGCTCGGCTCCCCAGTACAAGAAAGACAATGACACACTGGAGCAAGTCCAGTGAAGGGCCAGAAAGGTGATTAAGGGTGTCTGACATATGAGGCAAGGCTGAGAGACCTGGGACTCTTCAGCCTGGAGAAGAGAAAGGTCAGTTTGATTGCATAAATGTGTATAAATACCTGATGGGAGGGAATAAAGAAGGTGTAGCCAGACTTTTTTTCAGTACTATGCATTGAAAGCACAAGAGGCAATGAGCACAACCTGATACATTTTTTCATTTAAACAGAAGAAAAATTATTTACTGCTATGGTAATTGAACAGTGCAACAGGTTCCCTAGAGAGGTTGTGGCATCTCCAGCCTTGGAGATAATCAAAACCCAACTGGAAAGGATCCTGAGCAACCTGCTCTAGTTGACCCTATTGTGAGTAGGAGGATTGGACTAGACAGTTTCCAGAGGTCCCTTCCAACTTCAGCTATTCTGTGTATCTATTATTGTCTAATGTACTTGAAGAAACATGTTTGTTTTTCTTAAAGAAACATGTTTTTTTTCCCGAGTGCTTTTTTATTTTATGATTCAATTGCTATAAATTAGTGAAAGTTTTTAGTGTTCATTTCTTCTGTCAGTACTAACATTTAGTTTGCTCTGCAGATGTCCTGTAACATGGTAGGTGAAGAGGACCTCTTTTTGGAAGAAAAAAGATTCAAGCAGTACTGTGAAGAATTTATTAAACATTCACAGCAGATAGGAGACGGTTGGGAGTGGAGAACTAGCAAGGTAAAATAATTGTAGTGTTACTTTTTAGATACTCTTGCTGGCCTTTTTAAAGCTGTTGACAACCACCACAAGCTGGAACATCCATTAAGGGGGGTTTACAACATGCGAGATAAATGGGATTTTACACAGCTGGTCCAAGAACAAAATAGTGCGTAGGTGGTTTGCATGAGGTTTTAGGCCAGTACATGTATTGGATGGGGTTCATGAATCCAGAAACTGCTGGGATGGCCTAGTGCAATTTGTTGTGTAACAAAGGGGTAGGATTACCTGAGGTGATTTCTGTTGTGATCAGAAAATGTCTTTTTAAGACATTATGCAGTCTTCATTTTCAGAATTCCCAATGATGGGGAAACAGTCACAGCTCTCAACCAGGCATTTGAATGGTTGGCTATGCTTAAAATTGATTTAAAAAAAAAAAAAAAAAAAGGTATTACTTTTAATCTTAACTGCCTAGCTTCATCTTCCAGCCATTGGTAGCTGTACCTTGTCTGCTAAGCCGAGGACCCGTCTTTTATCAGAACTCTTCCTGTTTTGGTACTTCAGATTCAGATCTATTCATCCCTTAACCTTGTCAGCATAAAAGCAAAACCTGTTGAGATCCCTCGCTATTTGATGTGTTTTCCAATATTTTAATCAGTTTTGTGGATCTCCTCTGAATCCTTTCCAGTATATAAAAATCCTTTTTCAGCTGTGGGCAGAACTAGACAACGAATGTTGTATCACTGTGAAATTCAAACCTTCCTACTCTGGGCAAGTGATTGTGCTTATATATCCAAGGATCACTTTAACCCTTTAAGCTGAAATAGCACATACCTTTGTTCTAAATGTGTGACTAATATTTCATATTAAAATACATGTTAGCTGCGTACAGCAACCAGAAGAATCTGTCCATATTAATGATCAGTCCTCATTATTTGCTGCTTCTCCATGACTTTCAGACCTCACCAATAATAATTACATATTGTTTCTAGGTCATTAATCAAAATTTTAAATAGTGCGGGGCCCAGAGTAGTCCCACAGGAGCCCATTAGAATCACTTCTTTTATGATGATTCCCCATTTTTTAAGTTACATTTTAGATCTGTGTATTAATCATTTTGCATCTGTTAATGTGTATCAAGTTAGTGTGGGATTATTTTAATTTTTTAATTTCTGCTTGTTGAATCAACAGTTACCTTACAGAAGTCTGAGTGTACATTGTTACAACTTCCGTGTTTATCAATGAAACATGTCTTTTTAAATCACCCTGACAAAATCTATTTTTCTTAAATAACTACTTTTATTGTATATATTTCTTTATTTACTGAATTCTGTATGATCTCTTCTTTTACTTTGCTTGGGATGAAGTCAAGCTAGTATGTGTATAGTTACACAAATTAGCCAGGATATAAAGATATATTGATAATGCTGTCTTTCTTCAAAATTCTCTGAAACTTCCACAGTGCTTGAAGACTTGACAAAAATCAGCAGTTCTTACATACTGATTTAAAAATACCTAATGATAGCACTTTATGCTAAGGTCCTGCTTAACCACTGCTGAAATGAAAACTTTGTAATAGTTATGGCTTATGGCTACATAATTTGTGTTTGTTCTATAATAACAACAGAAATATTTTGAATACTTGCTTTTTCTACTTTGGATGCTTCTGTTATTTTCCATCTAATAAGAAATCCACACAGTTCTAGGATTTCTTTTTGCCACACTTCTTTTGATGGGTGCGCAGTATAGGCTTTCATATGTTCTGTTGCTTCTCTGACTGGTTTCCAGTAATGGGTGGTTTGGGATACTCATTATCTGTGTATTCTTTCTGCTGTAGAAAATTTACTGCTCTAGCTTTTTTTTTTTTTTTTTACTTTAATGGCTTTATTGGTTTCCCATGCTCATGAATTTGGGAGAGAAAAATCATGCTTGTACCATTTTGAAATGCAAGAAGTGTCAGAGTAAATGTATGCCATCATTTCTACATAAGTAACTGTACATTAGCATATGTAACCCTTTCATCACAGATGAAACAGAATTTCAGTAGGAAGCAGGATCTTTGCCTTAGATGCATTCTGTTTAGAAGTTTTTAAAAGAGTGCAAATACTAGCCAAATGTTACAATGCACCCTTTCTTACAGACAACCATTTGAAACTTTAGATTTTAGTCCAAGGCTATATTTGTGAGGATTTATTCAACAAAGAAAGATGCTCTGAGCCTCTGTTGGGAATTTAATACATGGGTCAAAGTTTGAACTTTCTGTTAAATAAGAAGCTTTGCTGGAAATAGAAGAATGAGATAGATTTTTGTTCTCACATATAAAAAAATTGTAAGAGGTTTTTTTTAATGGGCCAAGTTGGCGACTGTGATTTCAGTGTGTGATAAAAACCTGGCCATTGAGACCATCCGTTTATAGTACGCGGTCTGGGAAGGAAGCTTTTTGTTAACAAGATGTCTCATTGTATTTTTGCTTTCTTTACCATGGTATGTATTGTGGGTAGTTTGGGGCACTCTTAATTTTGCTGATGTAATGCACTTGGATCCTATTCCTCATTCCATACTTAGGTGAATAGAGCCATTGATAGCAATAAGACCACACAAGTAAACCAGGCTTGTAGAACTGTGTTCTTGTGTTCCTATGTTTTCTGTAGAGATTAAATTTAGGTGATGAAATACTCATTGTTTATGTGGAGCTTGCTGTTGTGGCATAAGCTCACATGGCCCAAGCAGAACCCTGTATTTATAGCTGTAAGTGCAATGTTCTAAACTATGTTATTTTTATAATCTGGTTTTTTTTCCCAGAAGAAAGCTGTGAGAAAGCCAAGAACACCTCTACTGTAGAACCTGATGGAGCTAAACTTCAGTGCTGTTATTAGGGATGGAGAGTTAAATCTTGGCCGTGAAGGCTGCCCTGTTTGCTTTTTGCTTTATGTTTGTTTCATATTTAGTTAGGTCAATCTAGGTAGTCATATCAATGGCTATATCAGTTCACTTTTGCTTATGATACTCACAAGACAGCTGGAGTAGAAATGGACTTCCTTTCCACGTTAATGGGATCAAAATCCTCGCTTTTTTTTATTTTATTTATTTGTAAGGGCAGAAGTGTACAAAATACGTGACACTACAGAGAGTGCAACAGGAGGGATGCATCTCTTTCCTGCCACCTCTCCTGTAGCCTCTGACATAAAGCTGTCAAATAGAGACTGCTAACTCCACATTTCTAGCTATCCATAGATACTTTTTCATGGCACTCAAATACTCCAGAATGCAAAGGCTGTGGAGCTTGGCTCCTCTCTGTTGACTGGAAGAACTGGTTCAGGGAGGTGAACACTATATCCAACCCTTCTTTGGCAAAGCTCATTGTGCCTTGGGGCATTTTACCTCTGTGGGTGGCTGTAGTACTTTCTTTGCTGCTCTTACGGGGATAAATACCAATGCAGGTAGCTTTACTCTTGCTGACACTCGCATGAAGCTCCACAAGGAGAGACTTGAGAGAGTGTTGAGAGTGAAAGAAGTGGCTTTTGTATCACCAAGTTAGGCTTAATATTTTTCACTGTTGTCCTCTGCATGCTTGATTCTTCATTGCACAGGATGCAGTTGGTTTTGCAGCCAGGACATCCAGCAAAGTTTGGTGGATTCATGCTCTTGATGAGATTTAGTGAGAAAATAAAGCATGCAATAGGAGAAGTTATGAGCAAGGTAATTGTTCATAGTACGAGTCATACTTAGAAATTCATGGACAAAATACATATAGAGACCATTATAATTTTTTATGTGTAAAACTTGGTAAGAACAAAGTAAACAAGTAGCCCAAAGCAGATTTTGGAGGTACATCTATTCTATAGTGTCCTTGAAAAGAGAGAGCTAGTGTGTCAGAATAAAGCCCATGTTGATTTAAAGGTCATAATACATGAAATAAACTCTGTCAGCAATGACGGATTAACCAAAGAGTTAAATTACAGTTAAATTTGCAGCCTTGTCAAGCAATTTAATGCTACATTAATGGATTTTGTAGAGAGACTGTTTGAATAGAATCCTTTTTCATCAGATGCTGTGCATATGCTTTCTGTGTTTGTCTAAAATAAAATGTAATGAAACAGCTAATAAAACCCCAATTTATTTGTTTCCTTTGAGAACATGCAACTACTGTTCTTTGTGTTCTGTGTACTCTTTCTCCCTTTCAGAGTGTACATTTTTCCAGTGATCTGTTATTAAACTTTTTCTCTCCTCTTACTTCTAATTAAAAAAAAAAAAAGTTTATATATGTGTGCACATAGTCAGGTCAGCAAGCGGGGAAACCTCCTAAAACATTCTCCTGCCACTCTGAAATTGCACAAGGACCTTTTACAACAGTAGACCATATGGCCTGGGAAGCAGAATGATAAAAAGGGAACTGGGAGCAGCTTTGTCTGTTTTCTCTTACATTTGACCCTCAGAGGTGATCAAGAGAAGGGAACAAATTGTGACTCCGCACACGTAAGTTCTGAAGTGTTGGATTTTTTTTTTTTTACCCCCAGAACTTTAAGAAAGTTAGAGG
This sequence comes from Aviceda cuculoides, assembly GCA_035590195.1. NCBI lineage: Eukaryota > Metazoa > Chordata > Aves > Accipitriformes > Accipitridae > Aviceda > Aviceda cuculoides. The sequence continues at coordinate 8,036,142 of JAVJGG010000074.1, read as the reverse complement.
GGGAACAGAGCAAAACTAAATCAATCTACCAAGAGTTGGGAGGTTTATAGTGCTTGAAATAGATAGGTCAAAATTGTTAATAGCTGCTCATCTCTTTGTGACCTTAGTGCACTGTGTTCCATTTTTTTGGCACTCAGCCTGATCCCCAGGTAGCAGTTGTGTTATTCAATTAATAGCTATACTAAATTTTATTTTTGCTGTTCAGGTCTTTGACTTCCTTTAACACCAAGAACTAGTGTAAACTACCTGTGAGAAGATGCTGAAAAGCAATGCAATCATCGGTGCCTATAAAAAGACTTGGAACTTGTGCCTAAATACCATGCTCTGTTTATTTTCTAGAACAGTGATGATACTTGGTTACAGAAATTTTTTTTCTTTCTTGTTTTCTGAACACAGGACCTTGGTGATGGTTATCTTAGTAAAACACAGTTCCAAGTAAGAAATAGAAACCTCCCACCAGATCCGAAGGAGAAAAACAATGATAACATTGAACAAACGTTATTTACACATGTTGAAGTAAGTACAGATTTTAGACTTTTGTGTTTATAAAATAGATAATGAACAGGATTTTTTAAAATACTATACTGTTTCCCTCCAGAAAGATGTCAAATCTTAAGTTACAAGTGGCTTTTAATTATTCTTTCTACAGTTGTTCTTATTCATGCATACAGCTATATTGGTGATGAAAATTGGGAGGAAATGGAAAGGCTCCATCATGTCTTACATATATATTTCCCTCATGGAAGGATAATATTTATTTGTACATTGATTCACTAACACTAAGGAAACTTTTTTTTGTATGTGGAAAAAGATTAAGCATGAAGATTTAGTTATCTCAGAGGTAAATATTAATTTAAAAATAAAGAAAACTTTGAGGTTAATAATCATTTTAAGTGATATTTACTAAATAAGTAAGTTGTATATAGGAATTTTGTCCTCAGTGTATACTTTTCTACTGTGGAACTAACTTAAAATACTGAGCAATTTTTTGGAGCTGGTGGTGGGAAATAAAATAGATTTGGTGTTCTTGGAGGAGAGTAAACTTTTTTGTTCCAGAAAATGAAAGCTGTTCATTAAACGGGGTGAGCTGATCTGAATGATTATTTGCTTGTTTGATTCTGCATTAGACTTCCAGGTTATTGACTAATCAAGATATAAACAGTAGAAATTCACTCCCTTGTTATGTTGTTACCATAAATATGAAAAGAAGTCTTGGATTATAATTGACTGAAAACAATGCATTCTATATATTATAAACTATTGAATAGATGGACATGGTATATTTTCCAGTTACCTTTTCCTGCAACAATTCCTTTTTTTGGCAGCACACAGATTTTATTCCCCAACCCCTGCCCCAGAGACTCTGGTACAGGGTCTGAAATGAGTATTCTTTTGGCCTGGTTTCTGAACAAAATGGCATGTAAAACAATCATGCTGTCTGTTAGTCTGTGATGTAGTCATTTCTACTGATTTTTTTATTTCACTCACACATTTCAGCTGTATTTTAAAGAGGGGTAGATATCAAAAAGTATTTGCTTCTTAAAAATCTTGTGAAAGCAGATGGCTGGCCAGATGAAAATGACTTTTTCTGGCAGGTAGTGGTCTGATTATGTTCTGTTTGGCTAGTCATTGCCAGTACAGGACTGGACTAAAGCAGCGCCTTGGTCCCTCTTGAGTGCCGTGAGGAACAGCTAGGGTTCACATGCCAGAAGTGAGCTGGAAAGAAGACATGGTTCTGTTGCCAATAAGACAATTAAGTTCAATACACTAAAAAAAAAAAAAAGAAAAAATTTTACAAGCCTGTTGCTGATACTCCAGCTTTGATACAAATTGGAATCCTTATAATCTTAGAATCATTATCTGCAGTTGTTTGATAAGTACCAATTATAAGCATAGTATGTAAGTCACCTGAAAGGTAGCTGAAGCATTTTAAGTTTTTGTTTAATTTAAATTCTAGTATCTCTTAAAATGAGGGCTAATATCAATGCTTCTGAGGTTGTTACTTAATTGTCACTACGACAGTGTTTGTATGCTTCAGTCCTGACTTGTAAGAACAGATGACTGCTTATATTCAAAATTGCTTTTAACGATTCTGACTTTTTTTTAATAATGAATCAACTCTTCATTACGGAGTGTATTTTAAAAGAACATCTTGTAAAAAGCTATTGAGTCCTTCTGGAAAGAAGTATCAGCTATAGAAAAACTGGCATAGCACAAAAAGGGCTTCAGAGCCTGTAACATACTGAAACAGTGTCTTTACAGTGTCTTTAATATACTGAAATATAATAATAAACAGTCTTCAATGTAATGAAATATGATTCCAGGCCAAACTATGGTTTCTCAAGATACTGATATTAATAATTACCTCTTGAAATATTGTGAAAGATTTTCATGTTTTGAATCATAGAAATGTCTAGGTTAGAAGAGACCTTGAATGTTAGCTGGTCCTCTTTGAGAAGGAGCCTTTGTTTGTGTTGTGTAGTAGCGGTAAAGATGAAAGGTGAAGCAAGAGGAAGGTCTTAGAAAATTATGTAAGTTATAAGACATGAGTGTATGCATAAGAAAAAACCTGAGTTTACTCTCCAAAACATTCACTGCCTAATAGAGATTATGTCAGATGTATAGTCTGAAGGGTAACCAGGCTGTTAAAGTCACTTAATCTACAAAATGGAAGAAGCACACCAATAAGTTGGAAAATGAAATTTCGTATGGATGCATAAAGTAAAACTATATATTTAACACTAAGAAGAAAGATGGAAACGGTGACTGTAGAGGGTTAAATTTGCTGAAGCACAGCAGTGAATGTATAAGATGCATCTTTTTCTCCACAGATGTTGAAAGTGAGAATCCTGTTGCACTAACAGCCTGTTACTTAAATAGGTTTTGTTTTTGTAAAAGTATATGTTGCACCCATAAATCACATGGTATTACGAAGTTACTGCAAGCTTTTTCAATAAGTTATTGAAATATGTTCTGATGAGTAGAGTTCAGCAAGAGTTGTGGTTTTGGTAGAACTTGGAAATATGCATTCAATATTTGGCATTTTTTCCTTAGACAATGTTTAAATTTTATTTTTATGTATTTCAAGTCTAAAGGAGCTCTAGATAAGAATTTAAATTTATTTTGGAAAAAATGTAGCCATTTTCTGATACTTGCGTATTTCACAATTTTCAGTTTCAGAGTTACTGTTATGATCTAGATTTTTCTGTATTGTATCTCTACTATTTGTGTCTTACAGAGATATTGCCATCTATCAGTAGTCTGATCTTCTCCTTCAAGGTGTGGTAGGATATATAATACATAGTTTTATGTAAGAGAATTGACTAGGAACAGTAAGAGATCAAAAATTAGGAAATTAAGGTCCAAGTAATCAATATCCATTTTTAGGAACAACAAGTGTTGACAAAAAGACAAGGAAAAAAATGTACTGTGGTGTATGAGAGGGCATAAGAGGCTTCTCCTGTTCCTGGGAATTCAGTTCAGAAATTGCAAATAGAATGTTAGTTTTGGCAGGCAAGGTGAAAATTAGGAGAAAAATTGGAAGACAGGTTTTTGAGGCTGGGTGGAAATACAGGAAGGTTATCCATAGTGAGGCTATAACTCCTCTTTAAGTAATTGAACCAAAGACACATCAGGGAAGATGTGATGTTGAATGAATCAGTGAGTATATACTGTTGTAGCAAAGAGTACAGTTATGATGTTGAAACTGCAGAGAAGCAAAATTATTACTGTTCTGTTCGTTCTTAATCTGTGAAGATATTGAAGTGTAATGATACAGTACAGAAAATAAACAGAACAGCTGAAGTAACTTTATTCAAATCGAAAATCATCAGTTACCACAGTATCAAGAATGTGCTAATCTTATTGGATCTCCAGGGAACCTGATAAAACTATTTGAAAAGTTTATTTCAGCTTATTGGTCATATGGACAGTTAACTTTTCCAACTTTCCATCTCATTGTCTGGTATTTAAATATTTGGAGGCTTCCTGGTGAAGGAGTGATGAATAACTATGTATTCTGGTCTTATCTACAGAGCAGTCTGTATTATGTGGTATGCTTGGTTCCATTTATACAAGTTGTGTTTTCATCTGAAAACCAAGAATAAAATTCTGTGTGGGTTTCTTTCTGCTTATTTTAGATATCTGCAATATAGAGCTTGTCACTTAAATCTTTGTTTCAGCCTGAGGAGGTAAAAAAGTATTTTGGAGTATAAATCAGTCAACCTATTTTAGGTGTCTTCTTTAAGAGAAGATGAGTCTAAAAGTGTCTGTTTTTCTTCACTGATGATCAAGGGAAGCTAGATGGTTAACCTGGATGTAGATGTTTGCATTTTGTCATGTAAATCTCATACAACAAAATATGGATCTGAGCTCATTAAAAGCCGTAGTGATTTTTGGTGGTGACTTCACTGAGGCCAAGATTTCACTTTGACGGTAAAACTTACACTTAGTTGAGGACTGTATTTTGTAAAGTAGCAACTCAGAAAAAAAAAAGATTTAAGGATAAACTGTTGGAGCATTGGCTTAAGCTTTGATGGAGATCCTTACATTGAGACTGTCATGCTTGTGCAGTGGAACTCTGTGGCCTTTGTGATACTGGGGTTCAGAATGGGCAGTCACAGTCAGTACCTGTAATGGTTCTGCAGATGTTAGTGTGCCAAAGTACCACCCTTTTTTGGGGAGTGGGGGTGCTGGGAGTTGCTATGTTCTAGCCCCTGTTGGAACTTCTTACTTGCACAGAGGTTCCTGTGTTGCAGGTATTGTGAGATACTAAGGATCACCTGACTGGCAGTAAGTTGATGTAGTGGGAGGCAGCCTGCTCTATGGGACCAGCAGGAACACAGTGGAAGCTAAGACCAGGTTTGGGAACCACTGTGATGTACTGCAGCAAGTTGGCATGTCATCTAGTATGAAGCAGATTTTCCATTTTCTGGAACTTGAAGGCTTCTGCCTTGCACATGATAGTTAATTGATGGTTTCTTCAGCTCATTGGCAAGCCTGCAGAATTCAGACTGTCTCCTTCTTATCTTTTCACATGTCAGTGAACCTTTGATATCTGCTAGTTTCCAGACACACTCCTGCTAATGCCTGAGCTGTTCTAGGCAGTAGAGGAGTTACCTTATGAACTCACATGAGGACCGCATAGGGTGTTGGGCGCTGTGAGAAGGCTCACAGCTTTAAGTGGGTGCAGTATAAGCATCATCAGTTGGATTTTATTCTTTATATTGAAATGGCCCTTAACACAAGGTTAGAGGAAGGTAAATGTAAAAAAGGGTTTATGTCCACATAGGTGCACAAAGCAAGGTATCTGGAGACAGGTATGCTTAAATGCTAATATCTACTTAAAGCAGTTTAAGAAAGTTTCTCTTTGTACTTGGCAGTAACTTGAGTTGTCAAGCTATTTATCTAACCAGGTGCCTGTGGATGCTGTTTTATGCAGACCCTATCTTTCCGTTTGCCATCTTACTAGAAAAAGATTGAGAATGTTCCTCTGGAATGCCATTCTCTTATTTTTGTGGATTTAGTTTCATCATAATGTTTGTTTTTGCATCCAGATTGGTAAACAGAAACTACTAATGACATTGTGACTAACAATAAACAAACTTTTGACTGAGTTTGTGGAGATCAGTGAGATCAGATTTGGTCCCTAGGATATGAGCTGAAGAGTTCATCAGTCTTTTAGAGTATCTTCCAATAGAATAAAAATAGCATGAGATGCAAAGCAAGGAACTGATACAAACACACGGTGCCATTTGAAAATTTTTAAGTTGCAATTTTGTTCTGGTTAAATTTTGATTGAATCAGTTGTTGTCTTTCTGTGCTCTCCTGACTTTATGCCAAATGAGTGTCAGCTATACTTTTCTGCAGACAGCATAAATCTTGTGTAACCACCATACTGTGTTCTGGCTAATTCAGCCACAATCTTCAGTGTGTATTCTTTCTCGATCCAAATCAAATCTGTCCTGCCAAAGGATCTGTCAGGATTTGTATCAATGAACATGGAATTGTGTCGTCTTTTGTATAACTTATCTCATATGTGGAAACATGTTTCAAATATTTCTATATTGACAATCTTATATTACCCAAATTTTATAAAAGAGATTCATGTAACTTGTTCATCACAAGCTCTTCATGGAGACTAGACACAATGATGACCAGCTGTGGGAGGTAGTAAGTTTGATGATCTTAGCCTGGGCTTGGTTTTGAGGGGTACTATGGCACTGGTATCTTGACTGTGTGAGGCAGTAGCTTCCGCTGACACTGGAATCTGACCCTTCTATATTTGTGGGTTTTTTTTTCCCTTTTCAGTCATCCTCCTGTTTTCCAGTCAAGGTAAATCACAGCGAACAGAATGGTTTTTCCTCCCTGTGATTGAAACTGTTCAAATGCTACAAAGTCATATTTCACTTACTTTATTGTGAGCCCAGGTAGCCAACTGCACTGAAACGATGCCTTTCATCCTAGACTTTAGTATTTACCATCATCCAACTCCAGCTTTTGTTAAGTGCTGTGTAGACACATTTTAAGCAAGGACAGAACAATTACATATATTATTACGTGAATTGTTGGTAATATGAAAAATACTGTACAAAATTAAAAATGAAGATAGTCCCCCTGCCTCAAAGAGCTTATGTTCTAAAAGAGTAAAATAGGAAAATCTGGATTCACTTTATGCATTCTTTTTGTTTGTTATTCAAATAGCTCAAGGGAAGCAATAACTTGGAGTAATAATTCTCTGTGTGTGGTTTGTCTCAGCTCTTCTGGGTATTGCAGAAGAAGTGAGTCAGCGTGGAACCATTTCTGAAGCCAGAGCTATTGCTGCTTTATGAAGGAGTGGGCAGGTTGGGAATGTTGAAGGTCTGTTAATATCTGATGTTGCCTTTGGAAAATGAGGACTGAGCTTCACAAACGTGTCGATTAACTTATGTATTTATTTTTATGTGGACTCCGCCTTTGCTGGCAGATGTTCATTAGTTAGTGAAGAACTGCCTGATGGAGGACATTGGAATGAGTCTGACATGTTTCTTGAACTTCATAATACCATGTGATTAGCTGTTCTGCTGTGCTGTTCAGTTTATAACAACTAGAACATTACAATTCTTAGTAATTATTAATCATTTTTTCTCTAAACAAATCCAGTATTTTTAGAATTAAGAACAACAACTTTTTTTTGTGCAAAAGTAAATAAGATGAACGCAGTGTAAACATTTGCATAACCACAGTATTTGTTGGATGGTTAAAACATGTGAAGTGAAAACTCAGCAGACTGTACTTAAGGAGAGAAATGTAAATATATTTAATGGAATCCAGCACTCACTGCAGAAAATAATGAAAGGACCTTAGTAAAGAGGGAGAAAATCAAGTATTATGTATTCACCAAAAACGTCAGTTTGTAATGAATGATCAGAACAGTATAGTTGCTCAGAAACAGGTGAGTTTACCCCTAGTCTTTTCGATAGTTTCCCTGTTGCTCTGAGAAGGGAAGTAAATCATGCTACATCTGTATTCAGCCCAAAATATGTTCCCTTGAAAAACTGATATGGGAAGCTTTGGTGGCTTTGATAGGAAGGAAGTATTCTAATTTCAGTTTGTCTCAGATCTGCTCAGACCCTTTTCATCACGCTTGGCTTCCTATTCCAATTTCATTAGGTCTCCTGGGAGTGAGCTCTTCCTTTGGTGCTGCTGCCCAAAATGTTGCTATTCAGCCTTAACTGCGCCACAGTGCATGTCTGTGCCCTGTAAGTCCATGTTAGCCAGGCGAGTGTTTGGCCACATCTTCCAAATTCCTTAATGCTTCATTGTCTAGCATATGTACCAGCAACCTTTTCAAATGCCAGGTCACAGAAGGGAAATCTAAATTGTTGATGGAAACCTGTAAAAAATAAGAAGAAACCACTTATTCTAAAGAGATCTGAAGTGTGTTGCAAAATGCAGTGAAGATGCTTGTGATTTTGCTTAAAAATGTATTAATCTGAAATTGGAATTAGCCTTTTTTAAACCGCAAGACAGTATTCTGGTGTGGATTTTATTAACTGTTTTCTACATGAAAAGGCTTGGCAAAAGAATGACATTGTTTAGAAATATCAAGGCTGGAAGAAACTTTGGTGTAGACGTTACACCCCTTCCTTGAGCTGGCGAAACCTCAATGAAGGAAGAGTGCTGTGGTGACAGAAGTCATTTGAATCCCAGATACATCCTGCTTCTGGGCTCCTTCATTGATGGGATGTCTCAGTCTACAAGGAAGAGGCTAAATGTTTCTGCTCCTGTAAAGTTCTGGAGACATGGGAAGTTTTTGTCTCTCACGCACAGACCTTTGTAGATCATTTTCAGTGTGTCACTTTGGTATCCTGGCAGTAGTTACATTTAGTTTTCAACAGCTTTGATGACATACTGTTGGCTTGACTATCCTTGTGGATGGTGGGACTCTGATCTTAATTCTCTGTCTTGCACATTCTTTGATTGCTGTTCTGCTTTACCCAGTAGGATATGCTTAATAAGTTTTCACAAACCTTAGAAATTATCTCAAAGCAAATATATAAACTAATTTTGAAGCTTTTGGGAGAACTGAAGAAGCACATTGTATGACCTCCCCAAATCATTTCTTTTTAGTTTAGATGTTAGCATAGAGTGATTTCAACTTTTTGTTTGCTATCTTAGTATTCAGAGTTGTCGCTTAATATTAGCAAATAAATGCTACATCAAACACAGAAGAAGATGCTCTAATTCAGATTTGGTAACTGAATGTGACAAGTCAGTTAGAGTTACCAAGGTTGAAGGCATGGTGTAATCCTAGCAGAATGTCTTCCTTCTGCAGTAAATAAACCTCCTTTTCCTATGGAGCACACATTGAGACTGTGGTAAGTGAAGATGGTTTTCCCAGAATCTGAACTTTGAGACACTAGTAATACCACTGACAGAATTATTTATAAGCTCCCTCATTTGGGCCAATGATCCTGTATTATAGATATTAAAAAGAAGTATTGTTATTTTGTTCTGTTTAGTGCGTTTTTTCATGACGTCCAGAAGGTTGTTTTGAAAAATTTATAAGGGTGGTTTTAGTGCATCTAGACAAAAAAGGAAAAATCCAGACTGAAGTCTTTAAACTTTAATTCTTCGAGTTGAAATTTAATTGAATAATTTTAAAGTGTGATTTAATTTCATAAATGTACAATCTGTCCTTTTTAATGTGCGCCTTCTTAATAAATTAAGTCATTATTATGAGATTGTAAAAAATAATTTTTAAAAATGGTGCCAGAGTGAACTTCAACAGCAGTTGTCTTTGCTCTGTAAATTATGCTGACTGATTTAATTTAAAACTGTGTGTAATTGCATATACAGCAGAAGTATCTGAGAAATGTAGGCCACACATTCAGATAGTCATGGGCTGTGTGTTTCCCCTCTTACTTTGCCAGGGTAATGTCTTTTTCACAAGGCTTCATGGCTTTTGCATCAAATGCTTGGATGGCCACATGCTTGGCATTCCTTGAGACCTGGGCAAAACATTCAGAGGTTCCAACTTCTACAGTTTTATCAGTGGAAAGGCTTGTGAGAAGTTAAAATCTGTTTTTCTGTTTTCAATTTAAAAATATTACTGTAGTAGTCTTAATAAGAAAAACTGCTATAAAAATAGGCATTTCTTTTTTTTTTTTAAATAGCAACACAACAAACAGAAGTTCATTATACAGTGGTCTGCTGTTACAATGTATTGTTGTTGTTTCCCCCCCTGCTTTTTTTTCCCCTCCCAAAAAAGTTGAAATTGAGCTACCATGAGTGGAAGAGGTACTGAAGTGATGGGCATATCCACAGTGCTTATGGTGGCACATGTGGCCACACCATGGCATCCTATTATATTATTTAATATATTAAAACTAATGTGTCTTGTAACATAGTACCATTGTGGCATTTCTTAAGCAATGCTGTACTTGGGGATAATGGGGATGAAGAGTTTCGGGGGAGTATACTAGTAAGATGCAATGATTCTTCATCATGTACTAGCAAGTAGGTGCCAAATACTTGCCCAGTTAAACCTCTAAAACTAGATTGTTCAGGAGTTAGAACAGGCTGTACACTACAGTGTTTTCACTCAGTACAACTCACAAATGGGGACAGGCATGTGGTTAAAAGCTCACTAGAATGCATGAAAGACCCACATGCGTTACTCTGAATTTTACTCTCACAGTTTGCTTTATCTGTAAATTGTGTGCGTTTTCATATTAAGACTATATGCTTTAGGATTCAGTAGGACACATGATACATATTGGTGGTACTTGTTCAGAATTGATTAATCACCAAGATATGCAAAATGCGAAAGGATTATGCTCCAAGCATGTACATTGAAACTGACAGTGATGTTGAATGTAATAGAAAGAAGATCAATGTTAAAATTCTTGCATTCCTAAAAGTACTTCTTCATGTGTGTTTGGAGTAATCTGGTCTTAAGAAAGTAAAGGAAAGGGATTTTGGAGCAATAGAAATACTTCTGAAATTAATTGATACAGAATTATGTTTTGGTTTGGCCAGTGTAGGGTATGGAGACATGAGAGGTGCCCAAATCATGAGCAGCATTTTGGAAGCCTGGGTTTTAAAGTGCGCTTTTGTTTTATGTCCTAAGTTAGTGATGGTGGCAAATAGGGATGGATGGAGTGAAGAAGACTGAGCCTTGCTCCCAGCACTCTGGGTGGCATTGCTGCACCAGCATGATGGGCGGTATATGCTGTGCCAGGTGTAGATTAGTTTGCTCCCACCCAGAGTGGTGAGGGAATCCTGAGGGAGATTGCAACACCCTAATCATAATTTCAGCATTTGGCTGCTGCAGGGGCAGTCTGGTGATGCGCTGCCCTAACTCCGTGCAGAGCATTGTCTTTTTGTCCAGACTGTATTTTCGAATGTTTGACATTAGCGCACAAACAAGAAACATGACACTATAGTATTTGTCAATGCTGTTTTACCACAAAGGAAACAAAATCACAATCTAGTCAATTGTTAGCATTTTACTTTTTATGGTGAACCTCAAATACTTCATGCTGCCATTCTTGCATATATGCCTTCCTTTGTTTCTTTTAAATTAAATTGTACTGGTACAGTATTATGCTCTTAATTTTCTAGGGGCAATGCTCATCTGTGTTGGAGCAGTACTCTTATTTTGGCCAAATGCCTCTATTTTGTAGCAGCATTATATGATTCATCTTTCAGTGAGTTTGGATTATTTGCCTGCAACATACAGGTCATGTTGGCTTGGAGTGAATATTGCAGTTTTAGGGCCTTAGAGTGAGCAGTGGCTTCCTGAGAACCAGGCAAAATGGTCAAACTTCCATATGTTGCTGCTTTGTAGAAAATTCATTGCTATTGTCCTATTAGCTGTAAGGTCTAACTGGGTTTTGTTTGCTCCCCAACACCATCTCACCATCATTGTCTCTGAACTGTTTGCATGGGTCACTCTCAAGATACATGAAAAACCCCTTTCCTCCCCTTTGTTACAAAGAACAGTTATTATTTCCTACTCTGGAAGAAGATGCAGCCTCGTACTTTCGTTGTGCATGCTAAATCTTTCTGTACCACAAATGTTATTTGTTAGCCTTATTAATTAAAAAGCAGCCACTGCTGGTTTACTCTTTATACTGTAAAGGTAGAGCTTTAGCTTTCTTCTTGAGGTCGGAATGCAGTGTTCCTCGAGGGTGTTACTGAGTTATACTGTGTAATCAGTGTGTGATTTTGAGGTCTAGTCCTTCCTAGATAAAACTAAGTAGCACTGAAATTGATTGAGATGTAAGAACTTACGCTGCAGAAAAATACTTTGTTCTCAATAATAACAATAACTTATCTTTCCTCATACAGACAAATGCACAGTGAGGAGACACTGCTTTCTTACCTTTTAGGAGTCAAGTCTTAGTATATGTCCTTTAAAAACGTAGCTATGAAAATAAGACTTCTTTTCATACTGGACTGGTACTCAACATGATACTACCAAAGCAAAGAGTTAAAATTTGGTACTAATGTCATTATGAATGCCCCAATTTCAAAATTATTATTCTAGTTTACAGCAGAAATTAATTTGGTTCTGTGAATTTGTATGAGATACGGGTGTTTTTCTGAATGAGCAAGACAATATATCTTTAAACATAGCAGGTATTTTTTACTTGAATTCAGCTGGTTAATGTTGTGTAATTTTTCTGCCTTGGTTTGCCAGGGAGTAGTTCAGACATTGCTTAGACATGCTTATTGACAATTGAAATGAGACACACTTACTTCCACTGCATACAAGATACTGAACACACATTCTAAGCAAAGGGAACATTGTTTAAATGTGCGTTTGTGTTTGGGGACAGGAAAATATACTGCTTAGCATGAATGGGTGTCTGTAACTGGGAGTATTTTGCTCAATGGGTAGCTTTCTCATGGTGATCTGTGGTGGTAGCAATGAAAATAAGTAATTTGAATTGACTCAAACCTCTTTTACCATTTTGCTTGGAATTCTGGAGGAAGACATAATGTCATATGCTAAATAAGATTTAAGTTTCCTTTCTGAAAAAGAAAACAATAAAAACCTCCTTGGGATCATGAGGTGGACATTTCTGTGGGATAAGTGATAACCTAAGATGCAGAAAGACAGATGGCTCTAGTATAGAAGAGAGAAAGCTGTGTCTTGTAAGAGGTGAAAGACTTGTGCTGTGGCTAATAGGTCACACTTTATAGTGTAAACTTTGTGTCCATCTAGCGATTTTTGTAATAAGATCATTAGTATTTATTTCCGTCTGTATTTTGTATTTTTCCGTATTTGATAGCTTGCCAGTAAAATTTCTTTCCCAGACAGCTGAACCTAGCTTGCAGACTGACAGGGCACAAAAAAACACCTTCAAAGGAAAGCACATTAAAAAGCTTAGAAATCACCAGAAAGCGTTAACGGCTCTGTTGGCTGTTACACAATGGGATGCAGGAATTGCAATAATGTTCTTCTTCCATCTGGTGCCTGCAAACTTGTTGTTTTCAGAGACATTCATTGCTGTAGCAAACTGTTCACTTATTGATTCATGTGTAGTTGCCCGTTATTCTTTGGAAAAGACTTGGGTTGAAATCGGCTCAGTTCTGTGTCACAGAAGTGCTTGGTGTCAAACACATTACAAGAAGATGTCAGTCCAAATGCAAATAATAGTCAAATTTCAAAGCATCTCCACATGTTGTATATATTTGGAATGTACTGTGAAGGTGTAGTCCCAGGAGTGAGGATCTTGACTGACAATACTCAAAGGAAAATCATGCAATATCTGTGCCAAAATGTCTGTCTTAGACTGAAATTTCAATTTCAGTTTTAAATTTCCTGGCTTATGTTAGCTAACATCCCAGCCTTAAGTTTCCTTACTTTCTTAGAATCTCTGTAGTTACTTTCTTTGTTACATCTGGACTGGTTAATTTTCAGGACAGTGAGGTAGCTACTGACTGGAAGTTGTGACTCTTGAGAGGGAAGAATGGTTTCGTGAACTGAAGGATGGGAAAGAGCTGGAGCTGGCGGTTTTCACTCCAGTAGCAAAAGGAGACAACTTGACTATGGAATGTGCCTCCTCATTTCCTTATATTGGTTGCCAGTTGGGGCAATATTGGGGTTGCCAGTTTTGTCAGTTTACTGCAGAACAAGGACCAGCTTAGGTCCTCATGTCGAGTATTTGGAGGAAACCTGGGCCTCAGCCTGCTGGCAGGGTTGGTATTTACAGCTTTCATAGGAGAAGCTTCAGAGTTCTGTGAGGAGGAAAGCAAGTGAAGACAAAGACAGGACACTTATTTCCTGTTGCCAGACAAGGAAATAAAGGAGTTGATAGCACAAGCCAGTTTAAAATGTCCAACTCTTTGTGCTCCCTGAATATCTAAAATAGCCATGTTAATATGGCAAGAGTTGTTGATGATGTGTTCATAGCAAACAGGCTTGCCAGGTTAGCCATCGCCTATCTTATGTTCTGTTCACCCAGAATGTAAATTAATCTCTTCAGTCTCATGTTAGTGAGCAGGTAAATGAATTTATTAATAGTTTTCCTGAAAGTATTACAGGAGTTCCTGTAATTCTGCCCATTTTAGTTAAATGTCATATAATATGCATTTATGTAAATCTTGTCTTGCTTTCAGAAACTGTGAGCAGCAAGGGGGTGAATTGAGACTACATTGGAAATGTTAATTTTGGCATATGAAAGCTTATAGGTGCTTTACTATGTAACCTTTTCACCTCTTTCTTGAAGGATTTGGTGCTCTCTGTATTGATGTAACTATGGTAGTTGTTTATGGAATTGGTCACTGTGTGTTGTATACCTACACGCTGCCAGTGCAGTGACTGCAATACTAACAGCCAGTTACTGGACTGGAGAACCCTTGTGAAGAAGGAGCAGTTTATAGCAACTAGAACATCACTGATGTTCATCTACTATTGATACATTACTTGCGGGAGAAAAAAAATCAGTATTTAATGGAAAAGAAAAGGCTCAATTAAGTGAAACCCTTTTGGTCTTACAGCTAGTGAGAGAAGTTTGAAGAAATAAGCTCTAATTGGTAGAATGGCAGTACTGCAGAAAAATTTGGGAAGGTATAAACGATGTACCGATATATAGCATCACAATCCGTGCAATAAATGTGCTTATAAAAATTTATTTTAAATTGCACTATGTGTTCTCCCTACACAGTTTTAAAATGTTCATATCCTGGCCACTTTTTACAATTTGTTATTATAATAGGCTGGTAACATGCATGTTTCTATTTCAAACAATTGACTACAAGATTTCATAATAAATAAATGTGAAACTTTGTATAAAGTGGGGCTTTTGCTAAGGTCTTCTCTTAAGGATTTCAGTATCAAGGACATTTAGGATGAAAGCATAGCTCCTATATGCAGTAATATGAGAAAGCCAGTGGTTGTGAGTAACCATTTTTTGACTGATTTCCTTTGGAAATGATCTTAAGAGGTCGTACTGTCTGTCTCTCTTCCACAATGTACTTTTGAAGTTGTTTGCCAAGATCAGTCACATCTGGGAGGGGTTATTCACATTCTGAAGATGCTAAGTTTCTAACAAGCTTCGCAATACCAGTCAGTGAGGTGGAGAGGAAAGGTGCTGGTAATAACTCAAATGACTGCTTACCACCCGGGGATGAAGAGGGGAGGGAGGAATGGAAGCCATAGTGACATCCTGAGATTTATTTAGTCTGTGTCTACATTAGTACTGTGGTCCAGAGCAGTAGTGTAGTTTTGGAGGAAAGCCCCCAACTGTCTCCACTTCCCATGAGTTGGTTGGTTTGATGCATGTGAACTAGATTGCTTTTGGAGGAAACGAAACTAGGAGATCTGTTCCAGGTATGGAACAGGAACAGGTATATACTGCATGGGCACCAACTTGTAATGGAGATATAAGTGTCCAAACCAATGACCGATTTTTACGTACAGTTTTGAACCACATGTAGTTGATCTTTCAGTTCAGAGAATCAGATGAAGTCCAGTCTGCAGTAAAATCTTGGAGCTGCACACACTGTAGCTTTTGGGGTCTCTGCACCAACTATTGATGCCTTTCATCTATTCCTGTACTGCTATATTACTTGCTAATGAAGACGTAGCCCTAAGTACCTTAGTGTACCAAAACTTGTGCCTAGTAAAGTAGTCCTAAAATAAGGACCCAAGTTCCTGTGTAGTCAGTGGAGAGCAGTGTGTGCTTTTGAGTATCTCTAAATAAAGATCTTGTCTGCTTGAGTTTAGGCAGCAGTTATGCAGAGTCTGCTTTTGGAGTCCTTTAAAGCGAGTTATTTCTTCACTAAGTGAGTTGAAACTTAAGCCCTGAATCTGAATTAATGAATTTGAATTAAGTGTCTAGCTTAAGCAAACTGAATTCCATCTTGAGCTTTGTTAGTTCTTCAGCTTGTGAAATTTTTGTTTTCCCTCCTTTATGCACTGCTCAGTCAAATCCACACTTTTGGAATGTTAGCGGGTAATACCGATTGTATTAGAATCAAGGTGTATCAGAAGAATTAGGTAAACATGACTAAAGATCATCACATGTTTGGCATCTGGGCCATATGATTTTCAGCAATCTCTAGAAGCTAAGTGTAGGTTTCTGAACTGACCTGATACTTAGCAGTGGCAAGTCCTTTGGCTATTAGTGGAAGCTTCTGACCACACAATGCTTTGGAAAATCAGGCCACATAAATAGGCACTTCAGTAAAAATCTGCTAATCTAAATGGAAGTTTCTGATTTTGAGGGTTTTGTCCAAGATTTAAAAGCTAAGGCAAGCTTAATTGTCTTGAGTAGTTATGTGGGTTTGCAAGAATGAACAGAAGAGCAAGAAGCAGCTACCTATATGAAATCCCAAATCCCAGGTAGGATGCATGTAATAGATTTAAATATCTCCTTTGTAGGATCCTTCAGCAATGTCACAGCATGTGTTTTAATGTATGTTTAACTAGTCCAGTGATTAAAACGTAGAAATGCAGTTAAAGAACAATTGAAGAAAGTATGCAATCAAAATTTTGAGTCCATGGTCTGGTATTAACTAGAATTATTTAGCTTTCAAAAATAAGTATGACAACTGCAGCCATTTAAATACAAATGTAAATGGTAGAAACTCTAATGAGTTTTTAATTTTTAAGATATTTTTATTTGTCTGTTGTTAGATACTTATTTTTACGTTCCTCATTTTTTTCCCCACATTTCAAAAGGGTAGAAATATACTTTCCATTTAACATCAAAGACATAGTTTTTGTGTAAACCATAACTGCACAAATTTGAATTCTAGGAAAAATGTTAAACACTGGAAAGATGAGAATCCAAAAGGTCTGCTATACTAAGAGTTAGCAAGGTATAATACTCTCCTTTGGATTGTGTTAGGAAAACTGTTTTGATCTGATTTTCTCTGATGTGTGTTTCTGTCTCTGCCCTTGCCTCTACTCAGAAATTCTTCCATCAGTGGAATGATGTTAACCACATTTGAGCAAGGTAGAGGTTTTTAAAGATAATTAAGCTCCTCTAAGTTTTATGGAATTAAATGGCTGACTAGAGGACAGAGACCATAAAAGTTCTCTGCCTGAGGGAAAACTTGCAGCATGTGCTGATAACTTGTTATGTGCCAGAGAATCCACATGAGAAAGACCTTACAAATCTCCTAAATGAAGGAAAAGCCCTGTCCTTCCTTGGACCTAAAACTCAGTTGACCACAAGATGCAAATCTAAAGGAAGGAAAAATCAATCAGATAAAACATTTCAAAATAATTCAAGATAATTCTGAGTGTACAATATTTAACAAGCAACTTGATGAGCAATTTCAAAATGTTTTGTCATGTGGATTTGATGCAATATGGAAAAAACCCCATGATTTGATTAAAGAACTATGCTTACATAAATAAAAGATTGGGGTTTTGCTGTTGAATTTTTTTCCCCTCTTTCCTCAAGTATCTATGCTTTGGGAAGACAGAGAGTGTGTTTGACTAACTGCGAGTAAAGCTTCCCGATGGGCAGCCGTGTAGCCCTGTCAGAATAGGCTGGGCATATAGATGTTAAAACATTGCATCCTTTGGTGAAGCCCACCATACCTTTAGTTGATACAATGCCTGTCCCGTGAATGGAAGATTTGAACGTCTGTTAACAGTGAAACTGTGCTGAATCTTTCTGGTAGTATTTTTGATCCTGCATTATATAGATACTCAGAACTTGCTAAGTCTGTCCTAAATTTCTGGACATACATGATCCTGTCCAAAGCTGCTGTGTGGGTGTGTGGCACTGAAGTCCATAATCCATATAGCAAACGCAGTGATTCCACCAAGCTTTACTACCGAGTTCTTCATATATGCAGAAATTCTTAACATTTCCAGGGAAAATGATGCAGGCAGTGTATAGTGCTAGGCATCTCGTATTTACGATAGCGGGCTATCTTTGAAAGCAAGATGTAATGGAAATACTCTTTTTTAATTCAGTATGAGGAATACTTACTTTCCCTGTCTTCTTGCATATTTGAAGATTATGGTTTTTTGTGGTTGATTTCATCATTTTATAACTATGGTATTGCATGGGCATTGGTTGCTGTAACAGATTTCAGAGCAAGGATATATTAAAATTCTATCCAGTTTTCACAGAAGTTAATGTAAGGACTCCCTGTACTATGAACTGTATCTGATTCTGCTTTACAGGTAACAGTCTTAGTAGCCAGACATGCAAAGCCTTTTAATATCCAAGTTTTTGAATGAAAGCGAATCATACCTTACTGATGAAGTAGAGGTATTTCTAAACCATGTTTTCAAACATTGGAGCTAGTCTAAACTTCTTTTATGTAGAGCTTCTTGGGCATCTGGAATAATCTGATCATCAGTAATCCAGAAAAGTTTTTTTTTTGCCACTGCTAATCAGATTTGTTGTATTAGACTTTATTTACTGCTCCGTGTAGGTCTCCAGGTTTTTCACCTCTTCTACTAATATGTCTTATTTTCTTTGTCTCTGCATGAAAAGAGCATTCTGCTGCCACAGTAGAGTCTCATAACAGAATTTTATTTCAAACCCATCTCTAGAAATATGTCTAAAAATAGCTAGACTTTAATGTCCCTTTTTTTAAGTCTTCTTTCTGAAAACTGCCCAGATACTACTGTGATGGAAATATTGGTAAAAAGGAAGAAACAGAAAATAACATGAGTGGAGTTGTTATTGATGTCTTTCAGTCAATGAACTTCATTATCTTCAATTGAAATCCCTGTTGTAACCCGATATGCTTATTTTATTGGAAGGTGTCCTCACAGTATTTTTTTTATTTAGCTGGTGCTTTCAGATTTTGTCCATTGGTATTTTAAATTGTATCTGAGAATTCACTTCTACCTGTTGTTTTTCAAAGGCAGCCCTTTATCATAGATCTCCTAACTATGTGTAAACACCAGTTTTATAAAAGTCTACTGTACTGACAGCTGGTTATGTTGTAGGTGTTCCAATGAATGGTATCTCTTTTTTCAGTCTGGTCTAGAAATCTTGCTGTGATGAGTTGTTCCCTTATACGTGTGAAGCCGTTCATAAAGGATAGCACTCTTCAAAGATACAAATAAGATGTAATTAAAAAGCATAATCAGTTTTCTTTAGTGATTGAAGAACATTTAATAACCGTACATGAGTAATACAACAAAGTGCTTAAGGAAATCAAATAAAAATTGAAGTGCCTCAAAATTTTTTAAATAATAATTATTAAGAACTGAACACTTAACACTTGAACTGAACTTACTAATAATATGTAGACCTACAAGGAGTGAACGGATCAATAGAAACAAGTGTGAAGAGTAGGAGGGAAGTGAGCTGATGCAATACTTTGGTAAGGAATGGGATGACCCCATTCTAGTCGGTTAGAGACTACTTTTAGAGCAGTTTCAGAATGCCAGAAGTTAGATTACAAATAGTTTCATTTTCAGGATCAGGAGAGCAGAATGGTCGGTTTTCCCTTCCTTTTCATATTTTAATTTGTCTCTTAAATTTTCCCTTATCAGTATCAAAGAACAGGTGTTGAAAAATATCTTATCTCTGACTGTAAATACAGTTGTATTCAGCTGATTCTGAGTTAAAATGTTTGTTGTTAATTTAGTAAAATGCTAGAAATTCAAAACATGGATTAAATTTTATGAGATGTATTGAATTAGCCAATAGCGGATGCCATTTAGAATGGGGAGAACCCTTGCAAATGGATTCTCCCACTACAGTCACACAATTTGCTGTTATGTATTGTATGTTGCAAATAACAGAGAAGAGATTAAAAAAGAAAACATTTTTTCAGGTGTTTCAAACATGGCTATAACAAGGAAATAACTTAGATTGTAAGCTGTTTTTCAGACACCTTCTGTTTATTCTCATTTTGAAGGAGTTAAAAGTGCTTATTTCTGGAGGCAGAGTAGCTATTTTTCATGCATTGCTTTGTTAGACATAATTAACCTCATAGAGAAGTAGGATATTACCTGAGCCATCTCTCTAGAAGTTGTGAACATGCCTTTGCTGAAACAGATGATTCATTCTGATAATGTCAGGAAACCAAACAATGTAATAAAATGACTGTATACATTGAATAGTTTCCATCTGTCCATACCTTCCATATTTGTGTTCAGTAGTGTGCTATTCCCTGAATTTTACTGTAAAATAAACAGGAATACATGTAATCCTTTCACTCACCTTATTTTCCATCTTTCCTTTTGCTGCACTTTATATTGTTTTTCTTGAATATTTTTAGTAATGATAGATAAATAGCGATCATATCTGTAGTACTTGGAAGAATACAGAAAGCTTCCTCATCACATCTCTCAAAAAATAGTTTAGGAAAAACATTTGTTATGGAACTAGAAATCAGTTCTGGAGGATTTACAACTTTTTAGATTAAAAGAACAGTTGAAACAAGAAGTTCTTAACATGTCAATAATAGCATTTTAAGGCAAACTTGTAAAATTATTTTTCCCCACTAGTCTATTGCAAGTGGTTCATTGATAACTGTGGCATTATTAAATTTAACTATTATTCTGGTATTATTTCTAAAAAGTGTGAGAGTCTTTGGTAGGTAACAGCTGATGGACTTTTTTCAGTGGTTGGCTTTCTTAATGAGCAAATCCTGAAACTCTTTCAGATTTGGTTTTAGCATGTAGTAAGAATTACAGAATAGCTGGCCTTAGAAAACAAGCTTGGATGGATGTATCATGAACTGATTCTGTTTAAAATAGATGTTCAACTTAAGTATTTACATTTCTTAATTTCAAAAGGACACTAAATGCAAAATGCACTGTACCAGCTACTAAGAAGAAACTAACTCTATCCAAGCCAAAACCAGGACACGTGCTTTGACTTTCTTTCAATTGAAAGTGCAGAATAGTCTGAAACCTAACTATTGTAGCAAGATCATTAGGAAAATAAAACAACCTTAGGGAATGGAGCAAAGGTATAGCTTACATGTTTTAGATATAAAATAAAAATTCCACAAAAAACCCCCTGCATTATATCTTGAAAATAGGTCTGAAAAGATGCTAAGACAAATGTCAAAAGGTTCTTTAACCCTGTAAATAGAAAGATTGAAGGAAGAGAAGCAAGACCAGGGGAAAGATTGCGGACAAAATTATATTTTACACTCTCCACCAGGTAAATGGAAATAAATTCCCATTTTCAGTAAAGACAATTTCAGAGAAGGCAGGATGGCTAATGAGAATGGGGGTGTATACAGACAGAAATTACTTTGACCAAGGGGGAAGCAGAATTTGAGAGGAGATCGTGAAGTAGAAGGTAAGAGAGAACTTCTACCCTAGAATTCCTGTCCGGTATCTGTCTTGTTGGGTGATAGTGTTGGAATGCAAACAAACAAATCTGTTTTTTTTTTTTTTTTTTTTCTTCTTCTATTTAAAGAGACAAAAAGCTATAGGTTTATTAGCCTAACATCAGTGGTTTTCCAGTTTTTTGAATAAATTCTTAAAGAAGAAATACGTAAAGCTTGAAGATGGAAATAGGATGGAATGCAAGATGGGGTTACAGAAGATAGTGGATATATTGAACCATTTATATTTGGCAAGATAACTGATTTGTTGGAGAAAGAAAATTCAATGCTTTTCATCCATTTAGAGTTTAGTAAAACTTTTTTTATTAATAGTACACGGGAAAACAAAGCTGAGTGATAATACCACAAAAATTTGCCCTTGGACAAATCTAATGTTTGAACTAGTAGTTCTAGTACAGGAAGTAGGAGAGGGTTAATTAAATTTGCTGATGGCAAAATATCTGGAGGCGTTGTCAATACAGCAGAAGATAAGAAATTCCTATGGAGAGAACCAGAGAACCTTGAGGACTGGCATAACAGAAACAGGATGAAATTTAGTGGTACAAAGTATAAGGTCATGTACTTGGGGAGTAAGACTGAGATAATTCTGTTTCAGAGGCTTGTGGCTCATTAGTTGGAAATGACTGAGGAAGAGAAATAAATGGGTGTTTTAGTTGATTGTAGGATTACGGTGAACTGCTAATGGGCATGAATGAAATAAAGACAGTTTTGGGTTCTGTCTGGGTATTGCTCTCAGCTGAAATAGGTATTATACAAAAAGGATGGTATTATGCAACAAGGATGTTGAGGGTCTGTTATGCTGTATGTTTAATTCCAGTTACTCCCACCCAAAAAAAAAGGGAGGAGGGAATGAAAAAAATGGTAGAATTGTTGTGATGATTGGGAAAAGCCTATCTTGTGAGAAAAGACCAGAAGAATTCATCTTGTTTAGCCTAGAAAAAAAACCCAAAGGCAGAAAGCAAATATGATTTATCACTGCTAATACATTGGGGAAAAAAGGTTTGAAATGCCAGGGTATGAAAAGCTATTTAAACTAAACTAAAATGTTGGCACTGGAATTAAAAGTTATAAAATCAACTTCAATAAACTTGCATTAGAACCAGAGGAGAAGTGAGATGCTCAAATGGCTTTCCGAAAGAAATACTAGTATCCTGAAGCCAGTTAGTTTTCAGGTAATACCATATAATTTAGTAAAAGGTATTGTATGATGTTTGATACCTGTGATAATGAGATACTGAACTTAATGACCCAGAAGGTCCCTTGCCCTCTTATTTCAATCATTATTATTCATTTTGTGTTATCCATGACTGTAGTGAAAAATGGGTATTTAGAGTTAATGCCTTTGTTGATCGATCTATCTATCTATCTATCTATCTGTACCAGATTTTGCAAGGCTGCTTGGAGGGTCCGGAAATTAGAGCAGAGATTCCATAAGAATGCATATTTTCCCTTGTAAAACAGGAGCCTCATCTTTACATTATCTGCGTGAGAAGTATCTTTACTTTTGCCCTAGATAAAGGGTCCTAAAAGCCTGGGATCTCATTTTGAGAAAGTGTGATCCACAAAATCCCTCAGATTTTATTCTTTCAAAATCTGGCTCCCCAGTTCTGTTTTCATGTGAAGTTTAGCTAGGAATTTCTCCTGTTTGTATGTCCTTCCCAAAACAAATCAGAGAGATACTTTACCTTCACAGCAGAAGAAACAGGAGGAAGAAATTACAGGAAGTTTATAAATTCACATTGCTAGCTAGAATTTTCCCCTTATTGTTTGGAGTCCTGCTTAATCACTGAGACTCCAACGTACCATGAGGGATGCCTGTCTTAGGATAAGCTTTCAAAACAAAATGAGGAAATAATTTGGTTTAGTTAGAGAAAGCAGGCTGAGAATTTGCAGGTGAGATTATGTATGTGGTCACACTTTGTATATGTGAGAAGGAGGGCAGGAGTGTTTGCTGCAGTTGGACTGTGACGAAGAACATGAAGAGAAAGTCTGGGATAAGCAGACAGTCATTGGTATGGACTGAGATTGTCCCTTGCTAAAACTTGCTTAATGGTGGTATATGTTGCATTTTTTTTCTCCCAGAGGCTGAACAGGGAGCTTCTGTACTTTCATGGTTCAGACCTGATATCACTACTCAGGAGTGTTATTATTAGTAATGCTAAACAGTGCCTGTGGGCTTCAGGTAGCTTGTGTCTACTTTGTAATGAACATGAGGCATTTAGGAATTGTGATGGGATGAGACCAATGAATGATTAAATCCCCTTGGTTGCTTTTGTTTGTTTTTTTTTTTTTTTCCCCCTGGCATTAGAAATGTGGGTTGTCATAGCCATTTATAGTCTAAAAACTACATTCTTATCTGATAAAAAGAACCAGGAGGTGATTAGTAAGCCAGGGAACAGGGGATGAGAGTTCCTATCCTGAACACAAAGCAGAGCAAGAGAGTGGAGAGAGCACTGCTCTGAGCAGCATCAGAAGCTAAAAACTTTGTCCCTGCTCTTGCAACTTAGCTTTAGAGCTGAGCTCTGATGTATTAAAGAGGGAGGACGCTGCAAGGTTAGTCATTTATTTCACCTTTGTAGCCGAGCTTTGCCTTGAAGCAGAGAAACACTGGTGGTTAAAAATGCTTTTTTAATGAAACACAATTTTAGATTATCCATGGCTTTAGATTTTTACCTTTTGCTTAGTAATTGTTTCCAACTTTGTTACCAAGATCATAATCTTTTGCTTTCCTAGGTGAAATTTGTTTTCATTTTTAAGTTATCTGGTGTTAAAAATCAACAGAACTGACAGACAGGCCTCTCCAAAGAACATGTATCCTAGGAAAGCAGCATGTAAAGCTGCCAAGCAGCAGGGATCTACAACCTGAGAGAAGGTTGGGATTTTCTGGAGCTATGCATGAGTCCTGCCAACTGGAGGGTTCCATGTGCAACTGGTATTAGCTGCTGACTAGTAGGAAAACGTCCCAGCAGGCAAGGTACAGGTGGAGTAAATCAGAGCTCTGGGCAATCCCCCAAATCGTTACATGCTTCTGCACACTTCCTGCTTCAGGAAAGCACTTTTTACCCTACCTTTACAAATGACTGGTATTCAGGAGCCATGTTATGAGTTGAAGCATATGTGCTATTAAATGGTCCATATTACTTATCTTCTACTGGCTGAAAGTGCAGTCATTTGGAAAAAGAACAAATGTTTGTGAAAGTGCCATTTTACATATCTGTGCTGAAAGCTTGTCCTAGTGAAATTGATGAGTTTTGAATATTAATATTTTTCTTAACTTTCCAGGCCCTTGTTCTCCACCCCACGCGTCTTTGTGGACTTGGTTCAAGCTTATTATTTTACTTTCATGTTAGAAAAATGAGCCAATACATAGTAAAGAGTTCGAGGTGAATACTTTTTTGATGATGATAAAATGAAGACCGTGTGGAAGTCATCTACAAATGTGTTGAATTTTAATTTCCTTTTTCCTAAACCAGATGACCATTCTGCTTTTTTTCAGAAATGTTATGTTCACTTCTGTTTAATTTTTTGTACCCAACTACTCAGCAGCCTTTATCTCCACGTTAGAACTAAGGCCAGTAGTTTTGGGTTTGTGTAGGCACTCATCTTTTGGCCCATAATGGTGGTGTTCCACTAATGTGCCTCAAAGCCTCAGGAGGATCCCAGGAGACAGAGCTGTAGTGCACATAAAGTTTGTATATATTCCATACAGGCTTGTGGAAGCCTATCCTTTGGTCAGGTGTGCCTATTAAAGCATGTCCATGCAGTCACAAGTGGGGAAGATAGACTATCTGTGTAGTCAGTGTCTTAGCAGAGGTTTGTACTGGGAAAAAAAAAAATAAAGCTAAACTTGATTCTAGAGTTACAGTTTTGTATGAGAAAATCTAATATTAATGTGCTCTTTTTAGGTTAATTTTATCTGAGTGGCTCAGTTCCCAATTGTGATTGGCAATCAATAGCAGTAATATGAGCACTAAGGCATGTTTCTTCATCAAAATGACAAGCCTCAGAGCAGGCTGTATAATTGTTAGCTTTTCTGCACAGATAGAGACATGATTGCTCTGCTTTTTTCTAAAGAATGAGTTCATGGGGGATGAAGAAATTAATGTGTGAAGTACCAGAGGCAAAGACTTATCTAAGAACAGTAAAATGTAACTATAAAACAGAATGACCATTTAAAAAGTCACACTAACATTTGCAGCAGTAGCTAATGACAGGTATTTTATAAATACCCTTCAGAAATTTGGAACAGAGTGGAGCTTCTACATTGGATCTCCGAGAGGCTTGTTAATGTGAAAGTAGAACAGTGTTAGGTACATACATACTTGGTCTTTCAGAAAGAGAAACAAAGAGTTTAGAGTTTATGCGGGTGATATAACTTATGTAGCTGCTGTTTCTCAACACTCTAACCTTAAAATGAAAATAAAATCTCTAATTTATTATTTTTTTTAATTTCCCAACATGGCATATGATTTTTCCTGTTTTCTTGAGTCTTATCTCCATAACAAAGAATTAAATACCACTATTTTCTATTTTTAATTAGCAAAGTTATATGTCTTTTGGCTCAGTTATATGTATGTTACTTAATATCTGCAATATCAACAGTTCCTTCAATACCAATGTGATTAAGAGATAAGCCAGAAAAGGTTAATTATTTTGAGAGCACCTTATATCAAAGGGATGAAAGCTACAGAAATCTTGTTGAAAGTTAAATTATTTCTCACTATGAAATTTCAAGACTGTCAGGAAGAGGACTGGGGCAAGGAGACTTAATGGTTTTGAGCTGGAACTAGCATCTCTAAGAGAATATGTGGTGTATGGTTGCTGTGCAAGTCTGGTACTAGGCTTGATGCTGCATCCTGTTCCTTGTTCGTGATCACCCAACTCCCATTTCAAGTATTTCAGTTAATATGTGGGCAGTTTTATCTGACATTTACTCATTTTGGAAAACCTGGACCTCAGTAAAGCCCAACATGTGATCTGCCAGGCTAACGTGACTCAGGCGTTCTGCATTTATTTGTACGATTTTTCCTTTTTATTCCAAATCAAATGGAATTGTGTAAACTATCACATATCAGGAAGGTTGCTCATGTACAATCACCATGAAGCATGGCAAGATGAAACAAAGCAAATACACTGTAGCAGGTCAGTCTGTTTTGGAAAGCTGATACCAGCCCTACTTTATACACATCATCCTTCATAATTTTAAGGAAATGTATGCATGTTTAGTTGTTGTTACAAAAATCATGTTTCTTTTTTCTTACCCATTTTCAACTTTCCTCCAAAAATTATGTTAAGAATTGAGACTTTCTACTACTGTTTTATATAAAAAAAAAAAAAAAATTCGTTACCATGAGGAAAAAACTATATGACTGGAGAGCTAACAGGAATGCTAACAGAGGAAAACATGGGAAGACTTTTTAATCAGAATATGTTAAACTATGTTTTAAGTATGCTTTCAGCACCTACTTCTGTGATTAATCCTTATTTGAATAGAAGACAAATTTGTGAAAGAGTTAACCATCTCAGTGTTTATACTTTTAAGTTAAAGGTACAAAACCATCTTGCATCTACTGGTGCTTCTATGGCATCAAGTTCTGTGCCTGGATTTGCACTGGAAGTTACTAGCATGATAGTACTCATTTTACAGGCACAGTCATATGGTTTTCCTTGGTTATATCTAGTAATAGTCTTGCACCAGCTGAAGAAATTCACAATCTTGGTGTTATGAGGTTCAAGTATTATTGCATTTTGTTCTTCAAGGTTGCTGAAAACTAAATTTTGTTTTTGCTGATGTAGGGGAATCCAGCTTTTGAAAGCACATTGTCTAATAGTTCACAGAACAATTTGGCAGTATTTTTGATGTTAAACTTAGGTATTTAGTACAGTTATTATTTTTCTTCAAGTTATTTGTTTCAAAGCACAATTTTGACAGTGGCTAAAGCTATGAAGGTCCCAGGATGTGTTATAAGGTCATCTGAGACATGGTTATGTTAATATTGTCCTGTGATTAAAGGTGGCACCAACCTTTGATAAACCATTAAGCATGGTTTGTACTGATTTCAATTTTAAAATTAAACAATTACAAAAAGGGCTTTCTAAACAATGTTGATATTTTACCACTGGATTATTACAGCTTGATAATATTTGATCTTCGTTTGGATTGTTTGGTTTTGAAAACAAAAACATCATTAATATGTCTTGTGTATTTTACTGCCATCTCTTGTTTTAAAAGTTGCAAATGTTCATAAATGGTTTACCTACTGAAGCTTCAGAACTGATTTAGAAGTTATTTTGCTAAAATAGTGAGTTGTAAGGTAGCTAATTATTGTTTTGAGTGTTCAGAAACACATAGCATTTTGGCATTAGAAATCAGAATAATTAAATTATACTCTCAGTTCTGTTGTGAATTTACCACATAAGCTCGATCAAAGCACTTCACCTTTCTGTCTCGGTTTTCACAGAGTAGCTTGTGTTTGTAGGGGGTAGAAGTTAACAAAACAAAGTAACTTCGTAGAAGAGTAATTGTGATACAGAACATACAGTGAACTTTGAAATGCCACTTTATATTGAAAAACTTCCTTATAATACTCAATAATAACTACTAAGGCAAGAACTTTACCTTGAATTAATCCATCATTGCATGGTAATGTTTACTTTCCTTTCAACTATTACCACGTGAAACAAGGAATAGGTACATTTAGGACCTTGCCTTTGCCTGTTGTATCTTGGTTCTCCTGGGCTTATTACTGAAAATTTTGCCTGATCTTTTTAAAGGTAGAACTGTAGAATAAGCAATCATGTTGTAACTTGAAAAAAAACCAATCATATGAGTAAAGACTGTTTGTGAAGATAAAAATCTCAGGACCGAGCTCCTTGGTATTTATGTTACAGATGATCAACCTATACTTTAAAGTTAGAACAAACTGTATTTCACAATAGACTGTACATAACCGGTGTTAGTGCAGTGGTCTACATTCTTCTTCTGTGTGTTACATTAAAACATGTAGAATTAAACAAGGGATAAATTTAACCCCATTTTTCTTGTTTTTGTTGACATCCAATTTTAATTTTACAGTTTTCCCTGAGCAGAGGAGAGAGGGAAACATTACATTGCCCAAATGAAACAGTGTATGATGTGAGGAGTTCCTGCTGCATGTTCTGTAGTAATGAGGGCATATTTATCATTATGAATTCCCCTGCTGCAGGTTATTTATTCGGTTTGAGCAGCAACCATGTTTTCTATTTGAGTACTAACATACTGTATTGTAAGCAGTTGCACATTTCTCTGGTGACCCATATCTCTGAGCAATTGGAGGGCAATTAAAAATGAAGAAAAAGAAGTGGCATTAGAGGAGGTCTAGAGGGCTAGCTTAAACCCCCCTACCCTCAAATTTAGTTTGAAATACAACTTCCTCTTGGAGATCTGTGTCTCTAGCAGGAGTGGGAGGAAAATACAATTTTTTTTTTCTTACTGGATGTGTTCTAAGTGCTTGGAAGAGTGGAATGGGTTTGTGTGAACATTTATACTTGATGAAAAAACAAGAACATTGTTTCTAATTCCATTGAAATACAGACATTTTAAAAAGCTCTTTTAGAAAAATTAAAGAAAGTATTTGGAAGTGTTTTGGTAATATGGCAAGTCTGCACAAAGCATGCTCTACCAGCAGGCCATACCAGCAAAGTGCTGCTGGTAGAGGTGTAGTTTAAGAGCCACCATTAGTGATTTCTACTGTGGTAGTAGGTAGAACCATCCCTAGCCTCAAATGAGACAAACTTGGCTGATAAAACCACAGATTTGTCTGTATGACTGCACCTCCTGCACCTTATTAGAGGCTGCTGCTATCTCACTTCTTCAGGTTATTGAGCAGCTTAAATGTTTTAGGTGATATATAAGGCAGATCTGTAGAGGTGGTAGATGCTTTAAGTCTAGACCTTGGGAACTGGACTATTTTGAAGTTAGGCCTTTGATTTTATTTAATTCAGATTTTTGTATTGTCAGTTGTTTTCAGAGGCAGAGAACAAAGCTGAGGTAACTGTAGCCTTTTACCTGGTGAGCTGCGATAAATTGATTTTGGTTTCACATTCTGTCATGTAAATGCATACTTTGGTTCTTGAAGTACTTTTTCGGTATGCTCAGTATGTCCACATAGTAAAAGCCTTATAAAAAGATTTGAGATGTCCCTGGTGTCAATATGAAATAAATGGATTTTCTTTGACTAGTAAATGGGTTTATTTTTCTTTTTTCAGAGTTATAATTGCAGTCAGGTTTGTAAACCTGCAGTTCTCTTTTTCTTAGTGCTGGATGAGTACTGTGGTAGAGGTGAAGGTATTAAGAGAATTTTTAATTGGAAAATTCACTTTCTACAAGCTCAAACTTTCTTCAGGAATTTATTTTTCTAACTAGACAAATGAAAACAGAGTAGTTTACCTAGGACCAGTTGAATCCTACTGAAAGTGTGACAACGTATTAAACTTTTCTGGAAGTTTTTTTAGCAACAGTTCAACAGTATGCCGCATTGCCCAGCAGAGCTGTATTTTTTAGATCTTTCCCCACCAATGGTCTGTTTGGGAAAATCGCGTTATGTTTTTGGTGGTATAGTATTTCCTTACTATATGTCCATTACAGTGAATGCCTCAAGGTAGCAATAGGCTGGCTAGAAACCCTGTTTTATGGCCAAGAATCAGACGTGCGTTGGGTTGTGCACACTACTAGGATTATCAAACCGAATGTCCAGCTGATACTAAGTGAATCAGTTCAGCAGATTTATATGACATACTTTAATTTGGCAATTCTGATGTTTCCCTTTTTAGTATTTACCATCTCTAACCAGAAAGTTTTAGTTGTGTGGAAAATATTCGTATTTAACTTTTATGTCAATTAAAGAAAAAGACAAATGTTAAAATGCTGGAATTTCTCATGGAATGTGCAGTATTTGGTCAGATCTCAGCATTCTGAGTTCTCTTTTCTTTGTATAAAACATGGTTGAGCAAACGAGATCTGTGAAGTGTGTGGGGAATCCCTAATTGCAATAGGAGAATGAGGGGCATTCATCTTTTGATTCATTGATACTGTCAATACTTCTGTGACAAAGAGGGAGAGTGGAGCTGAGGTCAGTTTGTGGGTAATCTTGATGTGGCAACACTTGTGTTATAAACTCTATTTCCTGTAACAGTTTCTATCTCCTGCTGTATTGACTGTGCTTCCCAGCTTTGTATCATCAGCAAGATTTGTCAACAATCTCTTGCTTTTGTGCTAAGGTTATTAAGGAATATTTTAACTAGATTACTTTACAGACCAGTTTTAGAGGTGCTTAGTTAGGCGACTGTCTCCTGGTCAGTAAATCTCCTTTTAGCATATCCCATTATTATGGAGAAGAGAAGGCTCTGGGGAGACCTTATGGCAGCCTCCCAGTACCTAAACGGGGCCTGCAAGGAAGGCAGAGAGGGACTTTTTACCAGGGCATGTAGTGATAGGACAAGGGGTAATAGCTTTAAACTGAAAGAGGGTAGATTTAGATGAGATGTAAGGAAGAAGTTCTTCCCTGTGAGGGTGGTGAGGCAGTGGAATAGGTTGCCCAGAGAGGCTGTGGCTGCCCCATCCCTGGAAGTGTTCAAGGCCAGGTTGGATGGAGCTTGGAGCAGCCTGGTCTAGTGGAAGGTGTCCCTGCCCATGGCAGGGGGGTGGGAACTAGATGATCTTTAGCGTCCCTTCCAACCCAGATAATTCTATGATTTTATGATGGTTATCTCCCCTTTTTCCAGTTTCTTATGTATTACATTTTTAACATAATCCCCATCTTCTCCAGTTTAAATAATAATTTCCCATTTGGTGCAGTATCAAATGTTTTACTGAATCTAGACAGATGGTATCTCCTGCATTTCTTTGTCCACTAATTTAATTATCTTATCAGAGGAAGATATCAAATTAGTTTGGCATGCTTTTTCTTTGGTAAACGAATGTAATGTCTCAGTTTCTATATAGCTCTGTGTGTTCAATTGTTCTTTCCTTCAAAAATGGTCCTAACCCCTGTATACACTGAGGTCAGACAATGAATAGTTGGTTACCTAAGTAGCTTTTTTCCCACTTTCTCAAATGTGGATTTTTAATTTGTTACTTTTTTATTCAGGTATTATCACTCCAGCATGATTCAATTATAAAAAACCTTGCTGCTGTATCTGTACATTCATGTGTCCATTCTTTTAGAATTTTAGACTGGAGCTTGTTCCCGTCCCTCTCCTTGGCTCTCCTACCAGTGACCAAAATATGTCTTGGGATGAATGTACCCTCATCCTTATTAACTATTATATCATGCTCCCATCTTTCTACTGTACTGCTCTGAATGTGCATACTGGGCATTGAGACAAAATCTGAAATTAGGCTTGGGGCTGTTCCTTTGTTATTTTTAATTTAAACCTCAGTCTTACTACATTTTTGCACTGCTTTTTTTCTTGTTTTTCTTCTACTCATGCCTGGAGAGACTTTTGACGTTTGTAAGTGTAAATCCAGCTTGAATTTTGGCAGTTCTTACCTTCTCCTTCTAACGTAGACTTCAAGAAGTTAGCTTTTTTTGCTTGCTATTCCTCTTTTGTATCATCCGTAGTGGGTTTTTTTGCATATTCTTTTGGAGGTGATTATTCGCTCAATTAAGTCTGCAGCTTTATCATACAGTGATGGTTTTTTCAGTGGTTCAAGGTGTAAATTTTAGGCAGTTTTTGTATCTCTGATTTAAATAAATTTAATCCTTTTCCGGATTCTAGTCCTTCACTTTTTATTTCGGCTGCTTTAGCTCAATATCTCCCTTAATTTCTCAAATATTTTAATCTTGACATAAATTTAGAAGGGGTTATTACGGACAGTTTCTCTCAACAGATACTCAGTACAGGAGTATCCATAAAATATCTATTCTGGGATGATCTGCATACTACAGGCCAAAACACATTTCTCAGTTCATCGTACAAAGTGAAGATCTGTTGTAAATTACCAACAGCCACTTCTTTAACTTGTAAAATTCCTGGCTGATCCTAGAAAGCAGACACACTCTGATGTTCCGTCCAAGGCATTAAAATTTCAGTGATCTCTGCCAGTCTGACAGTGGGGAGATTCCCACCTGTTTTGCAGTCTTGCAATTGGTTGTTTTTGGGAGTTTGAGCAAGACACAACAGTCACATAAACTTAATGTCATGTATGCACCTATCTTTCTGTATTTGTTTGTACTTATATGTAATTGAAATCTTTGAGTCAGATTTATTTTACATATGCAGCTGTCCCTTAATCATCTTGAAACTCTGTTAATCCACATAAAAATTTTTTTTTTTTGTTAATTCAGTGACTTTTTGGTGAAGAAATAATTCAAGTATCGCATCTAAGAAGAAGTGAGTCTTGTCCATATTAGAAACATTGTCTCCTGAAGTTCCTGGCAGTACTAATCTCTCTAACAGCATTTGAGAGACTTCTATCCAAATAAATTCCTATCAGTCCTATTTGTACTCTTATAGACCCTATTTTTATAATTCTTCCCCAGATGATTTTTGACCCAAGCTGAGGTATCTTCATGTGCGTTACTTGTATTTCTCTGCAGCATTCACAGCTGCAATACAGGCACTGAAAGCTTTTTCTGTCAAGGAGAGAACCTACTGTAATGTCTTCCTCCAAGTCTTGCAGCAGCCATCCACCAAAAGTCTCTGGTTCTTCCCATGTTGCCAGAGTTCTTGAATCAGTATACCCACACTGTGAGTGCTTCCCCATGACCTCTCCCCATCTCCTGTGTAACTCAAATACAGCCCTTTCAGTAACTGTGAACACTAGTTTCAAGGATCATACTTCCTCTCTGCTAATGATGTTTCAGCACGTTCCTTTTTTTTTTTTTAATTTTTGTGTATATTATGCTATTTCTTCTCTTACAGTTTTATTCTGTGTTTGGATAACAGACAAATCTTTCACAACACTTTTCTCCTCATTTCCTGTTTTAAAACACTTACTGACTATACTAGACGTGAATGTAAACATGAGCGACCCATGCTCCAATGATGTCTTTCAGTAGAGTTTTATGTGAATGCCTACCAACGATGAAACATCCCTAAACCTTCCAAAGTTAATCAGTAAGTCTGCTGATCAATGCTATGGTGTTATGCCTCCACATTCCTTCCCTTGACAAGCCAAATCCCAAAGAATCAGAAAAATTCTACTGAAAGTTCCATTAAACCTTCGTTTGAGCATTTTCCTCTGCCTGATGTAGTTGTCTGCTAGTCATTTCTGTAGAAATGCAGATTTATGATTTGTCTTGGTATGAGGGACACACAGTGGATTTTCCCATGCTTCGTCTGCATCCTGGACGTGGAAGTCACATATTGAGTGAGAAGAATAAAAAGTATGGTACTGCTGCTGACTCTGTCTTGTGTGCTGAATGAGTTGAAGAGTCCTTTGGGAAATTACTGTCTGCTACAAAAAAACCATTCCATGTATCTACAGTCATGCTGTGCCAATGTAGGCAAACTTTTGTGAAAACATACACATTGATATAAAAAGCCTTTTTTCTATAAACTGCATACGGTCCTCTAGAATTCAACATATGAAAGATCCTGGTACTTGGAAACTGATTCCTACAGCCATAAATTCTTGATCTGCCCACATATTACTTCCAGACTCAGAAAAGTAAAAAATGCAGAGGTCCTCTTTTACCTGAAACATTATGGAATAGGAACCTCAGCAGTACTGTTTGAAATATCATATGGACACCAGGCCTTTATTCTAAAGTTATTCCTTCAGTGATTGCAGTTGAGTTACAGAAACCTATAAACAGAAGTTAAGAAAAAATCAATTACGTTGTGTCTTTGATTTTGGTGCAGCACTACCTACCATTCATAGACCCTGCCTTAAGAATCAAGTTATCGTAAAGGTTGTTAAAAATATATTTAATGTATTTTTAGTTGCTTTTTCTTCCCCTACTTCCTTTGTTTTGCACATGACTGAAGTTTAATATTTAGGGAAGCATGCTCTTAGTTGTTTCTAGATTGATTCCTTTACATAACCAGAAATAATTTAAGTAGTAAATATCTTGCTGTTTCTGTGGGACCCTATTTGGGGTGCATGTAGCAGCATGCAGTACAATAAAAGGTTCTTTCAGCAAATGTTTAGGAAAATACTTTCCAAGAGATGTGCACGCGATTAGAATTACTGAGTGCTCTCCTCTTCGGCTTCCTGTTTTGGAATTAAATGCCTTCGGGACACTTGGAATATCTCAGTTTTGAAAAGCAAGAGCAATTTAACCAACTAAATACTGCATCGTCTTAGCTATGATTTCAGTTAGTTGTAGATAGGGACGAATATATGAAATAGTCCCCGAGATACCTTAATCAAATTGAAGGAATAAATTAACTCCAGTAGCCATAGAGTAACTTTTGAGGGAAATGAGAGCAGATAAAGTGCAGCAACAGTCAAAGTGACATTCTGGCTCTTTCCCTACATGTGTATACAATCACTAGCTCTTTCCTTACTTCTTGTATCCTGTGTTTCCGATCCTGTGGGATACTGAGCGAATCACTTTCTGATACGGTCAGGGGAGTTGGGGCTGCGAAGCCTGTCATGCTTTGTGTCCTCTGAACACAAAAATTACCTGCGGAGGCTAGTACAGCATAGTGTTGTTCACCGGTGCCCTGGAGTACCTGGGCCCTGTTCCCTGCTCTAGCAAACGTTCAGTGACTCATACAGAGAAGAACAGGAGAGACGTCACCTCAAGTGCTTTGTGGCTTGGAGTCTGAAGTGCTCTTCTGAAGGCAGAGAAATGTGCCTTTGAGTTTTTCCATGCAGAAAGAGGAACTGTGCAAAACGGGTGAATGCAGCATTGAGAGGGAGGAGGCAAACATACCAGCTCTCCTTTTCCTTCCCAAGTTTTCTTCTGCTCCCAAAAAAAGAAAAATTTGAACATTCTGGGGGAACAATTTGCTAATTGCTTGAAGTATTTTACATAGCTTATATATAAAGTTTGAAGAAAATTTAGATAGGCTTGTTGAACAGTTGTATAGAGAACAATCACCTCAGGTCCCTCTACCTTGTACTGAGCAATTCAACTACAAGAAGAGTTCCCTAAAATGACATGGATTAATGTATTTAACAGCTCACCCATTGCATTGATTTTGCATCTGTGTAAAATTTCCACGGTTACACTATATGTGAGCTTGGCCAAGCATGGCTAAGTACAGTGCATACCATTTCTTGATTTTTGTAAACCTTCTACTACAGTGGTGCTGTCTGGTCATTGTATTTGTGTAGTATTGTTGACCATTACAGGTGTTTTATACCACATACTGCAGTGGAAATATTTGGGTATTTGTAATTCTAGTACTGGGCTTTCTTGTCAAATAAAACAGAGTTTGCATGAAGATGGAGGCTGTTGGAAGATTCAATCCAGACAGAAACATTGTAAATAATTCATACAAATTTTCTACTTGGCTTTAAAGAATTGTAAAGCAAATTCCAAATTCTTAGTTTTGGAGCATAGCTGGCTTCAAGGTGCAGTTATATTGAGTTGTACAGAACTCTTGGTGGTGTATTACTATAGCTGAGATAATTTTCTACATCTGTATTTTCTTCATTTTTCCATAGAAGTCTCCTAACCACATTATTCAGCCACAGGAGTATATAGTATAGCTATCTTTACTATTAGATAATGCCTTAACAGGCAGTTTTTAATTGCAAGAACGTATTGCATTGTGTCTTCTCATTTGAATTTTGCAAATTTTAGCTGCATTTTGTCAAACTACAATTACTTCTTTGTAAAGCTTTCTAGCAGTTAAATTTGCATTGAGATCTATTATGTACTGTATTCCTGGAAATTAATAGTATCATGTAATACAGCATGGCAGTTTTCATTTGAGATCACATTAATAAAAGAAGTCATTCAGTGCTTTCTTTCCAGCCACTGTGAATGTTGCCAGTATACATTTGGGCTGGTTGTGATCAGTGACATTTGATAACATTATATTTATTAATACTTAGAATATTCTTACAGAGTATTTTGTTTGGAAATGAACTGAAGGGCTTTTGACCTGCGCAAATCTGAATTCAGAGCTGTGTGTTTCCTCTATAGCAGTGATTAGAGAATAGAAAGTAAGTATATCTGTATTACATCATATATTAATAAAACAGACAGTTTTTCAGAGCAAGCAAAAGCTGAACTTATTTGACTTGGTAGGGTCTGGCCCTGTTCCATTAAAAAATTTTTGTATTATATTTAGGCATTTCCAAAAAGAAAAAAATCACTGGATCCTAGTATGCTACTAGTTTGTATTTAAGTGTAGGAAAAAATTCAGATTTTTTTTTTTTGAGAATTTGCAAGTAAATTCATAACCATTTTGAGTGATAGTTAAAATTTTTGAATTAAGATAATTTAAAATTTGAAATAGGTCATTACATTTTTAATTTCATCTTCCTGTTATCTTAACAAGAGAATAATATATATGCTTTAGCCTTAATATAATTTGATCTGTCATATTCAAATAAACTAGCTGTAATTAAGCTACATTGTTTATGATTATTGTTTCTAATTGTTGTGCTTATATAATACAGGCTATGGCCAAGCTTGGATTAGCATCTCAGGTAACTTTTAAGTTGTATCATTTTGACAGATATTAACTTAATTGGATACTATTTCCTCTTTCAAGTAGGTGGCACGCAACTATTACACTTACTGCAGTGAGTGACTGTCCCGCTGACACCGCCTTTCTCTTTCGCTGTGCTGGGTGGCCATCAGAACAAGGCAAGCCTCACCGAAGGGCTTGCCTGTCCCCACCATGGCAGCCAAGCCCATCACGCGGCAAACGACTCCAGAACGGCACCGTTCCTGCTTCCCCTTCAGCCGCTTTCAACTGTAACCTTTAACATCAGATTTCTTTGTTTTTATAATGCCAGATTTTGTGACAATTTGAGCATTTCTGTCTGTAACTTTTTCACTTGAATTACTGCTAAACACTGTCTGTCACTGTTGGCACCATTTTCATAGTTTCCCATCTGAGAAATTAATGAGGATTTGAGTTTGTCTTCTATAAAGGAAAGGTTTGTAGGCATTTGCTGTCATTCTCCCCATTGAATTAAGCGTGGCCAAAACTGGGTTGCTGCTGAGATTCTCAAAGCAGAAATAATAATCCTTGTTCTAAAAAAATAGAACTGACCTAAAATACAGCTGAACTGCTACCTTTGTCTTCTAGGGTAGCAATTTTTTTCTTTTGCGTGTTATAAAGCATATTATTATGAACCATAGAACCCAATCCTGGAAGCACTTCAGTTCAAAAAAGCAATAATCTTGTGAAATAGTACTTAACCTTGAAGTAGTAACTTTCCCAATTTGTACTAATGCAAGATAATGACAAAAATAATGGGAAAATAATGCAATTTGGTTTCTGTTTGTCTGGATAAAATACAATGATATAACCCTTTGCTTGTGAGTGAATTTTATTTTTTTTTACTCTAGTAATTATTGCAAACTAACTGCAACAATGTATGTTTATACCTACTTGATCTGATTTTCATGAGCCTTGAAGACTCTGTGTATATGCATAGCTTGTTCTCATATGGTAGCACTGTTGAGGACTGGTGTGCTTTGCAAGTATTTTTTATGAAGGCTTGCGAATGAAATTCCAAAACTTTCTATGAAACACAGGTTTTTTTGTTGTAATTCTAGAGTAGCAAAATTCACAGACCCAAATCACTGGACTTTATATCCACCAAAGGATGTGGATGCACTTGGCAGCTCTGGCCAAAATGTGGTCTGACAGAATCCCTTCTCACCTGCCCCTTAACCTGGGAAGTGCCTGGGGGCCCTGGGAGTCCAGTCCCAGGTTGGTCATGCCATGAACTTCCATGGCCCATCTTGCTCCTGGGACTGGATCTAGCAAGGCTTCTGAGAACATGAGTGCCTGTAAAAGATGGCCAGAGGCGATGCTGGTTGTCCTGTATTGCCCTGTAGTACAAGGGAAGTTACAGGCCATCCCGGTTTCGGTTCTCTCCTTTGTCAGAGGGGCTGGAAGCTGCTTTGAAAGCGCCTGTCTCATTTGGTGTTAAGCTATTGTGGAAGCTGTCCTGCTTCGTACGAAATAGTTAAGTATGTATCGGATGAATGAGAGGAAAGGACTTTGGGCTGATATTTACAGTACTCAGAAGAAGAAGCTGGAGTTTCTGTCCCTGCAGAGGGAGATATGCAGAGTGGTGTCCATACCTTACCTGTCCTGCATGACTTTTCTTGTAGAAAGGCTAGAGGCAAAAAAGACGAGGTATGGGTACTGCCATGTCTAATTGCTTCTTTTCTCACCATACTTGAAAGAAAGACTGCTGTAAATGCCTAATTCTGAGGAATAATACTGACAAAGAATATTGGTTGGAGGTAGTGGAAGTAAATGCATCCCTCCAGCTTATGGATGAGGTTGCTCTGTTCTTCTGCAAGGTGTGTGACTGTAGCTTTGTGTGCACACTTCGTTTAAGGATTTTGAATAGTCTAAGTTAGTCCATCATCCCTCAGTAGGTGGGTCATGTCTTTCTTGCTCCTTTGATTACCTTGTCTTGTTTCCTACCTTTGCTGGGTGTTAACTGTAGTTTCCACCAGAAGAGGTTTCCTAATATACTGTGTCTCAGTGCTTCAGCCCTGTTCAGAATGGAGTTTTGTACTTCCTTACATAAAAAAGGAGAGGATGTTTCTTTGGGGGAGGAGAGAAGCCACCAAATTCTGCATTTTATATGTGACAACCTGGGAAGAGTGAAGAATGATTTTGAAAGAATTCCTCACCTTTATGTGAAAAAAAATTCACAACTGTTCTGTTTTCATGGTCCATTGCTTCTTCTGCTTGAATAGATTTTGCTTTCACTTGTGATAGTGGTTTTAAAGCAATCAAAAGACAAATCTAATTTCCAACCATTATAAGCTATTGTTAATGCATGAGGGACTATTGCAATTTGACATGCTCTGTCTTTTTAGGGTAGAAGTCTTGGTTTTGGTCTTTTGGTATGCCTTGAATTACAAATGCTGTGGGTTGTTTTTTTTTTAGTAACTTGTATTTTTTTGGGGAAAATACTCATTCTAATAATGACTGGATGCTTTAGCAGTGTCACAGTCAGGGTGCTGGCCTGCAGTCAGAAGATTTTCTTTTGGGAAAGGACATATTTCAGGGATCTGTGTGCCCAAAGGAATCCATTGCTGGCTTACATTAACTCACCTCTTGAGTTTTTCCATTGGTGCTGTAGTGGCTTTTCAAGATAGCTGCGTCTTCCAAAAGAAGGCTCTTTGGACATGGCATTTAGTAACACCACTGACTGATTTAAGGGCCACTTTCTCTGTCTGTTCAATAACAGGGGCAGTATTTAACCAGGTTCTTCACTTGGCTAACTGAATTTGAAGAAATCCAAGATATGGGGGAGGATTTTGTAGCTGCATACAGAAAATAAATCTGTAAGGTAACTTTGGTATTATTCAGAGCTCTTTTGTTATCCTCATATTGCCTCGTCTCTCACTAATGATGGCGGCACTGGAAAAGACATGGAGATGTTGGTTTCCCCATATATTCTTCACATAAAAGAGCAATTTATTAATGTATATAAAAATGCTGCAGCTGGTGGCAAAGACATTCGTACCATTCATCTTACACTTAAATTATCCAAGAAGATGTCCACATTTTCCTACTGTATTAAAATAAAAAACCCCGTGTACTAGGATGGTTTCGAGGTTGTTGGAAGTCTTGGTTTGTTAGGGTTTTTTTTCCTCTGCATGTTTAGTTTTGCAAGGAGATTTTTTTTTCGTTTTCTAGGCCTCCTTGCAGTTTTCAAGTAATACTTCATTTTGAGACCTGAATCCAGGCACCAGGCATATGGCAGTTCAGCCTTCACTCAGCCAGCCAAGCTCCCCTCTCCTGCCGTCCTCCAGCCTATGGGGATGATCCGAGCTGGTCGTGGGGGTGTGAGGAGGGCTGCTGCCCCGAGGTCCGACTCGCCTCCTCTTCGCTGACCACTGCAACTCCAGCCTGCCTTTCCAGCATGGAAAGGAAAGGGAGGATTCGATCCGGAGAGTTGAGGTCTGTGTAAGATTGGGGCATGACGTGAGACTCTGCGCAGGAGGGACAAAAACCGGCAGCAAAATGGCCTGCAGAGACTAGACCCATGGGGGCTGCAGGCAAAGAAGTGAGACGTGGTCCAAATAAATGTGGAGAACACCCAGGAGGAAGAATAAAGAGCACAGATACAATCTCACCACGCTGCCGCACCCTCCACATTAAGCACTGGTTTAATTCTGTCTGATGAACACTGTCCCACTATTCAGTTTTCATGTTAAGATCGCCCTGTTTGCCAAAGGGAAAGTGTTGAGCAGGGAGGGGAGCTGCTACCTGAAAGCTCTTGTGTTTCACACGGTAGCTCACAGCTGTCTCTGAAGAAAGAGAAAGGCCGTGCTGGAGAAACAATGATACATTTGTTTTCAACTTTAGAGGCTGAAATGAAATTAAGTGTAAATGTATGCCAAGCAATGAAATCAGATTTGCTTACTAATCTAGATTGCATCTCCTTTTTCCCCCCTCACAACAAAACTAGCAGTACCAGTAGCTGTGCCTGCGTCACCTCTTCCTTCCTTTCCTGCTTGCAACCGAATCCTGCCATGCTCCTGCGGGAGAATTTCCCAGGAGGCTGGCCTACAGCAGGAGGAAATAGAGGTCAAGACGTCAAGAAAAGAGATGAGGAACATGCGAATTGGGAGAAAGGCAATAGCGACTTGAGATCCAGGAGAAACGTGCCTGCTGTTCTTGAAACCACTTAGCTTTTCCACCAAAAAGGGCATTAGGGCCTGCTTCTGCATTTCAAAGGGAATTTGGGCTGAGCAAGGAAGCTGGCTTAGCCGGCCTCTGCGGGTGAGGGGGAGGGAGGGAAATGTTTGGTGTCAGCAGAGAAAAATCCCTGCTTTATTAGGTAATTCTGTCAGCTTCCCAGTTTACCCTGTCACTTCCCTGACCCTTCCCTTTCCTTTGGAGCCCTCTCT
Source organism: Aviceda cuculoides (assembly GCA_035590195.1). Lineage (NCBI taxonomy): Eukaryota > Metazoa > Chordata > Aves > Accipitriformes > Accipitridae > Aviceda > Aviceda cuculoides. Next base: position 7,994,851 of record JAVJGG010000074.1, on the reverse strand, counting down.
CCAAAGGTGACCTGCCTTAACCCATACCTTCCAGTCTGCGGAGCAAAGTTACTACTAAAGAGTATCAAAACACACTATCATGTTTCTCCTGCTGTCAAATTAGCTTGTTACCAGTGGTTTTAAACTGGTCGTCTTCATCAGGAGGAATAAAAATAGTACAAATACGTTATTTTGCCTTCAGAATGACATGCAGCATCATTTGTTATCTATTGATTTAAATAATTTACCATTTCAGAAAGAACAAATCAACTTAATTTGTTTAGGGGATACTTAAAGGTTGAGAACAATTTTGTATCAACTAAAATTAGTGATAATTCATTTATGATGGAACTAATAATTAATTAGGTAGTTGTTGCTTATCTTTTTTCTAATACATACATTGCTTTAAAACATCTGCTCAATAGTCCAGCATGAGAATGATTTTACGTGAGAGCAATAGAGGAGCAGATGCTTCCTGATGACAACTTCCCAATTTGTTTAGGAAACAGTTCCTGGATTCACAGTTTTAACTTGAAGCATGGCAAGCGTGCAAGCAACTTTGCAAAGTAAACACAAAAAATTGAGAAATCAAATTACTTCATAGCATTTTTAATGATTGCAATTTGGTCAAAACTCCTTTTTTGTTAATGTTTTAATTATTTGGGTTTTTTTTATGCGGATATGTTTGTTTTGTCTTTAAAAGATCGAAGCAAAATTACAAATTTGCTTTGTGATGTGTGTACATGTATGAACGTTTTGCAGCAGTTACGGAATCTTCTGAAGCGAAAATTGATTTCAATATTGTCTATTACAGTAACTAAAATTCAGCATTAGCTCAAAAAGAGGTAGAACAACAGTATACATAAAAAGAAACTAGAACAATTACTTGAAAATATTTAAATAGGCTACCATAAGACACATAAAAATAAAATTCTGTGGGTTTTTTTTTATGTTAAGCCTGTGTTTTATATTTATGGCTTTATCAGTAGTTAGTTAAAAAGTGAAAAATAAATCTCTTCTTTTGGGCTGATATAAAATTCTCTGAGGATCCATGTCTTTATTCAGCCATGCATGGATTTTTAGATGTTTCAAAGATTGCCTAAAATGACTATACTCATTTAATCAACTCATCAGCAAAGTTCATCTCATCAGCTAGAGAGATACCATCAAAACTTTGAGGCTCCAAAATGTAGTTCCCCTGCATAAATACTGTGCGTCGTACTTATAGAGACTGTAAAGTACAGGATTACACATCAATGCTGTATCTTTTTATGTAAGAAATCTTGAAACTGCTGTTTGCTGAAAGGGGATTAGAGGTAGCCCTAAGAAGGATTCAGCTATCTCCCTTTGTATGCAGATCACAAATACAATGTGCCTGCTTGTCACTAGAAACAGCAGAATAAGAGATCTGAGTATCAGAAACTTATTTTGAATAAGTGTAGGAACTTTGTAGTAGACTGAAGTCCATCTTGTTATAGAGCAGAAGAGTGTCAGTTTCAAAGCTTCTTTGAGCATTGCATTCAGCTGAATGCTTAATTTCAGAAACTACCTAAACTACCGGTCAAAAAAACCCAGGATAATGCAAAATAAATGTGTCCAAACATACTCTGCTGTCCGAAAGATATCGGTATTTATGTGAGGGTGTACAGTCATTATACCCTTATGTACAGAAAGCAGGAGAGAGAAGTATATGTAAACATACAGCTTTTTTCTAGAACAATAGTATTTGAAACATGAACAGGTAGTCTTTCCATTTCCAGAAGTATTTTTTTAGGGCAGGGTAAGCTAGTGACTAAGCAACAGGCAAGGCCATAATACCTGATGAAACATTAATGTCTGTAAAGCAGTATGCTTTTAATTCCAGGAGGCTGATCTAGAACGGTTTTGTAAATTTTAATATAAATTTAGTTCCGAATACAGACTCTTTCTCTTTCCCACCCCTACGAATTTGAAAGCCAATCTGTAGTTGTTTTTTGTTTTCTTTTCCCACAGGCTGCTGCTATTCTTTCTTTTACTGTTCTCACTAAAGCATTGAAAACGGATCTGTTTTAGAGAAAGTTCAGACAAGGAATTTCTATTTTCCTCAAGAGATTTTTTAAAATCTGTATCACATCTGATCAGTGGGTATGACGTGTGAAGAGGAAAAGAACTTGTCTGTTACGGATTTACATGGGGACTGAGCATGGCATACCTAACTGTAGCAGGCCTGTGGAGTCAGATGCAGTAATCATCATAGTCCCTTCTGGCATGTTGTCTTTAGTATCCCTTCATGCATAGTTTTTAAAACTAGGTTAACACAGGGAGCACTTTCTTTAACGTTTCCTTTCAGTGCTTTAGATATCTGTTTCCTGATAAGCTAAAATCAACCATTCCTGCAGCTTTCCAGAATTTCCCAGAAACCTTCTCTTCTGTGAGCATCTATGATTTTCTCATTTAATGTCCAAAAATATATTTACAGTACCTTGGTCTGTAGCTTCCCAAGGTCTGGGCTTTCCATTTGTGATCCATGTCCCTCAGCAGCATCTGGTTGTGTAATACACTAAATTTGGGGGAAATCACTTTTATGTGGCTATCAAAAAAAATTGAAAGTATTTTGTGTGCCATTACTGTTACAGTTTATCAGTTCTTATATCTCTTCATAGATCGATTCACTGCTGAGTTGATTTAAGGATGTGAGATAAAAATGCAAAATAGCTTTAAATTTCTTGTGTGTTAAACCAGCACAGTGTTCAAAGGATGCTGGTTCTTCTTTTCTGTTCAATCTTTTTTATTTTGCTTAGACAGAGACAGTAAGCCGATATTCACAGTTGCTTGGCAATAGTCAAGTTGTGAAATGCACACCCAACCTGTGGGGCATTACGGTTTCTTAGTTCATGCATGTAAATTTGGGGGTTTGAAAACTGAACAAGTCCACACCCATAGTGTCTTCTTGGAAAGTTTGTTCTAACATTTAATCTTAATGGCATTATTAATTTAATGGTTCCATTTTCAGAGATGTTGAATATTGACAATTTTTAGAAAAGTCAAAACTGGGCGCTTAGCACTGTTTGAGTATTAATTTGAAATGTTAGGAAGTTTATACTGCAACTGGGGTATATCTCAATGCAGTAAGTTCCATCTTTTCTGATTTATTTCAAAACTACAATAAAGTGTAATTACTTTACACCTGAAATATACATTAACAGGAAAAAAATTGTCTCAGTTCTAGACATATTATCAGCAAAAAAAACCTCTGGCAAAAAGCCTTTAAAGAAAGTAGAACAAAAAATTTTTGGTGGATACATTGAATTTGTCTTTTGGCAAGCAAAACCAGATTATTTAAGGATACACTTTTAAAATGGTCTATTCTAAAGGTAATGAGGAGCGATACAGCTGTACTCACCTTATCCTACCAGTTACTGTGCCATAAAGATTTTAGAGAGCTTCTGTCTTTTGCTTACAAAATCAGCCTGCACTTAGAAAGACCTCAGTTCTGCAAATGCTTACACATAGTTCACAGTGCGTGGAAGTAAGTCTGTAAGGTGTCTTTGTAGGTTTTGGAGTTTTGTGATTTTCTTGCTAGTATTGAAAAATTCATTTGGGAATTTAAATGAGTAGTGCTGTGATAGGGGTGATTGCCATTATTTCTGTTCTTTATATTTATTGAATTTATTACAATAGTAGTAATTACTTTTCCCTTGATACAAGTACAAAAGTCAATGTATTACTGTGTTCATGTTTGTTGTTTTAGGAGTCTTTGGATGATATTCAAGAAGCTGGAGTTTGTGCAACAGAAGAAGTGATTCGCTATGAATATCATGTCTTGTACTCCAGCAGCTACCAAGTACCTGTGCTTTATTTTAGGGCATGCTTTTTAGGTAAGACCAATCTTCTATTAGACAAAGGGCAGAGTAGAAATATGTTGGATGCAATAGATGTTAAAACCACAGATTTTGTATTAAATTGAGGAGCAAAGTAATGATCATATGTAATAACAAAGTAAGAGATTAAGCTGTTCACCAGTAAATTTTGTAATACTCACGACACAGAGCTTCAGGACCCTGGATTAGCTGATATCATCTTAGCCTGAAGGAGGCTGATCTTTGGCTCCTGGCATCTTGCCTATGGTTGACTAAAACTGCTGGTCATTTTTCTTTTTCTTTTCTTTAAGTGAATACAAAACCTTAAAGCTGCAGGTTTGAATTGGCTGCAAAATAAGTGGACATAATTACAGTGCTTCAGCAGAACTGTGTCTGTTTCTCTGGAGCCTGAATTTGAGCCACAAGGCTGGGGTCTAAATGTGCCTTTAAAAGTGTATGCTGTTTTCTATTTAAATTTGCTGCTTAAAAAAAAAATAATACCAATAAGTTATTGCCTTTTTCTATCTATTAAAACTGACTCTTGAAATACTAACTGATCTTTTTTCCTCCCTAATATGTACATCTCGTTATCCATTACTCAATTGCTATAGCCACTGTGATTTCACTCACCATCCTGTCAGGAAGGAAGGAGGAACACACAGCCTCCCTCCAAGGCTGCTGTTAGTGTCCCTTATTCAATCAGCAACCGTAGAGTGATCACTCTGCAGCACTGGAAGTGCTCTGTTCCTCTCTGCCCAAAGACTGTGTACCTAGGGTGGAGGGATTGAAATTTTCTAGTCATTTCATTCAGTCTCCTGTATGGTAGCATCAGCATCTTTTGTGTTTTGAATAATCTCCTAACTTTATCTAGATAAAGATGTCTGAATGTTGCCAGTGATATCTTTTCCTTTTTAATTAAAAAGTAGCTTAAGCTGCTTTGAATGTGTTTGGTAGATTTAATCACTCTCTGCCTTATATTGTTTAACGGTTTCTAATTTTGCAGTGTTAGCATTTTAAAAGGCACTTTAGGTTTAAAATTGAAGAACAAATTCTCATAGACTCCCCGGTGGAAAGATTTTAGTCTGAGGTGCAGTTTCAGGAATGGATAATTTGGGGTAAATTTTCAAACTGGGACGTGGGGAATTGGGGACATTGCTCTGCCTTTACCACCAACAGAACTCATTTGCACACATCCTGCTGCAAATACATTTCTAGAATTATTACAAGCATTTACAAATGTGCAATGTTTTGCCTTTAAACTAGTTGTGCAGACAGGAAGATAAAGTTTTGCTGGAAGAGGCAGATTAACCTATTTGTGGTCCTGAAAAATGTCATCTTCTTGGTTTTAGCTGAATTAATAGCGCACTGTCTCTACAGAAGAGGATGGAGACACTGCAGGTAGAGGAAATAGGACACTATTTCTACTGTACTGTACTTTCATATAATTAGTATTCACCATAAGCAGTTAATCACTAGAGAAGAGCTCCCAGAGACAAAACAAGTTGTTTAGCTTGTCAGCATCAGGGAATCGGAGGTGTTGAAACATGACTCCTTATAGCTGGAAGTGGATATTGCAGAAGCTAGTGGATGATCTAATGCACAATCATAGTATTATGTGCCAACAGCTCCCCTTTCAGTACAAAACTGTAATTGTTCCTACAAGTACAATTATGTTTTAAAACATTTCTGGGGAATCTTTCACAGTGGAAAACAAGGAATTTTTAAAGATAATTCCTAAAGTCACCTGTGTTTTCTTCAGCATTTAATGTTCTCTTTTAACATTTAACATTGTCTGACTCTTGAAGAGGGAAGGATATAAAATGCTGGCAATAAGTACTTTTCCTATAATGTTTTCAGCTAGTATTCTCTGATCATACTTACAGAGAGCTTACTTTTGAAAATGAAAAATTCTGTCATCTCTGCAAGTTATTTGCCTGCCTGTACCATGCTGTCTGAAGGTCCCAATGTGGGTTTTTCAGGAACATGCCGATGACACTCACTCACAATCCCTTGGGATATCTGAGCAAAGTATCTTTTGTCTTGTCCTGAACCTGGTATGAGGAAAACTCTAGGTAATGCCCTGAGATTTTTTTCCTTTGAGGTAATAGTCTTCATGTGATAGGCTCCTCACCTTGTTTCCCAGACAACTAGTAATATTCACTGCATTCCTCATCTGGAATAATCAGGGAAGAATCTTCTGAGACCTACATCAATTTCCCAGTCTAAATTCCTACCATTATTTGTAGATAAAGTAACAGAATCAGTTCCTCACAAGTGTCTTGTAAGTTGTTCATGGTTCCCCTTGAATCCTGTCCATACTGATCCTCATGTTAATTAGAGCTTGTTGCAGGAGCTGAGGGTGAGCTATAATCCTTTCAATGTTTCCAGAGCCCTGCCCCGTCTTGCCTTTCCCAGCAGCAGGGCACAGAGTTTGAATTCAAAACTCTGCTTCTTCTCTGGCAGTATGGTAAGTGGCCATTACACCTCGAGGCCTGCCTAGGAAATAGTAATTCTTCTGTTCAACCTGACTAAGTAGTTTTGCTTGTTTTGCAATATTAATTTCCTCACTTTGTATGTTATAATAGCAACTGGTGCCAGCCTGTTCAAATCTGTGTTCTTCCAAACAGACTCCCTAAAAACTTTTCTAGAACAATTAAATCCTGCCTTTTTCCTATTGTATGTGAGTCCAGTTTTCATTGACTTGGTCTCTCACAGTCTCTTCTACGAAAAAGGCTTCCAATAGAGTTGCTGGGGAGATTTTCCTGTCATCTTCAGTGTGGTTGGCATCTTCAGGAGCTTGTGTCAGTGAGGACATCCAGTTTTCAATCCTCTCTGCTAGCAATTGTGCTTAGACATTATAGATCAGTTCTTCCTGCAGAAGGGCAAAAGTTGCATTGTATCCTTATCCTTGCTGCTGTTTAAATTGGATGAAATAACTTATTTTCTGGAATTCATCTTTAGACCTCTTTTTTGGTCAGATGAAGTTTGATATGTAAGGTAGTGCAAGGTAAGGGGTTGAAATTTTAATTGCAACAGACCTAAACTACTTTGAGAGACAACTAAACTTTTTGTTAGTCTCTGGGTATAGATTTACAGGGAAGATCTTGTTCTGTGCAAGGGCAAATCCTTCAGCTGAAAATAATGATTAAGTGTGATGATTGTCTGGAAAGATGTTTGGGAACATGATAGGATACAAGAAGGTATTTTTAGGCTACGCATATATACATGTAAGAAACATTTTTCACTACCTCATGATACTTCCCATGTGGCATATATTCCTAAATTCAGACCTACTGAAGGCCCAGGCTGTGTCAGGAGCTCAAGGCAGTGGTCCTCAGTACCTCAGAGTCTCAGAGAACTAGGTGTCATTTCTCCAAAATCATTCTCGGGCTTGCCATACCGTTTGTAAATGGGAGCCCTTCTTTGTTTCTCTGGCTTCTGAGACTACCAAATAGGTAGCTGAAGAAATGTGTGAACCCCTACTGATATCTGATGTCAGCAATTAGCCCTCTTAGAGACAGATGGTATAGGCAATTAGCCTTCCCATTCAATGCTTGCTTCAGCCAGATGGGCTGGGCTAGGTCCAGTAAGCTTTCTTTAATCAGCAGAGAGTTTTCCCCTTTTCTTAGTCTCTATGATGTCAAGGAACTTTGGTCTTTTCCTGAACTGTCATTGTCTGAAGCCATACATTCAAAAACATCTTGCACTGACAGTGAGGTAGCGGCAATGTAATCACACGTTGACACAGGTGTCATTCAGGAATCACCCTGCACGTTAAGAAAATACTGGCTTGTCTTACACTTCTCTCTTATTTTTCCTACAAAGGTAGAGGAAGAATCATGAGTGCTGGCTAAGCACTGGAAAGAAAGGGCAGAATAGAAGTCAATAAGTACTGCAGCCTAACTCATCTAGGAAAGAGAGAAGGAATGGGATTTTCAAGTTGACCTGCTCAAAATACGTCTAACTCTCTGACATACAGATAGATCCCTGCCAATAAAAAACGTGCTAATCAGTGGTTAGAGAGAGCGAGCTTGTAAGATAACGTAACTTCCTCCAACCCTGAAGGCATGACTTTCTGTATTCGTAACCATATTGGGCCTGACTGATGCACTTCCCAGAATACAGACTTACTCCGTGAACTCAGAAGCATGTAACCACTATGTTCTTTCTCAGAGACATAGCTCCTCGTAAGACCATGTCCCATATGAACTGGTTTTATTGTGGCTTTGGACATAAATAAAATAGAATAATTTCTATAATCAGATATTCTCCTAAGCTGTAAGGGTGTTTTTTCTTTTGTGGCAATGGTTTCTTAAAAGTATTTGTTTGGAAAGTATGCCAGAATGAAGCCTCAAAACAATTTGTGCACCATTTCACCAAAAGTGTCAAATAATCTTTAACTGGAAATCTAAGAATTTATTAAAAGCGCTCAGTAAACATCAAGAAAACAGAATACAGCAACTTGGGAAGTGTGAAAATTTTCTCTGAAAGTGTATGTGAAATTTGTATGCCTAAAGAATTTCTGCTCTTTGCAGAAATTAAGGTGCCAGGTCAGCTGGGAGCTGCAACTCTCATATAGTCTTCATGCCACACCTTGCTGCTGTGAATGGGCACTCGATCATCTGCTTTTTAACTATTTCTTATTTGTAGTGATGTAAACGAGTTAACCCCAAGTGGACCATCAAGAAGCTTTTCTCAGAAAAGTTTGTTATAGTCTAGACAGTTTAAATAATAAAAATATGAGTGTGTGCTAGAAAGGCTGTAGTTGTTCTTGCCTGTTAAGGCAGATGAACTGGTTGATTCAAGCCCATAGTTAATTAATGGCAGATACAGAACCCATGCTTCAGAGTTCTTGACTCCTATCCTTTATCTCTTTTCTCTTAACAAAAATCTTAGTTTGTTACTTCCCAGGCTTTTTTGGCCTTTCTTGCTGGGTAGATGTCAAGTTTATTGTCTCAGAGTCTGCATTTTGCAGACCCTGGGTTAGTATTGATGAGCTGATGATGTGTTGCCTGCCAGATTTGTGGCATTATGGGCATGGAGCTTCAGACAAAGGTACAGTAAATCTGGCATGACCCACAAGCAGCTGCTGCTGTATGTACATTTCCTTTCACCCTCTGTAATTAGTTAATGAGGTGAATTATACAAAATGTACATATAACCACAAACTTTCACTTCTGTCTGCATACCCCCTCCCAGCTAGACTTGGGACAAGCTGCAAGCACCTCAGCAGCTGTGTCATCATGGATGGATGATGAGTAAATGTATTGCTGGGGGAATCTGAAGCTTCTACTTTCCTCTCCTGCCACTTCCCTTGGCTTGATGCTGCTGTTGCCTTCTTTTTCTGGCTCAACTTTTTGAGTTCAGCTCCGTCACAGGAAAGAATGAGACAAGAAACAGAGAGGCTGCTTGGCTCAGCAGGTGCCACAGTGGCCCCTTGTTGCTAGCAGCAACAATTACAGACTGCTCTGTCAGCCCAGCTGGATATTGGAGGTCTCAGTGGGTAGCAAGAATGTGTAACAGGGGCTGCTAAGCATGTGAATGCTGGCAGCCCTAGAAAAAGGGGTCTAAAAATGCCCGAAGAATACAGATGTGTCTTTTGTTCAAATCTGGGAGCTTGTGAATAAAATGGATTCACTTATATTATCCTAAGCAGATGATCAAAGTCACACAAACCGAGGATTTTTAAAACATGCTTCCAGCCAGATTACCTGAAATGGGTTTTATTGTCCACACTTATCTTCTGACACTGAAACAGGAACAAAACCAAAACAGACTGCAAAAACTCCAAACTCTTTCTACTTCTTCCCCAGATGCTTTCTAACAAACAGTCCTTCTATGAGTCATTTTAAGATCTTGGTGTATTTGGTTTTTTTTTGTTTTTGTTTTTGTTTTTTTAATGGAGAGGTAAACCACCAGACTTTCAGGTATTCATCCCACAAAAGAGGAAGGGGAAACTGCCCATCCGCCCTGTCTCTTTTTGCAAGGGTCCTGCAGTTCCCAGCTATGTAGCTGAACCTCACATCCATTTTAAGTATTGATAACTAACTCTTTCCTGCTGCACATGGCCTCCCGTCTAGAAAACTGATTTAGTCATTTAAGTAAGAATTTACAGAACACAATACTTGGGAGCATGTATGAAAGCTTACTCAGTTTAAAAAACACACTTAATTCAAACTCATTTAAAGTTTAGTGAAATATTAAAATAGTGCAGAAGATTAAAAATGTAGGGAAATTTAAGTCCAAGCATATTTCAGTATGTAAGTGCATAATCAGAATGCCTAGATCAATTTTTTGTTCCTGTGTGAAACACTGCAATTACTCTGTATTAGCTATTGAAGTATTTTACTGTTTGTGACCTCACTCTGGTGTGAAGTAAAACTTTCAGTTTGGATATATTTGTATTTTTCTCTGAAATGAAAATAATTCTATAGTGAAATATGATGGAAGATATATTGCTTCTCATACATGAAGTAATAAAATCCATGAGGTAAAGACAAAACTCAGTTTTAACTGTAATATGATTAATGGTCCAATAATATTTGATCATTTCTGGCAATGAGATTAACAGTTACAGTCAGAGTAATCCATTCCATGTATACGATCTGAATTTGCTCAAGTGTTGTTATAAAAACTCACAGATACAAAGAAGGGTGTATAGAACAAAATCTAGAGTGGCAAATCAAATTTTGCATTAGAATGTGTGTTGTTGTAAATTTTACGTTTGGACTTTCTCTGGATTCTCTTTGCAGGTTGAATAGAAAACAGAAAATTGCAAGTACGCACGGCGTCTCATATTACCTGCACACAGATGATCTGAGCATAAATACATCCTTCTTAAGTTAACTTAGGCTCTTGTAACAGATTTCTTCATCAGTGTTAGACCATCTCCAGCACAGTGCTGGTATCTGTCATAATAAGACAGAGGACATGATGGTCTGACAAGTCTCACGCTCATAAGGCTGGCATAGTATAGCTAGTTAGTATGCTGTTACCCCCCTCAGATACTTTATTTGCTACATGCTTCTGCTATGTGGTTCTTATATAAGATCAGAACTTGGTGCTTTTTTTATAAATGTGCGCGGAAAATAAGATAAAACAGAGGCTGTAGGCAGCTGGTTTTAACTTATATCTAAACATGGCATTCAAATGTTAATTGGGTGAATAAATCTTGTTCATTTTACAGACATGAAAATGTCAGTAGAATAAAACTATTTATCACAGGGTTATGTTTTCTGACAGCTAATAAATGCCAAGATGAATCTACTTATTGAAAGTATATAAAAATATTCTATTGCTGTTTGCCAAAAACAAATATTCAGGAAAAATTAACATGCTTATTTTATAAGTGGTTGACACTAATATCTTGGCATAATTCTAACATCACAACTAAAAACCTGATGCAACAATGCTATATAAATGCAGCTCAAGAAAAAATTATGGGCATGTAGGTTACCAAAATGCAGTAAACTTTTGTTTGCAGGATTTTGTTCCTTAGATGTTTTCCTCTCACTATGAATTGCATGTATTTATGTGAGATAACTGTTTATGATACTATTTTGCGGTTTTAAATTTATCTCACCCAAGCAGTGTTTTAGAAAATTAGTTTAACTTCACACCTTACAACCAGAACAGTAAGTTGTTACTCTCAGGTGACAGAGAAGAAAGGTGAACAGGGAATTTAGGGTAGTTTTTTAGGTACCTCCAGTCAGGATTTGAGCAACGCTGTTTTGGAGTTATGGAGCCGGAAGGGGCTCAATCACATTTTGCTGTTATTTTTCCCATCTGCTTCCAGATAATCAGTATTTTCAGATTTACTTTTGTTATACTGTATTAAAGATATAGCATGCTTAAGAGCTTTGACTCTGAGTGGTTGTTTCCTCCCCTCTGCCCAGATGGAAGACCTTTAACTCTGGATGAAATATGGAAAAGTGTTCATGCATGCTACCAGGCTCGTCTGCTGGAGGGGCCCTGGGACACTATTACACAGCAGGTGAGAAACCACTGGTCCTTTACAAAACTGATGAATGCAATATATGCCTGAATCCTCAATGGCCTTATTCCCCTCCTGGACACATGTAAAATGTATAGAAGTCTAACTGAGGTTGTGCTGAGGCAGTTACCAACAATAGTTTCAGTCCTGGATTTTGAAGGTTATAGAGGCGTTCACCATGTAAGACTTAATGTGACAGTATCTCTCATTTAAAATACTTTTCCAAAGCCAATCCTGAAAACTTCAGGCAGTTTCTGAGTAATCATGGATTTGGGTAAATACAAAAGTAGACTTATTTATGTAAGTAAAATATATTAATGTAATATTTCACAGATTGTCTATTAATCAAATTACCAAAAAAGACTGCGTAATTTTCAATTTTAAATAGACTTGCAATCCTTAGGATTGAAGGATAGAAAATTGGTCTCTCAGTCAAATAATAAGTTATTGCCCACTAATGTCCTTAAGAATCAGTAGTTAATGAGTGCCGTGTTTTACAAGAGGAAGCAGATTAGTAAACTGTGATATGACTGCCTTCTTTTAAAGCTAGTCAAATCACTTTTATTTGAAGTGGTTTTAAAATCACCAGATCATTTCAGCAACCGTTCCCTGACTTCTCATGATGGCTCTCTAGAAAACAGTTCAAGGAAGAGTGAGATGTTCAGAGCTGAGTTAGTTGCTCTGGTTTCTTCCCTCGGCCCCAGGCCTCCACGGTAAGTTTAGACAAAGAATGGAAACTGTAGGTGTGATTTTTTTATCATCAAAGATACTAATGTGTCCTTTCTTCCTTCCCTTTCCTTCCTTGACTTTCTGATTTTAGTTGTTTCCAGGTACACAGGTCTTTTACCACAGCAGCTGGCACAACAGGGATGTAACCTCAACTGAGTTCTACAGGTGTTTCCTTAATTCAACTAATACAATTTAATTATAGGATGCCTATTTGTAGATGGTACTCAATCATGGGAACGCAAGCAGCATTCACATTTTTGCAGCCATGGACTATTATTTATATTATAATAGCTCCCTGAGAACCTAACAAGCATTGGTTTTCTGATGTCTGCTGTGCATGTCTGAATTCCAGTTGTGAGTTTGCAGATGCTTGTAATACACACTTTTACATAAAGTATTAATTACCTGACTTCTCTACTGCAGAATACAGATGAGAAAATCAGGTTTTAATAAAATAATGTGATACAGTAGCAGATAACTGATTTCCTGCATGTCGTGGTTTAACCCCAGCCAGCAACTAAGCACCACGCAGCCGCTCACTCACTGCCCCCCCAGTGGGATGGGGGAGGAAATCAGGAAAATGAAGTAAAACTCGTGGGTTAAGAACAGTTTAATAGAACAGACAAGAAGAAACTAATAACGATAACGAGAACACTAATCAAATGACAACAGTAATAATGAA